>JADDOH010002776.1:0-151412 GCA_016648135.1 Agrypnia vestita
GCCTCTGCAGCTGGCGGCTGAATCTCTGCAGTCTTCGGCAATGCAAACGACCCCGAGGGGTGGCGAAGTTTGCGAAGTTGAGTCTCCCAAAGAGGCCTAGAACCTGCTTGGGGGAGCAACTGCCGGCCTCGATCGGGCGGCGCAGTACTTGGCGAAGGCCAGAGCACTTGCGGTCCGAGAGGGATTTCTGGTTGGCTTCCCAAGAGGCCTAGAACCTGCTTGGGGGAGCAACTGCCGGCCTCGATCGGGCGGCGCAGTACTTGGCGAAGGCCAGAGCATTTGCGGTCCGAGAGGGACTTCTGGTTGGCTTCGGTGTCCCAAGTTATGCCCAGAAACTCCAGCTTTTGGGTAGGTATAAGGACACACTTGTCGCGGTTGATGCACCAACCCAGATGCTGGAACAGATTGACCGTCTCTACTGCCTGGGTCGCTAGCAGGTCCCTTGACTGATTGGCCAGAAGGAAGTCGTCCAGGTAGACTACGGTCCTTATTCCTCTCTTCCGCAAGAGTCCCGCTAGCCAGTTTGACAGCGTTGCGAACATTCTCGGGGCTGATGACAGGCCAAAGGGCAGGCAGGTCATCTGGAGAAGTTCCCCTTGGTAGTACAGTCTCAGGAACTTTCGGTGCGATTCCGCTATTGGTAGGTGAAAGTATGCCTGGGTTAGGTCGATTTTCACCAACCAAACTTTGGGCTGGAGGAAGTCTGGGACCCGAAAGTGGTTGAACAGCTTGAAGGGTTTCGCCTCCACAAAGGCATTCAACGCCTTCAGGTTGAATATCGGCCTTAGGGAGTTGTCCGACTTCGGAGTTAGAAACAGATTTGAGATGAAGCTCGGAGAATGATCTGCTCTTTCCAGCACGCCTGACATCGGAGAATGATCTGCTCTTTCCAGCACGCCTGACATCTTCAGTGCCTGAATGTGACTCGACATGTCTCGAGACTCCTTCGTGCTGAAGCTGCTCAACAGCTGCCTGGTGGGGAAGACTAACGGAGGTTTGGCCACAAAGGGGATTCTCGCGCCCTTGAGGATTCTCAGCACTATAGGTGGTGCCCCGAACTCCTTCCACGTGCTTTGGAACCTCCTCACGCGTCCTCCCCAGAACTGGTTGTTCAGCCTCGCGTCATCTTCTACCTCTGCGGCTACGGTCACCAGCGGGTTTTCGGCCGTGGTCTGCCTTCCGGTTAGGTCTCCTGGTCGGGTTCCCTGAGCCTCGCTCCCTGTGCCTCGGCTCCGGCAGAAAGGGCTTACGGGACTGGAGGTATCCCTGGTTCGGAGCTCGACGAGAAGTTGACGGCTGGGGCTGAGATGTTGACGGTTGGGCCAGGATTCGGGTTGCGGGCGAGACCATCACCTTCTCCTGGCCCCCCGTTCTTTAGGATATACGCCGATAGCTCTTCCCTATTGAACAAGTATCCCGAGCTTGGAGGGATTTTGGCCGCACCTTCTCGCACGAAAGGGTCTTTGAAGCCCTCCAATATGGCCTTTCGCCGGTTCAGTATACACTCTGCCCGTCTGCCGCACACAATCTGCAGGATGTCGTCCGAAACCTTATTGTACGGAGCATCGCTGGTGAACATCGACTGAATCCGCTCGAAGAGAGCAAGGCGTTTGAAAGCGCGGCGAGCGATCTTTTCAGCAAGCCAGTATGGGTCGGCGCGTTATCGATCCTTCTCAAGTCGTCGTTCACCGACAATTCCACAAATGTGGGAGTCGCCGCGTAGGTTCTCTGCGTTTCCGCATAGCGAACGCCTGACCACTTCGGAATCGAAGTGTTGCAACTTCGAGATCTGTTCGATCCGCTTCGAGATCTGTTCGATCCGCTTCGGGTCCGCTCTCGGTACTGGCGGCTCCTTCTCCGGCGAGCTTGGCGGCGTTGTTGATGCAGGAGCCGCGCCGCCCGCTAACAAGGCCTCCGTCAGAGCAGTCACCTGTTTTAGCAGGTGGTCTACACGCGGGTCGTATGCTACGCGGCGTCTCTTTCGACTCGGTTCTTCGAAAGAAGATCCGTCATTCGAGGATACCGGCGAAGGAGCTTGCTCGTCCGCCATCTTGTTAACAAATCGTTTGACGAAATTCACGGGATTTACACTAAAATATCAACGTCCTGTCGCACTATGTTAAAAATTTGTATAGTCTAATGTTTGTTAACCTAGGGATCAAAAATTAAGGGGGTAGATTGCAATAGAAACACAAAAAAAATCACAACAAAAGTTGGCGTGTCTAGACGCGAGCAAATGGCGCGAAACAACGACGTCATATGAAAGAAAAACCGTTGCGCCGACGCAACCGGAAACAGGGATACCAGCGGGAATAAATTGTCGCAAACAGGGAATCAGAGGGGGTAGGAACGCGTGTATATGTGCCGAAACAGCAGGCTGTTCTCTCATAATGGATTCCAGGCGTCGAGGGAAACAAAATAGGAATTTTAATGGAAGGTAAAATTCTTTTATTTTATTTACCTTGTTATTTTATTTTTGTGTGCTATATGTAAATTTTAAATTATTTTTTTACAACTCAATAAAAATCTACAAACATAATAATGCTTCTCATAGTATTTTTATTTTAATATATTTTCGCGCAATTATCAATGTCACTTTGAAAAATAAGGTCACCCCAGTCGGCGGTAGGTTTGTGAATTATACTTTTCATGTATACTTCAATATTTAATAAAATAAAAATATACTTATGTTAATATACGTTTTAATATTTTTCTTCCGTTTCCGAATAGTATTTTTATTTTAACTTTTTCGCTCTTTAAATACAAAAGTGATGTAGCTAAAACACAAAAAATATTTTTCTATAACACGAAGGTATATCATTCGTACTCATATTTTGATTTTTTTTTTCAATTTCAATTTGGTGAGTACTGTTGTTTGTTTGTCGTCCAAATGGAGTGGAAATCATATAAAAGATATTCCCACATTATGTAAATGAATCTCTTCCCCGAAAAATTTACAAACATGACGCATGTATCAGAAATAGGCCGACGATATGTGGATATCGAGCCTTTGGTCGGCAGAAACAAATTTTTTCATACACACTATGAATTTAATACAGAACTAGCTGTAACCCGTAAATAATGACGAATCATTGGTTCGCGTCTTTGCTAAGCCCTAGTATATATTTATAATACATTTTTGGCGGTCCAAGGAGAGGCGACCGTAGCAATATGCGCCGAAAATATATTTTATTATTTTTTTTTAAATAAATTGTTTAAGAACCGAAGTGTACAAATACTGTCAGTTTTAATAATATAATTTTATATATATAATATAATATAATTTTATATAAATGAAGAAGAGACAACAATCATTTCAATACCTAAGGTTTAAAAATTAGGGAAATTAAACGAATACAAACTTAACTCAAAAACAATAAAATTTATTTATCACTTTGAACCTATCTACCTAAAATTTTCACAACATATTTGAGAAACTTTTTTCAAAATTTTCTCCTTTTCTTACTTTCTTTAATATTTCGTTAAAATGCATTGATATATCGTAGCATTTTGAGATCTAGATTTTCCCACCTCTTATATGTATGTTTTTCTACTGACTTATATCGAAGTGCATAATTCTATCTAATAAATTATACAAAATAATCCAATGAGGATATTAAAAACAAATATCTCAATGTTAAAATATATAATCTCTTTGAAGATCTATAACTTTAAAACTCAATGTCTGTCTATCTCTATACAAAGCCACATCGTGTGTCCGATTCGATTCAAATTTTACATACTTATGCTTTAGGACCCGGCGGGTAACATAGGCAACATTTCCTCCCTATTCTCAAACCCCTTCCTCTCTCCCTGACATTTCGATGCAAATCTGTACCGTTTGACCGATCGGACTCAACATTTGGAAACTTATTCTTTAGGACTCGACGGGTAACATAGGCGACATTGCCCCCTAGTTTTTTTACCCCTTCCCCTCCCCCTGATATATTTTTGGTGAAAATCTGTACCGCTTGACCGATCGGACTAAACATTTGCAAACTTATTCTTTAGGACCCGACGGGTGACGTAGGTGACATTTCCTCCCTCCCCTTTTACGCTTTCCTCCGCCCCTGATACATTTTCGATGCAAATCTATACCGTTCGAATGGAACCTTTGTTTCTCCCACAAATTTATTTTCAACTTAATCCTTAACCCGTGCAACGCCGGGTACGAACGGCTAGTATAATATAAAATATTATATAAACATAATGTTTCAATAGCTCTCCTTGCAACTGCTGGTTGCAGTCGCCCTTTATGCTATAGCTAATGCGCGAGTACCAACTCCTTAGGATAAAGACAATTCTGTGATAATTTGACAGAATTACACGGGAAGGAGACACTGAAAACACAAGTTTCTGCCTTCAAATGATGGCCTTCCTCTGATCCTGAATTTGCACTATTTATCACACTTCACACACAGTAAATCCTTCAGATGCGACACGTCGGCGTTGCGAATTTGTACTAGTTTTTTTTTGTAGGTAACTCACCGTTTATCGGTGCGGATGGGAGACGAGATAGGACAGGGTGGTTGGTCAGTACTCGCTCCCGAAACTACATGCCGAAACAAATAAAATATAGAGAAGATATATAAATTGCAGAAACTATTTCAATTTTTGATAGTGAATAAATATTTTGTAGCTTTGCATGACGTGTGCTTTATATTAAATTATAGCAATGAGTCCTTTGAATATTATCAACCCTGGATCAACTTTTAAGTTCTGTAATTGAAAATTGAGAAACGAAGACTGCCGATTTTCATAACGGTTAAAATCAATGTTAATTTTTTTGTATATTTATTTCATGACATATAATAATATGGCGATTTAATTTTTCGATATAGTGATGTATCTTTAATTGTTTCAATTATCTGAAAACTATTTAGCGAAAAATCGTACCTTTATAAAAAAAACGATGGGTGTGCTGGACGATGGTCTAGTGGTAAGATACTGGCCAGGTTATCCACTGGTCGCTGGTTCTGGATTTATTCCAGACCAGCAAATTTGAACTATTTTCGTAACACAGGCCAAGTTTGAAAATAATACGAATATTTATGTAACATGTAAATGTATTCCATGTAACAAAACATCCACCGCATTAGAGTGTCTCAAGAATTTGGTCTTGAAGAACAAAAATATGGGCATTGAAAGTAAGGTAAAGTAAGATATACAAGACATATATGCGACCTATCATGACATATGCTATAGAGACGCGGGCTGACACTGTCCGCACCAAAGGACTCCTCAGTACATCTGAAATGAAAGTGCTGAGATCCATTACCGGAAAAACTCTACGTGATCGTGACCGAAATGTAGACATAAGAAAAACTTGCAAAATTGAAGACATAGCACGAGAGATTAGATCCAGAAAGAGATTCTGGAGGAATCACGTAGCCAGAATGGACAGTGACAGACTCGTGCGTACAGCAGCGAATGAAATCCCCTCTGAACGACGCCTACCAGGAAGATCACCGAAAAGATGGGGGGATAGCTGGACCTCGTTATCCCAGGAGGCGTAGTTTTCTGTACCACAGATCGACAGATCTACTAAAAGAAAAAGGAGAAGTATTCCGTGTAGGTAATTTTATATATAAAATACAATTTCATTAAACTTCATACCTACCCGGATTTTTATATGTCTTCAATTATTATAAACGCAATAATTTTATATATACAGAAAAAAATTGTTAGCTTTAGTTTTGATAAATAATTTTGAATGGGCATTGAAACAGAAAAGCCTCCCATTTATATTCTACACACACATTTCGTGTGACGTAGATTGAAAATGAGAAAATGTATTTTTTTCATCTTCCGGGATAATATGAAAAAATCGTATTATTGCTGATATATTTCTACTTTTTAGGCATGAATATTTTATTGGGTCGTAAATTTGGTGAAATCAATAAATCGTTATGATTTTATTCAAATTTAATATTGAATTCAATAAAGCTTAACGTTGAGCGGATTGAAAAATAGTATTTTAATTCAAAATAATCAAAAATGAAAAATAGAAAATGCTATTTAATAAAAATATTATTTTACATATTGTCACAGAATGGCAAGCAAAAGGAATTGCGCACTGTCAGAATTTCTTGTAATATCTGTCGTGTAATATCAACACTGTCGAAACATCGAGACATGTCTAGAGAAATCTACAATTATCTACAACCTTCGCGAAACTTCTATAAACACCTGAAAAAACCTAGAAGCAACAAGAACCTTCTCCTGAACACTAGAATAATCTAGGAAATTCGATTATTCAGTTTTTGGATACAAATAACGCAGATCTTGGCCGCTGGCAGAGTTGAGAGGTCGTTTCAGTGCGAAGTACGCGCGAGCCTTGAGACAACTCCCAGTGTGGCCAGTCGTGAATTGCCAAGCGAAAAATAAAGCGAATCAATCATCGAACGAAATACATAATTGTCATAATAAACAATACGTGCGAGAACGGAATATTCTGGTAAGTGATAAAAACGTGTTACCCAGCAATAAGTAAGTGTTCATTTATGAGTGATATATTGCGAAATAGTGTAATTAAAAGATAGCGTTAAGTTTAATTCGTGTTAAGTGACTTTGTACATTAAATAGTTAATTTATCATTAATCTTTTATCATTAATCGCTAGATAATTTCCAGTGTTTTCAATCATTCCTCCCTAGCCTCGACCAAATATTAGCTTTTTTAAGTTAGAAAATCCAAGAAATTTATGTCTAGAAAGTTGTGAACTCCTAAGAATTTTTTTTATATTTATTAGTTTATAATCAAGAGTTCACAAGTACTTAATTTAACTTTTAATTAAATTTTATTTGTATCTAATGAGGTTCCATATACACCAGTAATCGGTGATCCACTTTGGTTCCACGATAAAAGATCAATGAAAATGTGGTCGAACAATAAAATATCAACGACAAATATTCATGCGACATGTGAATCTCATGTCGCATGAATATTTATCAAATAAATTTCAACATGTTTTTTTGTATATATAAAAGAGCTTCTAAAAAATAAATAATTTAATAAAGGTGACTAAATCATTGAATATATTCTTTTGCAAAGAATGTAGCCGATTAAATCAAAAGTAAAGTATTTTATCTGCATATTTACAGTTATAAAAAATTTGTATAACTGTATTGAAGGCGCATATTATAGAATTTTTATAGAGCCTAATCTAATGTAACCTTACCTAAAATGCATTTTTTTGTTGTAATTCGTAAAAGGTTTTATGCAATATTTTCGTCTATTGATGTGATCGGACGCGTTGTTAAGAATTTGTGAGAGAGTATATTCACTGACTTTATGGTGTCACGATCCACTTGCAGTGATTACAATTCTGACAATGCCGAGTTGGGTACCTTTGAATCCAACTTGGAGTATGCGGTGGCTTTCATCCGTTTTGGAGTTCGATAAATCACGGACCATTATTTAACGTCAGTACCTCGCACAGGAGCGCTCGCCGAACAACTGCCAAATCGTGTTATTTCAATTTCATCAAATTTCGCTCCCAGCCCGGAAACTTCTCAATAGGATCGTTCGTTTAACCGGAGCACAACTTGGCGGTTATGGGTTTACTTGTTTAAAGCCAGAAAACGAACTGTTTGATTTTAATCCACATTCAAGTTGTTATGCGAGTTACTTAAATTCGAAAATGTTGTGGTTGCTTGAAAAAACAAAACTTTTTTCAAGCAACCGCAACAATCTCCATCTTCTTTATAATATTGGAACAAAATTCGAAAGGCATTTAATTTTATTTTCTTTCATCAACAATCCATTGAGTATTTTTTTTTTTACATACTTTGACTAGCTTCACATGTCTGCCGGCGAGAAATCTTGTAATCAATATTTGAGCCACTTCTTGACTAACGATGGCTTTTCTGATGACAATACAATAATGATTAATTACCTTTACAAAATGAGTTAAATTATAAAAAAAAAAAATTATCAGACATTATACATACATTCCGGTATCATTTGTCGATTTGTATTATTTTAAAAATGATGTTTGAGTCAAAACTCACCTCAACACCTTTAACCTCAAAAGGTTAAAATCATTCGAATATTAATTGTACATAGTACATTAATTGTACAGATTGTATCAAAGATAATAATTTCCTTGTCTGTCCGTCTGTCCATCCGTCCGTCTGCCCGTCCGTCCATCGGTCAGTCCGTCCGTCCGTCCGTCTGTCAGTCCGTCCGTCCGTCCGCCGGTCCGTCCGTCCGTCTGTCCGTCTGTACCCGTAACTTCATGTAACGTCTGAAATTTCTTTCGAATTCACGGCTAAAAAAAATTAATTAAATGGCCGGAGATGGCTCTTGAACCCCGGGCCAGCAAATCCGAACAAACAAGAACAGAAAAAGAAAAAAGAAATACGATTTTTTTTAAATATAATAAATAAATACTCATTCCTCAGGAACCGTCATGTAAAAATACCGTCATTTTAACGGGTTACAGCTAGTATTTAAATATTTTTTTAAAAATTAAATGCTTTTGTCTTTCACAAATACTACAAATACCTACAGAATTTATTACTACTCATTATTTCCAATGGGATTGCATTAGCAATTAAGATAATTGAGAGGAGTTGAAGACCTGAACCGAGAGGAAAGTCAAATCGTCGAGGGCTTCTGGTGCGAAGAAAACCACTGACGTCTTTAGATAAATAACTTTATATCCAGGCGTCCCATGAATAAATGTAGCAAGGGGCTCTTTGTATTGAATCCTGGAGAGAAGGAATTTCCCTTTTTGTTCGGATCTCTGGAACAAAATGGTATCAATCACGATAGAGTGACAGGCTTTTTATTATGATGAATTTCATATTTCTTTCAAAGATTTTTGTCTGCCTTAAGAGGAATACATTTTTTGATATGTTTACTTTTCAAGAGAAATAAATTAATGTGTACTCAGCCAAACACATTATCAACTAAATCTTGAGAACTGATTGGCTGGGAACTTTATTTCGAGTATTTATATTTTCCGAAGTAAACGAATACTATGGATTAATGAATTGCATTGTGTATGATATTATTTTGTAATTTGGAAGATTTCTTTTTATGAGATCCAACAAAACTTTTTCTCTTAATATATTTTTTAATTACTTAAAAATAATATATCAAATTAAGATTCCTTGTATAAACAGGGTATAACAGAGCTAGTCCCACAATACCTTACAGGTAGATTACTGATTAAATTTTAAGCCAAAAATGTGCATATAACAATGTCCTAATAATAAGAGTTTTGAAGTTAAAAGTGTTTTCAAAGTTTGCATTTGCAAATTTTTTATATTTCTGTCTTCAAGCATGAATCTATCTCTAAATGATTGTGACCTAGTTCTGTTCATTATGTAATTTATGCTGGAAGTGGTTCGAATACGCGATTTAATTCGGAAATGTTCAAGATTTGAGAACCTTATATAAACAGCGACACCATCGTATCTTGAAATACAGTCGAGTTTGACAACTAGGTAGTGAAAACCACAAAAAAGCGAAACGGGCGAAAAGAAGTCGAGCGATAGAACAACATCGCGAATGAAGTGTTCCACAGATTGGTGGAAAATTCTAGGCAACAAATATAAAGTATTCCACGGATGAACGAAATAATCAAGTGGTGATGAATATTGTGACAGCTAAAGTACGTGTCCAGTGATTTTTATTTAAAATTGATTTAAAAGACTTCTTCAATAATAGAAAAATAATTTGGGGGGCGACATTAATATAATTGATGAGAATTTAATTATATAATATTTTAAAAGAATTCCATTTGGATCCTACTGCCACAAACCTGATCTTTTTATAACTGTAACGATGATTGGTTACTGTGATTTATTTATTAGTCACAAATCATCGTCAAAATCGAACACATAACATAACAGGTAATCTCATTACTATTAAGCGGGTATTCTAGTATAGAAAATTTTAAAAATCTATTTTTTTATATATTTTCAAAATAGAGACATTCAAGAGTATGTCTTCAAAGTAATTTTTCAACATTCTAATTATTTCCCGAGTTACAGCGATTTTGGTGGCGCGGTAACTAAACTAGTCCGACCGGAACAAATCAAACAATAGATGGTAGATATCTCCCGACTGGCTACCCTACTAAGAAAGATTTTATGGATTACCCCATAAAACCTATCTTATTCTCTATACCTATACAATGATTATTTAACTGAAGGTCATCTTACTTTGCTCAAATCTTTTCGTTCTTATATTTAGTTCAGATCGCTCCAGACCAGCAAGTTAGTCCTATTTTCATGGCACAAGCGTTGAGTTTAGTTAGTTTGAAATAGTAAGAATATTATTAGAATTGTAAGAATAGTTTAGTTAGTTAGTTTGAAAATAGTAAGAATACATTTGAAGAAGAAAATATATTTTTATTCAAACAGCCACTATTTTGCGAAAAAATAATTTTGACTTCTTAGTTCGGAACATAGTGGCATCTATTTTGAATAAGAATCAATCATCTTTTATTATTTCAGATTACTAGGAGGGTTGGAATCATGTCAACCAGGCTGCGCCCCTTTATCAGCCTGTAACTTTTTGAATTTTAAATTTGTTCATTAGAATTTTTTTATGTATTCTTTAAACATCAATAAAAGACTCATAAAATAATGGATACTAAAAATATTGTTTTTTTTTTAAATTGCACTTAATAAAATACTCAAAATTCATGCTACTAGACCAGAATACCTCCTTAAATGCTCAGCTAAGTGAATAAATGTGCAATATTAAGCTAACTTCCATCTACATGTGTGTACCTGTAATTAAGAAACAAATTGTGAAATCCATCTTCGGATTTGGCTTGGCCATTCCTTCAAACCGAACCACATAATCCGTCTTACAAAAGCCACCTTCGTTTCAATCTCTCCCCTGAGATTTTTCCAATCCATTTTGCACCAACCTTCGCTTACCTTTCACAGCACGGAGTTTCACGAGTTGAAAAAGATGCCATATACATATTTATTTGTGTTTTTTCCAATGTACGAGACGTCATTATTGAATGGCATATCTGTACGTCCGTTCGAGCGTTCACGGTACATTAACGATGAAAAGGGATAAGGGACGCGCTTCTCTACCGCAAAATTCTTCGACCAATCTAGTAAAGTAAAGATTATTTCTCGATAGATTAATGTTATTAATTTATTTATTATTAATGATGCCCGCCCTGATTTCGGCTTTTATATCGTATAAAAAACAAACAAGAATAGCTATCTAAGTACATAGGAATAAAATGACAAAAAATGAAATAATATTACCAATATACTCGTAAATACAAAAAGTAATAAAAAAATACAAAAAATACAAATAAAATGCAAAAAATAATAAGAAGTAAAAGAAAGTATAATAAGTTCAGTGTATATATAAAAGAACAAAATGAAATTAAAATTAACAAGATATATACAACAAATTACAAAGAAAAGTGAAAAAAACTCAAATGCACGCAACGATCCATGGAAAGATCCATGCTTGGAATAAGCCTTAGAGATAGAATAAGAAATGATGAAATTAGGCGCAGAACTAGAGTAGTGGATATCATGGATCGTGTGGCGAAGGTAAAATGGCAATGGGTAGGGCATGTTGCAAGGCAGGATGCTACAAGATTGATTCCCAGAGTTCTGAAGTGGAGGCCTTGGGAAAATAAAAGAGGCGTCGGAAGACCTCGAAATAGATGGGCCGACGACATAACCTCTGTGGGGGGAAAGAAATGACTACATTAGCAAATAACAAAGGAGGATGGAAGGGTATAGAAGAGGCCTTTATCTAGCAGTGGAAAGATGAGAACTGAAGAAGAAGATGCAACAAATAATAGATCATAAAAATAGGACAACTATAAAATAGAAGATGAGTAGATTTGTCTTTTGAATGTTTATAGTGTAGGAGCATTAAATATATAAACAGAACTGTATTAATTACATAGGCAATCTATGTATAGGCGTATTCATACTACTGTTAGTGCGTTGGGTGTCTGCATCTGTCGCGAAACAGACCGCCCAGGTACTCTGTAAGGAATCTTTGTAATAACTCAGGGGAGTCCAAAACACGTTAAATAATTACCTAGGCAATCTATGTATAGGCGTATTCATACTACTGTTAGTGCGTTGGGTGTCTGCATCTGTCGCAAAACAGACCGCCCAGGTACTCTGTAAGGAATCATTTGTAATAACTCAGGGGAGTCCAAAACACGTTAAATAATTACCTAGGCAATCTATGTATAGGCGTATTCATACTACTGTTAGTGCGTTGGGTGTCTGCATCTGTCGCGAAACAGACCGCCCAGGTACTCTGTAAGGAATCATTTGTAATAACCCAGGGGAGTCCAAAACACGTTAAATAATTTTATACAGACAAATTAAGTCACTTACAGCCCTCTTACACTGTAGCTTTATTATGTTGAGCATACTTATTAATAAATCATAATTAATTTGATCCGAAGAAATAATAATTTATAATTTATGAGTCTTGTAACGTGTGTGTATATGTAACGTTCGTGGCAATGATTTTACAAAATAACGAACATCGAGTAAGTCACATCGATTACTCAAATGTTGATACTCAGTTTCATTATGACCGCATCTTTGACACACTATCTCACTTGAGCATGAGTAAGTTATATAGATTTATTTAAACTTGCTTATCGAGTGTCGGGTCCTTGATGAAAAGTCGGTGTTATACCACTGGACTAAGATGGTCACTTACAAAGCTTGTTTCTTTTACAAATTAATAAATACACATATTAAACCAAAAGAAACAAGAAAAAATTTGCATGTATTAGATGGAAAAACAAATAATTAATTAATAATGAACTGACAAAGGAGCCGAAGTAATTGGTATAATGTTGATTATATTGAGGTGAGAATATTAAATAAACTCAAGTAGAGATAACATGCAAAGTTAATGTTTTCAATCCATTCAAAGATCAAAAAAATATTGCTTATTATATATATTTTTCATTATTTTATTTAGTTTATAAAATATAATTATGATGATAAATAAAGGCCAGTAATAGTCATTAAGTATGATTACATACCAATATAATAATAAATTTTTTCCTAATAGTACACATATGATGTAATAAAATAACAAATTATTTAACAACGCTAATAATGAATAGTCTTACGAATACATTATTATATAATACTGTCACGTGGCATGGCTGCGGGAGGCAAATGAAAACACTGGAAATGAATTAGCGATTTATTATTCAATGATTAATTAATTATTAAATGGACAGCGTCACTTTACACGCATTAAACTTAACGCTATTCTTTAAATCACACTATTTCGTAATATATCACTTGTATTCATTATCGCCGGGTAACACTCTATTTATCACTTGTAAAACATTCAATTCTTGCACGTAATAGTCAAACTTATTTATTTCGCCACTAAGGTAAGTTCTCGCTAGATTATTTCACTCGATATCTGTCGCTTCGCAATTTCACGACTGGGCACACTCGGCCACCGTGCGTGAAGCACTTGCAATGAACGATCTGTCAAAACAAGACTATCGCCAGCGGCTTATATCCATGATAATGTTGTTCTTAGGTTTTCAGGGCCACTCTTTCTGGTTTGTGTCTTCTAGGGTATTATGTCGTGTTTATACGACCTTTCTGGCCGACGTTTAGGATCCCATTGCAGGGTCCATCAGCAAGGCTGATATCATCAGCCCTGACTATAGACCCTGCAATGGGATCCAAAACGTCGGCCAGAAAGGTCTTAAAAACATGGCACAACACCCCAGAATGATCCAGTAGATCCACGGTATTTATAGCCAAAAACTAGATTATCAAAACTCCTAGATTATTTTAGTGTTTAGGAGAAGGTTCCCGTCGTTTCTAAGTCATTTCCCGAAGGTTGTTGAAAATTGTAGACTATTCTATAGGGTGGCTCATCGAGTACGCCGGATTTAAATATCCCACAATTCTTGTATATTATATTTGGTTACCCTACATTTGACATTTGTCATCTGCTGCCATTGAAGTTATTAAAAATGAATTGCTATAGGAATAACATTTTTTTATTGTTAAAACATTTTACTAATTTGGTCAAAATAATGGTGAGAAAAGCTCATGGAATTCTTGGTATACATATTTCAATTAATGAAGCCACTATTCGAAGATTAATTGTAAAAAAATCGAGAAAACTGATTTACTTATGAACAACCGTGTCCTCATCCTGTGCGGTCAGCCGAAAATACTGCAGTCGTCAGTGAAAGTATCGATGAGTGTCCAGAATCATCAACAGTTTGTCGTCCTCAACAAATGAACATTAGCACGACCAGTTTGCAGGGAAGGCAATTGTAACTGTTGTAAATGGTTGTCCTTTATTTATTGCGTTTCCTATGTTAAGAATACTATGTTCTAGATGTAAGAGAAATTTATATGCTGAGACCCTTTGAATATTGAATACATCTAGATGTTCTTGCCCAGTAATAAATCACACTCACAACACAAGGCACGACTTGACGCAGTACCTAGTGAAGAATTTTCAACGCCTAACTATACCTGCTTTAATATTTTAGCACTTCTTAGCTCCGAAACTAAGCAATACACTTAACACCAATTAGAAAGCGTTCACTACAAAAAGTAATTCTAATTGGAACTCAACATATTATAATTACGTGTCGTTGCTAAGGAGGAATGAATGAAAATAGCTATTCTTTAATCTACACTATTTCGCAATATATTACTAGTATATGAAATCGTTTTTATCGCTGAGTAACACGTATTTATAGTTCGTAAAATATTCAATTCTCGCATATAGAAGTCGCTCTAGTTTATTTCTCCAATTAGGTACTTCGATTATTTCGATTTGTTATCGCTTCGATTGTCTCACAACTGGCCACCCTGGCCTCGCGGCTAGCGGCCGACTTCACACCGAACGAATTGTCAAACACGAGAACTCCTCTTGCACTGTGCCATAGTTCCGTATTTATACCCAAAAACTGGATTATCGAACCTTCTAGATTATTTTAGTGTTTAGGAGAAGATTCTAGTCGCTTCTAGGCTTTTCTAAGTGTTTCTTGAATATTGCAACTAATTCCAGGTTGTGGTAGACTGTGCTCGATGTTATTGTCGTCATTGACAGATTACGAGGAATTTTATTCTATTTTGCCATTTCGATACAATATTATACAAATGGGTAGATATAAATCAAAAGCAACGCTCTTTCTCAGTTGAAATAAATGCAGAAGCTGGAATACATAAATAATCCATTTTTAGATTTTCAGGATATTTATAAAAGTCTAGTAAAATAGCCTGCCTAGACGAGGCTTAATCAAAAGTGTCACTAGGGTATGCATACCCGGTTATTGGTTAACCGATTTACTAAAAGATATGGCAAAATTACCGCTAAATAAATTTCTTTGTACCTACCATTAATTTTGGTAAATCATTTTCCGCTTTTTGATGTATTGTATAATAATATTTTTAAACTGCGATATTATGCAGAAAGCAGAATGGTTGTGTGTTTGGTTATCCACAATTTTCTACAGCATAAAACAGTGCGCACGCGTGCGTTAGGGATTAAAGACTAACAACCATCACGAAAATCAGTAATCAATCTTACGGTACTAAATTGATAACTATTCATCCTTTGACAGCTATTACATTTTCGGAAAAATATTTTTAGTATCGTGTTATTTGATCAATTTTTAAAATACTAGCTGAAAAAACCTTGCACGTGGGGTGTGAAATATGAAGCAATATAAACATATCTAAAATTTTGTCAGTTATCAAGAGAATACTGAGTCGACTGTATCTATTTTTTTATTGTTTTTATATATGTATATTTACAAAATTGAAATATATTTTTTTGTGTTTTTTTTTTTTAATTTGTGTTTCTAAATTCAACATTATTTTTCAATATATTTTTTGTTGTTTCTTTATAACATATATTTAAAAAAAATTAAATAAATAAATTCTCCACAGTTATTATGTTTTTTTAAATATGTAGAATTATTCCTTTTTTAAAAATTTTACGAATATATTCGAATATTCGAGTATATTATCATTAACTATTCGATATTCGAATAGTTGGAATCACGAATATTTGGAAGCTCTACAGGACCAATACTACACTTCTGTGTTCACAACACTATACACCACAACTTTTCACCAATATTTATCACATGCGTGTTAATCTTGTTGTAATCTATATTATTTTACATAAGTTATTTGATTATAATATGACTATGGTCAATCATCTCTCATTATGAAAATTAAACAAAAAAGTTATATTAGGTCCTTACATATGAAATTGACGTTTTGCCGTACTGGCAAATTTGATCTCAAATATCTTCTCTTTGGTTAGGAATTCCAAATCCAAATTTATACAGCTATTTACTCATGTATTTGTGTTTTGAAAATTATAATTCATTTGTTTTTTCCTCAATTGTTTTTTTCTTTGCATCACTCAGTTTATAAAATGAAAATCTTGAAATATCGCGTTATTTACTTACGAGTTCCACCGTGGCACCAGTGCTGCAGAAACGGCTCGAAGGATTAATGATATGTATGGCGACGGTGCCGCAAAAGAAAACACAGTGCGTTTTTGGTTCCAACGTTTTCGTTCTGGAAATTTCGACCTGCAGAACAAGCCCCGTGGACGGCCGGAGACCAAAGTTGATAATGAAGAATTGAAGGCTATTGTGGAAGCGGATCCATCGCAAACCACATCCGAGTTAGCTGCAGGCTGCGGTGTTAGTGATAAAACTGTTTTAATCCACTTGAAGCAAATTGGTAAGGTGAAAAAGCTTGAAAGGTGGGTACCTCACGAATTGAGTGAAGCAAATCAACAAACGCGCGTTGACTGCTGCGTTGCATTACTCAACCGGCACAATAATGAAGGGATTTTAAATCGAATCATTACCTGTGATGAAAAGTGGATCCTGTACGATAATCGGAAGCGCTCATCGCAATGGCTGAACCCTGCCGAACCAGCCAAACCATGCCCCAAGCGAAAATTGACTCCAAAAAAGTTACTTGTGAGCGTTTGGTGGACTAGTGCTGGTGTCGTTCACTACAGCTTTCTTAAATCTGGCCAGACGATTACGGCAGATGTCTATTGTCAGCAACTGCAAACCATGATGGAAAAGCTAGCTGCTAAACAACCGAGGCTGGTTAATCGCTCTAGGCCACTGCTGCTTCATGATAACGCTAGACCACACACTGCACAACAGACGGCTACCAAATTAGAGGAGCTTCAATTGGAATGTCTAAGACATCCACCGTACTCTCCGGACCTTGCCCCAACAGATTACCATTTTTTTCGAAATTTGGATAACTTCTTGCAAAGGAAAAAATTCAACTCCGATGGGGCAGTCCAAACCGCCTTCAAAGATTTTATTGATTCCCGTCCGAATGGTTTTTTTAGTAAAGGGATCGATGAACTACCTATGAGATGGCAAAAGTGCATAGATAGCAATGGTACATACTTTGATTAAATAAATGTATTATAATAAAAAAAAATCGGCTTTATGTTCCTCCCATACTAAACGTCAATTTCATACGTAAGAGCCTAATATATATATATATATATATATATATATCTATATATTTTATTTCTTATACTTATTACATAGATATTCTCATTGCTCGTCCTGTCGATCTGGTTGTATAGTTATGGTGCGTATTAGTGTGTATATTAATATTATTTATCATTTCTTCTAGAATTATATTATATTTTACTTTTTGGTCAATTGGTAATATTTTGCATACTTTGAATAATTTATTATAATCATCCTACTATATACTACTATAAGTTTTGGGAATCTTAATTGTAACTGTTTGATTTTATCAATGTATGTTTTATAGGTAAGACCATAACTGCTTACGCCATAACAGATAACCGAGTCAACTATCGCGAAGTAAAGAGAGTACAGTTAGTCCAGGCGCCAGAGGTACTTGAGTATGCAAAATATGAGGACCGCATTCTGACAATTGATTCTAGTTCACAAAAGCTTATAGATTAAGAATATGAATGTTGCCAGAAACTCAGGTGGTCCAATATTTTTTAATACCCCCCCCCCCCTCTACGCAGCAAGTAAATCGATTGATTACAAGCTATTGAGCTATTTTAATGATTATATTAGTGTCATTAGTTGGGTTTTTTTAAATAATTAAAGGTAATAAAAGGCTGTGGAATAAAATAAATATAAATAATTTATTAAAAATCATAAATTGTAGTTAAAAAAAATATTGAATGACAAAAAACTTATTAAATAATATATCTCAGGCGCCAGAGTTACTTGAGTATGCAAAATATGAGGACCGGCAACTATGCTACTATGCACCCCCCTTTCGTATTATTTCTTAATGATTGTCGAATATTTTTGCTACTACCTGCTACACCTACATCACCTTGTTCTGCAATGGAAGTAGACATATCTGGCTGTTTATGCAATGCTATTTCTCGTTGTCTTATTTTTCTTCACTTACATAACTCTTCTAATATATATAAGTTTCTTATTTTATTGTAATAGGTGTAAACCGTAGAAATAAAATAAAATAAAAATAACTCGCCATAAAACATCGATGCCATGAATATTCTAGTGCTGCGAACTCTGGATTATTTTGTAACTTTTTACTAATGTCATATTTTCTTCGATCTGCTGCTTTTTGAATACTTATAAATGATTGTGGTTTCGGTTCCTTAACCAAGTCACCTGCTTTATCACAAAACAAACACGATAACTCGTTCGATCTTTTTCTTTTCACATTTGTCACTTGTAGCGACATTGCTCACGTATTTTAATAAAACAGTTATTAATTTATGACTCAAAAACGACAAAACTCAAATGCTATTTTACAAACACGAAAAAATATACGTTACTCACAATGGTTTTTATCCTACTGTTGCACAAAAACATTAAAGGGCTAGGTACGCTATGCACTCTGACTCTTGTGGGCAGGCTATTTAATTAGGGAAAAAGGGAAAGGAACCGATAAAGCTGCTGACAACATCCAGCTTTTGTTATTTGGTGTCTTAGGTATAAGAAGCTGATAGCATAGTTGCCGGTCCTCATATTTCGCATACTCAAGTACCTCTGGCGCCTGGACTAAGTGTGCCCCGAGAGCTACGTAGTCTTAGCATGTGAAATGTACTTATCGTGGATCTCAGTTTTTTACAAATACATATTATCAATATGTTGTTTCCAATCAAAGTGTTTATCTCAACTATTAAACCTAATTAAGTATATTGTACTACCTCTTGGATTTTTTCACAGTTGCAGTTTGTTGGATTTGTATGGCTGGTATGTAGGCACTCGCAGCAATGTCCAATGAGGATAATTTGAATTTTTTTTGGTGTGGCTTGCGGGGACCGGATATGTAAATACTGAGTTTTTTTACATTTAGTATGATTTCGTTGTCATGTGCCCATTTTATTATATTAGTCAGGTCACTTTGGATGTTGTTTTCTATTGTTTTCGCACAATTGTCAGCATATGGGCTGCATGTGTCGTCTGCAAACTGAAGTGAAGGTACCTATGTCACTTCCCTGACGCGCACGGCACGCCGCCCGTGCGCGGCGCCCGAGCATAATAAAACACGAGTATTTACCTAACAGATCTTTCACTAAAGATACACCGATTCCGTCCCGATCCTCACGACATAACATAAACATAATTTTTTTACAGTATTTTATTACATTAACCAGGATATTTACATGCATAATATAGCACATAGCAAATGTTTTGTCATATTACAAATAAATAGTTAAAAGTTGGAGGTGGCCTAATAGTTCCCATCACACACACACTCCTTGGCGTGAAACCATCCTTCACGGACCAAAAAACAATTGCGTTGTTTGTTGGGTCGTGAAGGATGGTTTCACATAAAAAATGCAAAGAGAAATCAAAGTCCACAGTTTTTATTTATTTAGGGCGTCCAATATGTGATATATTTATTCAGAAATACCTTTCTTCGTAGTCGATATATTTCCAATGAGGTTTAATTTAAGCGTTGGAATGGCCGAATATCGATTCTGTTAATCGGCGCTTACATTACAAATATTATCACCTTCCTGGTCAGTGATTTCTATAAAATGGTGTAGTCAACCATGTATGACTGTATTTAATATCATTAATAATACTAGCTTATTATAAAGTTTAACAGAAATAAAAAAATATTTATTATGAATATTTATTTATTAATTTATATTGTGCCTTAAGGGCTTAAAAAGCTTTTAAAAAAGTATGAATAATATTATGAAAATAAATCAGTGAATATAAATCTCGGTACAAACAATCAGTTGATATAAAGATTATACAGTTTAACAGGGGAACAGCTTAGATGGCAGAGCGCTCGTTAAACATAAAGGAGTATAATAAAAAGACGGGATAAAAACAGCGAAATGTGTGGTGTTTGCGGATGACCTGAAAATTTATTCTAAGATTACGAGTATACGTGAATGTTTTAAATTACAAAAAGCGTTAGTTGACTGGACTGAGGTAAACAATCTGCATTTTAATATAAAAAAGTGTGCATGTCTTACCTGTAGTCGTTCAGTAACACGAATAAAGTTCGATTATACGATTAATAAAGAAAAAAATTGCTGAGATCAAGGATCCCGGTATTGTCTTTGATGCCAGACTGACTTTCTCAAGTCACATAAACCAACTAGTTACAACGTGTTATAAGCTTTTAGAGTTCATAACACACATATCAAAAGGATTTTCGATTTAGAAGTGCATTGAGCAAATGTACAATTTCATTATTCATTCAAAATTGGGATATGGAATGGCAATTTGGAGTCCACACCAAAGGAAATACATCAACATGATTGAGCAGATTTAAAAGAAATTCTCGCGCTACTTATACATGAGCAGATAGGAGAATATCCTAAATTCATGAACAATGAAGTACTGCTGAGAGAATGCAACTATCGCAGCCTCGAGTTGCGCAGACAGGAGGGCCTAGGCATGTTGGAGGTGAAAAATTTAAGAAATAAAATTGATGCCCGAACTTTTTAGAGAATTATTCCCTGTTTACACCAAATAATTATTTACGAAATCGAGATCACGCGCTATTTTATGTCTCAAAATGCAGAATGGATGTAAAGAATAAGCACACCATAACGCACAGTGTGGAACTCCTCAATGAACTGAGCGATCATGTCGATGTATTTAATGATAACATTGAAAGCATCAAGCAGAGGATCACCCATACCATACAGGTACTAACTTCAATTTACATCTTGTAATGGAGCAATCTGTTATGCAATTAAAAATAAAATATATATATATTTTTTGGAACATGGAATATGTGTCACATTAATATTCTTACTATTTTAAAACTAAGCTAAACGCTTGTGCTATGAAAATAGGACTAACTTGCTGGTCTGGAGTGAAATTCGAACCCGCAATCACGAGACGAGAGTACTAACCACAAGACCAACAAACTACTCTAATATATGAAAATATAAAAAATATTCAGGCATATGTAGTATACGTAGGTAAAAGGTTCAAAGGTTAAAAGGTGTATTTTTAATATGTAACCTAGTATATTATCAATATGTTTGCAGTTTTCGTGACAAATATTACTTAACATATGAGACCCACCGAATAAAAATATTCAATGTTCAAATTAATTTCAAATATCACACATTATAAACAGATACCTGTCGATATTTTTAATTTAAATTAAATCGAACGAAGGTCTCCGCTACTCGGCATCCTCCCCATGAAGACCACACAAAAAATCACCCCCACTGCTCCGCGACCCGTTACTCTACTCAAATATTTTCATAATATCTGTAGGTAGTTAGGTAGGTTATAAATTACAATGATGAGAGGGACTGCTACTCTCGAAAATATAGTCGTGTTTAATTTAACTCAACGTATTGAATTAAATTAAACACTGTAATGTATAACATAACTTTGTAATGCACACGCATTACAAAGCTCAATTTAGTTTAAATTAAAATAAGATATCTGTCGATTTCAAAAAAGAATTGGTTTGTTTCAATCAAAATGATATTGCGAGATTGTGTCCCGATATGGGTATGTCCCGGTGACATAACCAAGACAAAGCGATGTGGAAAATAAAGTACAAACTTGAAAAAAAATAATTAAAACCAAGGGCTGCCAAGACCCCACGTATTTTTTTTCAAATTACAAAACAATTTGCAATAAGAAAAAATATTTTAGTTTGTCGGCTGTGTAATTTGCTCTAGTTTTCTAAATAAAAAAATATTAACGTCTACATTCTGTATAAAACAGAATTATTATATTTTCAATCGCTTTTTCTTCAGCGAACCACTCTTACTAACTTTTCATACTGGGGATTCCGGCTTTGATTGCCGGTTGATCTTAATAAATCTACGAGTTTTCCTTTTTATTTAAACTTTCCAGAAAAATTCTGACTCAATGTTTTTGTTTATAATCTGTCGATTGAAAGAATTTATTTTTTAAATAAGTCATTGATAAAATATACGTTAAATTAAAATAAAAATATATAAAATCCGAGTACAATCAGTGCTCTCTTTTTTTGGTTTTATATGACCAGTATAGGTATTTTATATTGTTTATAAGCATTAAAATTTTGATTACAGAATGCAGGCACGGAATAAATGTGTTACAATAAAAAACTTTTACAAATACTCACATGTGTTGAATTTAATCTGACGGTTTTGAAGAAATTATTATATTATTAATATTGTGTTAGGGGGTAAGGTCACAGAGCACGAATATAGTTCGATCAATAATCAACACCACCTGACAAGTGCCTTAAGGCTGTGGAAGCAAAGTTAGATGGTGTACGTACAGCTAGGCATTTGTTGAAAGCAATAATTAAATTATTCTCATGTTTATCGTAAAAAGGGAAAATTTGAGTTGAACCAAATATATAATTATTCATTCTTCTGTTTTTACGAAAAAATATGAAAGTAAAAACAATCAATGGACAAGGTACTGTGGAGAGCAAGAAAAGAGAGGACTTAATTCAACACTGACCGGCAGAAGAAGAAGATTAATAAGAGAAAAATGAATGATTTTAATAAATAAAAATCTGACCATCATGCCGTTTCCCTGCAGAAGTAAGCTGAGAGGATAGAATACCACATTTTTCTATCCTGCTACCACTATTTTTGATTTAACCACATCCATATTCTCATGCATGCTCTTCGATTACTGAAGCTTTTTACAGGGCCTTCTTCCAATATTTGGTTTATCAAATCGTACGAGGTATTTTGGTGATGCCCTCTATTTACTCTGCCTTCAACACTTACTTCACATATTTACTTAAGCATCCTCCCTTCATTGGTACGTTCCACATGACAAAACCATCTCAGCGATTCTTTATTTAAACTATCTTCTACGCTACAGCCTCCATTACATTCAGTTCTAATTTGATCATTCCTCACTCTATCAAGCACAAATTTTCCGCACATACGTCTAATCGGCTTCATTTTTATTGCATTTAGTCTACTTTCCTTCTTTTCCTTTTCTATTTGTTTTTTATTTTTTAATCTTTTTCTTCTTAAACTACGTCATAGCTCTCGGAAGTACATGACGCGGTGGGTTTCGAAAATCCATGACACCATGGGACTTAGATATTGAAAAGGGAAGTAGAAAGAAAGAAAACTTTGGTTAACAGAATATATAAAATAATAAAACAGCTTAAAAGTATACAGTGTACAGAAAAATAAAAATACATAAAAATTACACAAAGAGTTTTTAAAAAATCTGATACAAGAAAAATTACAGCGTTGCAGAATATTGAGAAATTTAATATACGAAAAAGAAATAACACGAAGAAAGAAAAATTTAAGCACAAAAAAGCCCCCCGAACAATTGGAAATCAAGTTGAAAATGCAAATTAAACCGTCGGCGTCGGAAGAAAATTTTCATTCAATGAATATTTGTAATGATGAAAATCATCTTTAAATATATCTGAGAGATAAGCGTGTCTAATGATGCATCTTCGACATCGACTCTTGTCCAGTTGACCGGTCCAGATCAAGGTTTACCGTCGAATCTTCCGTCTGTAGCTTCTTGGTTTACCGTCGAATCTTCCGTCTGTAGCTTCTTGGTCTTTGATCCTGTTAGCTTTGTGCTTGGGCATGTTACAGGACTTAAATTTTTTGAGCAGTATTTTAAACGATTCTAGTGTATAACTTCCTCCACCCTTTGGTTAGCTTATCTTGATTGGGCCTTATATTTTGTGCAATGCTGTATTTTAGAAGAAGTGCGAGTTGTCTTTAGTTAAATCTATAAATTTTGTGATAACAACTTTGACAAAATCAATTTCCGTAAAGCAACTTTACGAGTGTTTTCTGATCTTATTCCTAGGATAACAAAATTTAAGATTGTTACATGCTAATAATACACAAAAAATATACGGAACGTATTTATTCTTGTACGTACTATGTTTCTTTGATAAAAGTCAAGATATCTCTCAACTATGATCATTATACAGGAAAAATTGGCTGTAATTTTATATTAGGAATCTTTGAATCTTAGGATGTATTTCTGAAACAAATTGATTTCTACCAACTTTCTAAATAATATTAAAACTTATTCAATTAAATTTTCATCACGTTCGAGTTGACGAAGTATACTATGTTATATAATGGCAGACTTACGAGAATAGACCCGTTTTCCCTGCTATTTATTTATTATTGAATATGGATTTGGAATTTGGTTGTGTCATTTGGTCACCTCATTATATAACTTATTATATAACTTATTACTTAACTAAAAATATGATAGAATCTGTACAGCAAAAAAAATTTCGCACGCTTACATTTAAGTGTAATCTAGGCAGCACTTTCATATCTTATCAAGAGCGCTTAGAATATTTTCATGTAGAGAAATTGGATGTTAGAAGACTAATTTCTGACCTAATATACCTATTTAATATAATTCATGGTAATATTGATTCAGAATTTTGTGTCGAAAACATAACTTTGAATGTTCCTAGTCGTCCACTTAGGACACATAATACATTTTCTCTTTCAACTTTCAATAACAATATGGCCCACTATAATTCTGTATCCAGAATGTTAGGTCATACAACATACAACACGACAGTTTCCATGAATATAAGTGAACTATTACCAAACTTGCGATAAGCTATTTAGTCTCTTTGTTCAATCTCATTCTGTTCAAGATCACTCTATAAAATCTTTTTTTTTCTGTTCTTTCTTGTATATGTTTTAGCCTTTACTTTTTATTTCTATGTTTGCTGTGTTCACATTTAAGTGATGAAAAGCATTTAAACTTATTGTATTATAATCGTATTACCATATCATATTTTGTGTTTTTAATTGTTTGTGAACCATAAAAAAAAAAAATGGATATTAAATAGTAATAAAACGGGAAAATTTTACTTATTTCTTGTTATTGTTCAGATATTTAACTGTGTTACCGTTTTTAAAGCTTGGTCTCTGATAAGGAAGAGTGATAATAGTGATAACGTCTATCTTCTACTCATTTTCATAATAATTCTAGTACAAAAACTACGCTTAAGTTCTTAACTACCAGAAAACCCTGACAAATACATATTTTTTGCATGTTCAGCATAGGTTGAAGGATATCTTATTCATCAGCTCATTTTGTATATTTATAAATCCCGAAATAGCTTGATAAGGATATAAAATAAGGAAAAATAATTGGATTACGAATCACAAAAGATAACGGAAAAGGAACGAATTCTCATAATAATCGCATCCCCTATATTAACAGACAGTTTTTCATAGCAGGGCGCGAAAAAGGATTATTATGTCCATTTTAATTTGATTTCAAAATGTATACACAGGATTTGTGTTCATTTTGATTCAGGGCTCAACAGTTTAACCTCGTTCATAAAAATCCATGACCATTATTTATTAAGATTTTAAAAACGAACTCGTATATTTATAAGCCCGAAAAGGGGAAAATGTACACGATATCCAAGGATATTTATCACTTTTTTATTTAGCGCATAGTAATCATAATAAATTTGTATTTTTTTATATTTAAAAAAATTATGCAAACGTGGAACGTTAATACTCTTAAGATCTTTAGATAGATTTAAGGATAGAGATGAATGATTTGATTTTTATATAAAAAGTGAATTTAGTCGTGCAAATCCTTTTATTCAATTTAAACGCATAATTATATTTACGAGTATGTTGTCCATAAAGTCCATATATGTATATCGTCGCGAAACATGACCTTTATTTATTATGCAAAGATATTGGACACAAATTTAGAAGAAACACTGCCCTATAATTTACAATAACCAAATGTTTCTAGAATATTTCATGCACTTTTATCCATAATTGCCATAATTATCTCTAGTCACGCGTCCGAAGAACATTTTCAATTACGCTGTTTCTATTGCATCGATCACTTTCTAGAATACTCTGTTCGATTTTACACGTTATTTAAATCGCTCACTAGAAGACATCTCGCTTGTCGGTAGGTACTTGCCCGATATCACTTGGTTTACAACGCGAAGGTCACACTGTCTTTCGTAACGGATTTGTTGTAATAACGTGTTAGTCAAAAGTCGAACAAGACTGAAGGCGCAGCAGCTGGCCTCCTTTTATAGAAAAAATTTCGCGTCGCGACGTTTCGAGAGCTTACGAGATGAGCCTAGTCATTTCGAGAGGTTTCGATAATGACAATTCTTTCTAATTCTATCATCTTGTTACAATATTTATTAAACAAACTAAATATAAACTCATTGTCACCATTTAATTGGGCAAAAACATAATTAAACAAAATAATAGAGGTAACACAATTTAAATTCTACAACGTTAACGCCAAATCCATCAATAATATAGTATTTTTAGAAAAAACATCTTTTATTAACATGCAAGTTAATAGCTTAAAACAAAAAAAGTGTTTCATTTAATAATGCTTCACAGTCTAAGTCAGGAATTTTGCCATAAGTTTGTATGAACTTCTTACTAACTAAATAAAATGTAACTAAACTTTACATATAAGACTGTCAGGTATCGTAAGATAACTTGTACGAGGGCGTTTATCCTGTGAGATCATGGATGGTGTATTTTTAATGTACATTTTTACGAAATTTTACATCAATTTTTTTTTTCTTAATACATTTAAAATGTAGGCGGAGGTAAAGAAAATTATTATTTCATTAATGAATTCTTACAATCTTCATCCAATTTCAATTTTCTTAGAACAAATTTTGAAAATATGTACAAACAATGTTTGTCTAAATTTATAAGCCATACCTACATAATGCTACGACCATTCCTACAATTTAATTAATTGAGCGTATTATTTCTATTTTTGCTAATTAAGCCAATAATTACTGTCTTGGTATTGAAGTAATAATATATGTGTTGGTATTTCATTACTACAAAGAGCTTGAATGGAATATTAGATTTTTGCTGCGTAAAATAATAAATCGTGAAGGCAGAGAGCTATTTTAAAAAAGACAATCTCTCCAAGTGTTGCTTTTTTATTTCCGCACAGAGGCACTGTTATAACCAGCCGTAATCTTCAGGGGGATGATGTGTAGGGAGGGACTGGAGAACTCCAGGCGGTGCCTTTAACTGAAGGACCGTAAGAATAGTAAATACACATATTGTACAAGATGATTAAACATTTTTTTTATTTCGCAAATAAATACCACATTGATTACAACAATACCATCTAACGGTGCAATGGCGAAACAATAAAATCTTCACTCCCGATCATTGTTTATCAATAATACAATTAATAAAATCAGACGAAGCTGATATCATTAATTGTATATATTGCATTCACATTTATATGAGAAACATATATATAAGTCTTACGGGGTGGCCCACGACCTGTATGAGCTGGCTTAAGTGATACTGTGTCACTCTACACAATGCAACGCTCACCAATTCCACGGGAAGAACATTCACACGTTATGAAATTTTTGAAAGTTGTATATATATATATATATATATATATATATATGTCCTAAATCAGTTATCTTTCAAATATTTAAAGAGACTATGGTCCTTCTCATGACATAGTACACATCGATTTCATAGCTGGTAATGATATCTCTATATTTTTAAAGCATAATATTGAGCAATATTCTTTTTAATTTATATACGATAGTCTTTTGAATTATTTAACGTATACACTAGACTACGCCTGAAAATTATAAGAAGTCTATACAAACCAAGGTAACTCAACTATCTAATGAGCTTAATAAGAAAATAAATATAAGGATGAGATCAAACGGCAGATTTTTTTAAAATCTTATTTTTTTAGATTTTACAGTTTTAGTTAGTTAGAGTTAGTTATAGATCAGTTAGATTTTTTAATTTTATATTTTGGTGTAGTGGTTGTCCAGATAAATAAAAGGGTTACGTCTCGAAATCGGTACACAAAAAAGTAATTTTTAGTGGTTTATACTATTAAAGAGTTAAGGTTGTTATTACGGTCGTTAGACATATTTAACTGTAAATAGTTGCGGATATTTTATACAAACCGCATGTTTTTCCGAGAAACGATTCTCTACGTTTCATTGAATGCTTATTCAACGTCATCAGGAGGATGACCTTTACCCGCGGAGGTAGAGGGCGGACTGATTACTGCTTTCGAGGGCGTAAATTATATGCAGTTTGTTGTGGAGTGTTCACTTCTTCTACAATAGAGGTGGCCAGTATGCAATTTGTACTATTTACGTCGGCGGACTTTACTGCGACGTCTCTCAAGGATTGAATCAATGTCGTAAGAACAGGGCGCCGAATACTTGATAGTTTGTAACTGTCATCTCTATTGAAATTGAGATGTTTTTATATTTCAATGGACTCCCTCACTAATCGGGGTATAAGGTGCGGTTCTGTTGATAAGATTTTTTCTTGTCAAATCTGATGACAGAAATTCCCTTTGGATGCATGTTCGCAGATTGCCGGTATATGAGAGTTGTTGTTTTTAATTGCTCCAATATGTTCCTTCAACCATGTAGCGATATTACGTTTGGTTTGTCCTATGTAGAACGCTCCACAATCGTATGGCACTCCGTATACATCTGGAGACCCGAACGGTGTGTTATCTTTCAGACTACCTAACATACGTGAGATCGAACTATGGGGGCTGAAAACTGTTTTTATATTTAATTTTGTGTGTGCGGTTTTCTGTATACATTGTGTTTCAGTCACTTGTACGTCTAAGAATGCTAATTTTTCATCCTTTTCAACCTCCATGGTGAATTTGATATGTGGATGTTGGCCATTTAAATAATACTAACATATACTAAAATATACTAACCTAAATAACATTTTGTTAAAGTATCTGATCACAAAGTGAATGCTTTAAATATTAAAATATTAATAATTAAATTAACATTAAATATTAATAATTAAATAACAATAAATTTGTCATCTTACTTAGGTTACGTCAAAGAGAGTGGTGCTATGAAAATAATATTAGCTTATTTCCTCCGAGTTTACGCGGGTAGGTATCTCGACCTTTGTATGACCAGGAAAGTTTGTTTCCAACCAACTACCAACCAATCCTTTGCCCCAGTGCATACGAAACAAGCGAGCAAGTGAACGTTTGATATGAAACAAATTGAACCAATCTCGTTGGTGGTACCGAGGAGGTCTCTCGTGTGAACAACGCGTTAGAACTGCATGATTATCGTGAGAAAACTTTACTGATTAGGTTAGTTAGGTATCCAGTAAAGGAATAGAAAATAGTAGACGTAGCCAATGCATGGCCCGCGATCTACAATAAATTCACAAAAACAGTAACGAAAATATATTTTTTCTATTTGGACGTAAGCGGAATGATCAGCAAGATTTTTTGTTGTTGTTGCCGGGCCTCGTGATCGAGGATTCCCTCGCCATTCTAAATTAGTTGATTGTTTCTGCGCCTCTCATGAGTTTTATGGTGGGAAAATAGCCCTATTGGAGTGGCGCACTCTCTCCCACATACTTCATATAAGAAGCGGTCGGATTGTCAGTCCCGTTGACGGATGGTTACTAATCGTCTGGCTGCCGCAACACCATCAGCCCGAGAGCACAATATTGCGCCAACTGCTCCCAATTCTCGGGTGCTCCACCTAGGCTCAGCGATTCTCGGAGACAGTCTATATACCTTTTCTTCTAACCTCCGGCCTTTTGCCTGCCCACTATCTCCCCATTAACGTGTCCACGTGTCCCGTCCATCCCCACAATTTCGCTTCCACGATCATGTCCTCAATTGGCCGACATGTAGAGCGACGCAGAACTGTGACGTTAGATATATGGTCGCTCCAGTGGATCTGTAGAATGCGGCGAAGGAATCGTTGGTGGAACATTTCCAGATTTCTAACTGTGTCTTTTGCAAGATACCTGAGCCTCCATTCCATACAGAAGTATGGGAAGCATAATAGCTTTGTAGACCGATATCTTTGTTTGCTGGGAACACGTTTTGTTTGCTAGAGTCTTCAGTTGCAGAGATTTTTCCCAGAAAACCAGCAAGATAGTGATATTTTCATAGCACAAGCGTTTAAACGACAGTTCTAATAACAAAGCAAATGTCATACGTATTCCGTGTTTGCATCTTTATTTTCTAAAAAAAATGCCCAGCATTTTATATGCCAAAATATTTGAGGAGATTAGGATCAAAAGCGCCACCGAAGATGAGAATATAGAGCAAAGACTTTGAATACGATTATCGGCCAAAGATTGTAGATTTAACAATATAAAACGGATTTTGAATCAAAAGTTAATTTATTTTTAAATATCGGGTCTGACTTTCCAATCAGTTGCACAACTTACTTTTTATTTGTGTCGCATTATAAAAAGAGGATTGCTAAAATAGAATAATATATTACTTAATTAATAAAGGGACTATATGTAAGGTCGAAAAATTGATGTCAATGTACTAGGCTGCCATGGCGAAACTGGATAACGCACCACCCCCGGATAGGGTGCTTGAATCCCGGTAGCAGCTAAATAATATTTTTATATTATTTATTGAATTGGCGTTAACTTTGTGGAATGACATTGTAATTATATATCAAGATATCACTTGTCTAAGACCACTAATGCATTACATTAGCCGTCTTAGACAAGTGATATACAGCATTAGTGGTCTTAGACAAGTGATATATTGATATATAAAATAATATTTTTACATTGATTTGATTTTTCTGTATGAGTTTTTCTAATGATTCATAAATTTACATAAAAAACACAAACTTGGATCTGAAATAGCGACTTAACTTAGCATATATAAAATGTATATTATTTAATAAATAGTTTTTAAAAAAACTTTAAGTACATTTTGTGTGGTGGTACTTTTCTATAATCCTCTTACTTTATATCACTTTATATATATATATATATATATATCGGTATCTCTAGTATATCTATATATCTATAATATATCTATATCTATATATATACATATATATATATATATCTCTAAACACGACAAAATAATTTTTTATAGCACTTTCCATTCCTAGAGTTATTTAAAAACAAAAATATATTTGAATGTAAGATTAATTAATTTTGTTATTTACTTTTTATTTTGGTATTAAATATTGGCACGAAAAATCAGCTTACATAAAGATTTTACAGTTTAATGGTGGAACATTTTAGATTGTAGACCATTCGTTCAGCGAAAAAAAACATATTGAAGCATTCTTTCAATTTAATTTGTTTTTTAAATGAATTTTGGGGCATCTACTGTTTTATTAATACGAGACCCACTGAATAAAAATATTCAATGTTTAAAATTTTGTCTAATTTCACAAATTGTACACAAGATATTAGTTGATTTTAAAGAAAACGCGTAAAAAATGTCAAGAACGGAGATTGGTTTGATTCAATCAAAATGTTCGATGCTATTGTTAGATTGTGTCCCGATATGGGAGTGTCTCGATACGGGAATGTCCCTGTGGAATAAACAAGGAAAGGCGATGTGGAAAATAAAGTAAGTACATACAAAAATTACATAAAAACGATGGCCGCCATGACGCCACGTATTTTTTGCAAACAATTTGCAATAAGGAAATGATGCAGCTATAATACTCTTAAATACTCTACAAAATTGATGTTCTCTCCACTTCTTAATATGTTTAAGAAACGCAAAATCAAGGCCATAAATTAAAATAATATTAAATGTAATAATCTCATTAGTGTAAATAAAATGTGATTCAGCTAATTACTTACAGAAAACCGGGAATTTTGATAATTAAGCATAACATAGAATTTTATAAACCGGGAATCATTAATGATAAGTGCCTAGAAAAAAAATAATCTTAATATGGAGCTTCACAGAAAACATCTAATTATCCATAGAGGAAGTGTTAAATTAAACCTTATAAATAAGTCGATTATACGTAGTATATCCACTGTTTGATAATGGCTTTACAGGCCAAACCAGCTGTTACATTTATGTAAAATAATACTTAGCTTAAGAACTATATACCTAGTAATATTTATTATAATTTAATTTATTTTAAATTTTATTAAAAAAAGAAAAATCTGTTATCGTTTTGGTGATTGTATGATTTTCTCTTGTTTTTTAAATAAAAAATATTAACGTCTACATTTTGTATAAAATGGTATTATTGTTTCTTCATTGCTTTTTCTTAGAGGTTTGAACCCTTCAGTTAACTACTCTTACTAGCTTCCGATTCCGGCCTCAATTCCCGGTAAATCATAATAAATCTATGAGATTTTTGCGTCTGGGTGTGTATTTCACTATAGCAACTGGGCCTCATGACCTGTTTAAGCATTAAAAATTTTAATAAAAATTACAAAAAAATAATGCTTGATATTATTTTCCATCCAGAGATGTTTTATTTTCTGTGTAGATATTCTTGTTTTGATTTCTAACTGCAGATTTATTTTCGCTTGTTTCTTAACTTCCAATGAGAAATTGTGTGGCTCTAGTTTTTTTATTTTATTTTGTAAATACAATTGAGAAAAAATATTTTTTTTGGAAAATGATAGTTGTAAAAAATATTTTACCAACTGACAGTAAATATTAATAAAAAAATAAAATTGATTTTTAAAATAATTACCCACCTAAAAAACAAGAGCATTACGTTGATGTGGATTTCTAATATTGAATATTTTAATAGTCTTATTTTATGTTTGACAATAGTTTTTCTGTGCAAATCCAAAATGTAGCACATAGACAGTGCTTACAAAATTATCCAATATGAGGGAATTAAAGTAAAAGCTCTATTATAGAATTTGAAAAGTTCCTCCTTCCTGCACCATTTTAGAATACATACATCTACCCCCTAACCATCTCCTCGAATACTGGACAATGTTGGAAACGGACCACTCTCATAAAACAAAAGCATAATATCTACGCTTAATTTTTACTATAATATATAAGATTCTTTTTTTCTCATGTAAGAGAGAATTTTTTGTTAGTTTACTTACAATAAAGCTGTCCAATATTTATTCACTAGAACGGTAAGGAAATTTTTGTTTTCGCTTCCAGAATATTTAGCTCAATTTTTTAGGTCCGAATACGTTCAGTCCAAAGACATTTCTTTCACGCTTTTTACAACCTGAGCAAAGTACACAAAATACTCTATGCTGTTTATCTCTACGAGGAAAAACCAACAAAACGACGAAAAAAACTATTTTTGCTATTTAGGTTGAGTAAGGGTGGTTCGGACATATGGAGTCAAAGGAAAAGGATAAGAGATATACAAATACTTCATGGTATGTACAAATAATTTTTAAAGTAATTTTAAGGTATTGAATTTGTGAAAGAAGGTGTATTTCTGCAGGTATTATATATATTTTTATTAGTTTAAATTAAAATATATATATATGATATTTACAGAAATACACCTTTTATATTGGGGTGAAATCGTTTATCGAGAAATCACAGTTACGGTGACTGGGACCTATCTTGCGGATGCCGGCAGATAGATTGCCAAAGCGGATATTCCAGGCAAGACAAGAAGGTGGAAGATCAAGGGGCCGTCCTAGGAGGAGCTGGCGGAAACAGTTGGAGGACTGCTGCTAAGCGAGGTTGCAACTAAATTGGGCTGACGTGGAGAGCGCAGCCCGGGACAGGAAAAGTTGGAACCTTTTTTGCGGTGCAGGGACCGCGACCCATTAGGATAAGGGGTAGAAGAAGAAGAAAATTAGGTTAAAATTTTATATTTCGACTTCAGTTCATGAGTTCGAGTTTTTTTAAACTTATTTATTTGAAACATACAGTTATTAGAGGAATGAATATGAGTGTTATAAAAGAGAACGCTGAAATACCCAAAAAAAATTGATATCCAATTATATATATATAAAAACCAGCAATGTCTACTATTTAGTAACAAACACAGCAATATATCTATATTTAAAATTTAAATATTTATTTGTACACATACTTAAACAAAAACTGAGGTAGCAATTGTTTTTAAAAACTTATTTCCAATTAGATGTAGGTTTCATAAATTCCAAAAAAAATTCCTTGAGTAGTGAAATGGTTTTTGTATTTTTCAGGATCACCTCAATGAAATACTGTGTTTTAATACCCATCATTTATATTGATATTAAAATACAAAATTTTAACCAATTTAGTTTCAATAAGTATGGTTCAAAAAATTAATAAAATTAAAATATACACATAAAAAAATTCAGAAGAGTGAAGGGGGAAGAAGAAGTGGAAGGCTAAATAAAGAATTAATTTTGTTTCAGGTGTTGTGTACTGCGGTCAATAAAGTTATTTGTAGTAAATTGGTTTATAAAATTGGTAAAACAGCGCATGTCCGAAGTATCGGGTCCAGCACGAAAGTATGCGAGACTATATCTAGATCTTACAGCTTATATCTTAAAAGTATACTTTGCAGCTGGGAATTAATGATGTCGATAGATTGAGGAAAGATGTCCGATTTTTTATATTGCATTAGCCGCACTCTTCCCCCCACCGCGCGTCACGCAAGATGCTTACGTAAGCGACCAGATCGGCGAGATCAATCAGCTTCGGGATGCCGTGATAGCTTACAATAATATGTGAATGTATAAATACAGGAAAATAGGTAAAGTTTGCAAGTATTCGGTGAAAAGTTGATGCGAAATTCATATTGTATATTTGACCATAGGTTACAACGAGAAATCAAACAAAAATTTTGTCTACGGATAGATCTCGCAGAGACGAATCCAATGATATTACGAGAGAGAGGCATTTCATTATTAATATTATCGTCGAGCCGTTGACTTATTTCCGACATATTCAACAATACTTTTTTGTCCCATTTCACTATAAAAAAATCTGATACACTCAGGTCTGAAGAACTTAGTTGCTTCATTCTATTCTGTACCATTTTTTATTTTGCTTTCTAAATGATATTTTGTATTAGTGTTTTGATTACTTTGTTTTATTCTGTATTCTTCTTTGCTCTGGTTTATTTTGATTTTTGTGTGAAGTATGTCATGTTTAGTTACTTTGCTTCATTATGTTCTAATTTATATCGTGGATGTCTGATGTTGGTATACCCACATTCCTTAACTTAATGCCACTTTAAATCATTGTTTATTTTAGATTCCACAAACAAAATAAAATCAAAACAAGTAAATCAAAAAAGATTTAAGTAAATGTAATAATTTTGTAAAAACCGAGTCTTTTAAGAAAAAACGTTTTTTCGTTATAAAGAGCGATTTATTTACTAAGACATCATATTTTTAAAAGTACTTAATTTGAAATTTTCACAATTGTTTTAAAAACAAACAACAAATGAAAAAAAATAAAGACACTTGTTATATACGCTTTCTTTTCATACTTTCTTAATCGATTTTCAACATCACCCGTGCAATATCAAAATATTAAACACGATGTTTTAGAGTTTAAAACAAATTTTCGAAAGGCATATTCTTCAGTTATTTCTGCGGCTCTGATTTGTGAGTGACGTGATTATAAATTGTATGTGATTGATGTGATTATTAATTTAACTCAATATAATGATCAAATCATGTCGAAAGTGATTTAATAATGTACGTTCATCTACTTAGCGGAAACGTTGAATGTTTCAGGGTTCTTGCTAGTCGGGAAATTGGTGAAAAATCAATTACAAGATTCCACCACAACAAACGACAAAGAGATTTAAATAAAAGCTTATAAAAACCATTTAAAATACTACATCGTTGAAATCAAGACATAAAAATCGTCCACAAATATATTTAAATAAAAACTTATAAAAACCATTTGAAATACTAAATCGTTGAAATCAAGACATAAAAATCGTCCACGAAATATATCCTTTCAAAACAGTATTGTTTCTCGACTTTGATATGTCAAGTCATTATATATATATATTATTATTAAAACTATATACAGAGTGTAACAGAGCTAGTCCACAATACTTTATAGGTGGATTCCAGTCTTGATTATGAGTTGAAAATGTTGTAGCAACCATGACCTATTAAAAATAGTTAAGGCGATATGCGACAACTAAATTTGCATTTTTTTTTCAATATTTCTGACTTTTTTTGCAAAACGTTGAGCTATCCTTACAGTAAGTTATATGAAAAATTCATTCCCTTTAATACAAATTAAAGAAAATGATATAAACCTTCCAATTCCAATTAGAAAACATTCCAATTGGATTTTTCAGCGTTTTTATTATTTTTTTAAACTTTTATTAAAACGAATGAATTTTTTGTAATCGATATAGGTATCTGTTATGATACTTCAACGTTTTGTGAATAATTAGTCAGAAATATTGAAAAAAAAATGCAAATTTTAATATTGCATAACTCCACAACTATTGATATGGTTGTCTGAACATTTATGACTCATAATCAAGGAAGGAATCTAGCTCTGTTACACCCTGTATATTTTAATTAACTGGTTCGTGTCCATTTCATCCAAAAAGTTAAATTCATTCTCGTTAGTTTTAAACAGTGACAAGAATATAACTTTTTCGTTCGATCGCAATAATCTTCTAATCGAACTAATCGGAAAATTCATTTTCACAAAATTTTATTATTTTTTCTTACCTTTTACTTTTAATAGTAGGTAATCAAACAGTCGGCCCTTAGCTTAAAATGGCGTTATCTTTCGCGGGCCGCGCATTCCCCGCTGTTTCTTCGGGGCCCGCGACGGCAAGGCGCCGCCTGGCGGAGGGGCCCGTCACTAACTAACGCTAATTAAATCACAAATGGCAGCGGATACGGCGGGCCGGGTGTATTTCATTAGCTCGTTAGGTTCAATGGATCGAGAAAACCTTAGGAAAGGGCTGTCGCACTTGTCTGAGTGCGCATATGAATGTGTATGCGTGTATTGGCATTCTTACATTTAGTGAAGGACCGAACTCAGGACTGCCGAGAGGCCTGGCCGAGAGGAGCGCAATTTTTTTAAACAATTAGCCTCGTATTCAAATCTACACCTATAAAACTCAGTGTCTGTCTATTTGTCCGTTCTCAATACAAATCTTCATCGTTTGTCTCATCTGACCCAAATGTTGCATACTTATTCTTTAAGACCCGGCGGGTAATATAGACAATATTTTCCTCTCCCCTTTCACCCCACCCCCTTCACCCGATATATTTTCCTTACAAATCTGTACCGTTTGACCGATGTGACTCAAATTTTTCATCTGTGTATAGTTTTCTGGGATATTCTGCCGTGTATATGTGGTCCTCTCTGGCCAACGTTTCGGATCCCATTGCAGGGTCCATCATCAGGGCTGATGATGGACCCTGCAATGGGAATCGAAACGTTGGCCATAGAGGTCACATATACATGGCAGAGTATCCCAAAAAACTATACACAGAAGATTCTGAACGGCCGTGAAAAACACATTTTTATTCATATTTATTCTTTAGGACCTGGCAGGTAAAGTAGAAGACATTTCCCTCTGGACATCCCATCTATCCGAGTCTAGATTAAATGCAAACAATGTTTTTATTGAAGACTTTGCAAAACAATGGAACCTTTGTGTTCCCCACAAACTTATTTTTAACTAAATTCTTAACCCGTGCAATGCCAGATATGAGCAGCTAGTATAGAATACATCATGGATTATCTTAGTGGATATTTAAATTTTTACCTCAAAAATGATAATTTTTCTTCTTCTTAATTAGCCTTCGTCTCTCCACTGCTGGATAAAGGCCTCTTCCTTCTCTTTCCATCCTTTCTTATTGTTTGCTAATTGTAGCCATTTCTTTCCCCCCACAGCGGCTATATCATCGGCCCATCTCTTTTGAGGTCTTCCGATGCCTCTTTTATTCTCCCAAGATCTCCATTTCAGAACTCTGAGAGGCCATCTTGTAGCATCCTGCATAACAAAATGTCCTGCCCATTGCCATTTTAGCTTCGCTACATGATCCATGATATCCATTACTCTAGTTCTGCACCTAATTTCGTCATTTCGTCTCTTAGGCTTACTCCAAGCATAGATCTCTCCATGGATAGTTGCGTGCATTTGAGCTTTTCTACACATTTCTTTGTAAGGGCCATAGTCTTCACTCCATACATCATCACTGGCAGTATGCATGATTCGAAGGCTTTTCTTTTTAGGCTGATTGGGATCTCTTTGTTCTCGAAGATATGTTTGTGTTTGCTAAAAGCAGCCCAGCTCATTCCTATTCGTCTTGGCTATTCAGCTGTTTGATTATGTTTGTTTATTTTTATGATAATAATTTCAAGGAACTTAACTGAAAACTGAAAATTGAGAAATTAATACTATTGATAGAATCAGCGTCAACTTTGTAGATTTTATGATGATCTTTATAAAGGATATTTTATACATTAAACATTGTTTTAACTCTACCTGAGTTTATTTATACTACTCGAGTTTCGAGCGTATCAGTAACTATCATCAACAGGTTTAGATATAAACAATTTATATCTTCTTCCGTCGATGATAGTTACTGATACTTTCGAAACTTCAGTAATGCTAACAAACTCAAGTAGAGTTAAAACAGCGTTTAATTTATAAAATATCTTTAGTGAAAATCGTTAAGAAACTCTTTTAATTTACCTATGAAAATGAATAACCATATGCATTTTAATAAATAATGAAAGATTTAGACCAATAGATTTTTTTACGAGAATATATGAATTTCTTCTGTTCTGATGCTGAAAAGTTGAGCAAATTGATCAAAAGGTAAAAAGGTAATCAACCCAGGAGAATAAACACATAAAAAAATTTTTGAAGCACGAGTACTGTTTCAAAATATTAAGAATAGATAGGTACCGTCATATGATGTGCCCTGTGTACGCCGATTTACTAAATCATTATTTTCAGTAGGTTTGAAATAACCGACCTTTTGAAGGACCTTCTGGTTTGTGTCTTCTACAATAGGATCCGAAAATTTTGCCAGAAAGCTCATAAAAACACGGCGTAATACCCCAGAATACAAGAATCAGAAGATTCTGAGTGGAAAAAACATTGCGTAAGGTGGTCATTTATAATCGTTAGGCAAACAAATCTTTATTTTTTATCGTTTTCATGTAAAAGAATTCAATGGAACATAATATTAAATATTTTTCAATATTTAAAAAGTTATATTTGTGATTAAATTTGCTTGATTCATAATTTTTTTGCCAGAACATAGTATTTCAATTCTAAACAAGTACATGACCTTCTTTTCTCTCTCGAACAAACGTGCACCGGAGAATGTTGCGTATCAGTCACGGCGGAGGAACTCCAAAATTCATGACGCAACTATTTTATTTTTATGCAAACATTTTCCAATAAAATAATAGTTAACAATTAGCAACAACAGGGAATAATGGAAAAATAAGGAAGAGGCCTGTATCCAGCAGTGGAAAGACGAAGACTGATGAAGAAGAGAAAAATAAGAAGAACCTTTATAAACGTCATCAAAAAATGATTAACTATCTCTTTGCAAAAAATCACCCATATCTTCCTAAACTTCAGTCTCCCAGGGTGGTGCAACCCGTTAATAAAATAATAATAAACTTTGCCTGAACTGAGCAAATAGCTTGATCCCGCTCTGCTTACGTACACACGAACACTAGAGATGGGTAGTCTATGAACGAACTGTTCTAGAGCAGTTCACATTACTGAACGAATTAACGGTAGGTAATTCGTTCAGTAATGTGAACTGTTCTATAAATAAGTTCAGTAGGTATGTGGAAAATAAATCGTTCATTTAATCGTAAATTCTAAATCCCAAAATCTATGAAATCTTCGGCAGGTTACCTACTTTTTCTCTCTGGGCAGTGAAAATTTTGCTGTGGTCGAATGCTGAAATTTTTGGAAATTGACATTTCTTATTTACTTTGTTTTAAGTTAATGTAGATAAAAGTAGGTTTAGAAATTCTTGGATTCGAAAATGTTGGCGGAATGAAATCACCCATCCTCCCCTATGGTTTCAAAAATTTGGTGGCGGCTGAAAAGTTGAATTAGGTAAAAAACAATAATTCAAAGAACTACTAAACGATTCAAAGTTCACTTAATTGAACGACTTAGTGATCGATAGTTCCGTTAAATGAACTAAAATTCCCATCTCTAAGGTTCACCATCAGACATGACTTGCCAAATATGTTGAATAACTGCGAGGCAAGGCGAAGACATAAGCAATGTTAACTACTTCATGAATTAACTTCTTAGAGAAGGTTAATTTTAATTAATATGGTAACATATGTTATATGTCACATGTGTTTTATTATTTACGCGGATTATTTGTTTTTTACAGAATTCCTTATTAAACTGGTTCGGAAAAAAGACATTTTGAAACGGTAAACTTAAACATAAACCATATCCTATAAGAGATATGTCATGCCCATTACCATTTTTTCATTGCATATTAAACTATATCGACTACTTTTATGTGTAAATTGTAAGTATTTTCATGGGATTGTGATTTGTATGAAATTTATATGTAAATTTAAGTATTTCAGGACTGTGGGAGCAAATGAAACATTTAAAATAATTTAATATTTTATTTATTACATAAAGTCATTGGACATGAATTTGATCGGAGCACTATTTTTAAATTCACTCTAAATGTTTCTAGAATGTTTGACACATTTATTCACTAAATTCGTTTTCGAATCTTCCCTTCACTTTTTATTACTCCTGAATAACTTGTCTCTCATATATTGAAGCACGTTAGTTAAATCGCTCAGGTTCGCACTAGAAAACTTCTCGCGGTAGGTACTATTTTGATTCACTGTCGCTGAAATACACATGCATGCTGGCCACACTGTTAGTTGTCGCTTTGTCTGTGGACTGTCACGTAGTCACCACAACTCAAAACCTGTTCCACGCGGCGCAGCGTCCTCGCTTTTATAGATCAGTGATTACGTGTAATTTTTTCTGATTCTACCATTTTGTGACAGTATTCTATTATCTCTTCAGGTCCATATATATGGTACGTGAAAATACTTATAATGGTTCCGTATTTTTTTGGATTAAAAATAAGGTGGCTTTTTTTAATGTAAAAGTTTTTGTACCTTGTTGCATAAAAGCAACAAAACTCTACTGTCAAAAATTTACGTAATGTTATGCAACGAAATTGGATGAACTATGCCTTATTGCGTTTAGGATTAATGGGATATTGGATTAAAAAAGAAGTAAAACATGTGGCATCTAGGCCACAGTATTCGATAAATAATGATTTATTGCATGTAGGTAATATTTTTGGATGAAAGATGTTGCACCTTTTCAACACTGTAAGATTAACATTACGTCTCATTTACGTATTTTTTTCGAGGCAAATAAAGAACCACCAGTAGTGCATCCTCTTCTTCTGGTTAATTTTACATTCAAAATTGTCATTTAAAAAAAAATTTAAATGGTGCCATTGACAGCAAATAAGTGAAGGGTTGGTGGTTTAATTAAGGTCACGATCTTGAAAACCATGGTCATGCTTTAAAAGGTCACCTCAAGGTTCGCTTAACGAAAATTTCCATAATTTTTTGTTCCCGTTAGTTCTGCGTTGCATGCGAAAGTTGCCAAGAAGTCGTACATTACACATTTATAATAGCGCAAAAACAAACCAGACAAGATGTACGGCCATAAATTAGGTAGGTAAATGGAAAAATGAAAAATATATCTTATTCGTATGTCCGTGTCGCTTCTAGGTGGGAATAAAAATAAAGATTTATGACGGTCATGGTTTCCTGAAGACAATCTATTTGGTTTGTTTTGACGATTTCTAAAAAGTTTTTTTCAATTGTAAACGTATTTCAGCCAAAATACACTATACAGATTTTTTTTTTATCTGGATAGTGAATAATTTTTTTATTAGAAATTTAATGTCTGCTAGTGCTTGCTGGTCGGATGCTGTGCTGTGCCGTGCTGAAGTGGATGAAGAGAACTAGTTGTAGTACTACGAAATTGTAGTACTAATGAAGTGAACTAATTGTAGTACTAATGAAATGAACTAATTGTAGTACTAATGAGGTGAACTAATTATAGTACTAATGAAGTGAACTAATTGTAGTATTAATGAAGTGAACTACTGCAGTATTACGAAATTATAGTATCTGCTGATAAAGTGAACTAATTGTAGTACTACAAAATTGTAATGACCTACAAGAAGTGCTTCTTGAGAAGTGTGCTACTAGAAAATTTTCAAAACCATGGGGGGAGAAACCATGTTTCAGTTTCCAGAGATTACTTCAGTCGGTCCCAAAATTTTTCAAACTATGGAGAGGGGGTTGTTTCGATTTCCAAAATTTTTTTCATTTATCTACAAAATTTCACATAAAAAAATGTACTGTTTGAAGTATGTACACGTACTTTCAATAACTTTGAAGTATGTGTAGTTTTGTAGTGTGCACTTCAAAAGGTGTGAAGTGTACACTTCATTGTAATGTAGTACTATATTGTAGTAGTTAGTACAGAGCGGACCCATCACTAGTGGGTACGCATTGGTAAGAAATAGTGTAAAAAAAAGGTGCAGATCGCTCGGGGCAAGGTTTGAATTATGCAGTGGATGATCGAATACCTCCCATCTGCCCATGATTTTGTTGGGTAGTTTTTGGCGCAATTGGTTGAATGTAAAGGCAAGAACAGTCCGTACCTATTGATTTGATAAATTTTCCTTATATAATAACTCACTTTACATACAAAACTGTTTGAATGACGATACTTTTACATACCGGTTCATAACGAATAAGTATTTATTTATTTACATAAAAGAGAAAAAAAAAATATTAAAAAAATAGGAAAAGGAAGAAAAATTTAAAAAAAATACTTATAAATGTTTACATAAAAAAATAAAAAACAAATTTTACATAAAAAAAGAAATAAAATTACGTATAATATGAAAAAAGAATTACGTAAAAAAAAAAATTACGTAAAAAAATTAAAAATAATTTTTACCTTACAAAACTTTAAAATTACTTACTACTCCAAGTGCCAGAAACTACGAACTCGTTTAATCTAATTTGGGCAGTTGGTGGAGAGCCAGGCTGGAGTTGTTGCGATGAGAGACAAATCAAAGACTTGAAATTATTTGAAGTTTTTATAATTAATTTAAGTCACTGGACACGAATTTATTTGGAGCACTCTTCTATAATTCGCACTATATCTAATACTAGTCACTCGAGAATCTTCCACTTGTATCTTGAAATTATCATTCCGATCGTCCATATGGCTCTGATCACTATCGGAAACTTCCCACACGTCGGTAGGTACTTTATCGCTGTAGAATATCTGCACTGAAATCGCCCGTTGCTGTCTGTTTGCTTCATCTATGACTTCTCGCTGCTGTCAAACACAACTATTGTTTCGCGCGCGCTTTTCGCGGAATCCATAACCGCTTGAGATTCAGAAACTTTTGGTGTACTTACATATGGGTACGTCTAGAATATTCCAGTCCCCCCGGTAACTTGGGACTGTATGTCGTTCTCCTTGATTTTTAGAATATAGTTTTTATAATTGTAGATAAATAGATAAATAAATAGATAAATAATAAATAAATAAATAAATAAAGAAATAAATAAATAAATATTTAAACAAACAAACAAACAAACAAACAAACAAACACACAAACAAACAAACAAACAAACAAACAAACAAACAAACAAACAAACAAACAAACAAACAAACAAACAAACAAACAAACAAATAAATAAATAAATAAATAAATAATCAAATAAATACGTATTTTTTTGTATGACAGATGCCTCTGTACACTAGTGATGGGTCCGCTCTGTACTCACTACTACAATGTAGTACTACACTACATTGAAGTGCACACTTCGCACATTTTGGTGTGTAGTGTACACTACAAACTACAAACACCAAAGTTATTGAAAGTATAAACTTCAAATAGTACACTTTATTTCAAAGCGAACACTACAAAGTACATACACTTCAAAGTTATCGAAAGTATGAGAAACACATTTTAAATAGTGTATTTTTTACGTGAAATTTTTGGAAAGTTGATATAGATATATGAAGAATTTTCTGGAATCTGTAACAACCCCCCCCCACCCCCATGGTATGAAGAAATTTTTGGGAGGTTGATGTAGGTAAACGGAGAAATCTCTGGAAACTGTAACAACCCCCCCCCCCCATGGTTTGAAAAATTTTTGGAGCTATGAAGAAATTTTTGGGAGGTTGATGTAGCTAAACGGAGAAATCTCTGGAAACTGTAACAACCCCCCCCCCCATGGTTTGAAAATTTTTTGGAATCGAACGAAGAAATCTGTCTGGCGACCTTTTTTTTTTTTAGGTCGCCAAATGTTACTTTGGAGAAAATATCGTCATTTATTTAAATATTTTTGTCGTTGACCTTTTTTTTTTTTAGCTCGCTAAATTTTTATTTGGGAAAAAAATACTTCATTTCATTTAAAAATTTACTTGTGACTTCACTTCATTATTACTACAATTACTTCATTTCATTACTTCACTTCATTAATACTACAATTACTTCATTACTTCACTTCATTTCGTAGTACTACAATTGTAGTGTACACTTTGTAGTCTTCAAACTGGTGAACGTGTGTGTGTTGTAGTCTTCATTTTGAAATGAAGTTTTTCCCTTCGCTACTGTACACAGTTTAGATAAATATTTGAACCGCATTTTTGTAAAAAATCTTTAATTTTTTCTTGGATTTTAAACATTATATTATTCCAGATAATTTTTCGTTTTATTACTTGTGTACAGTATTTGATTTTTATTCTATTCTATCAAATAAAGGACGTCACTGGTAATTACCATATATTTGTGTCACTTTCATCTTTAATGAAATACAGTTTTCCCAAACTCTCTGCCTATAAGGTTTGGATGATGGATAGAACAGTAGAATTTCCAGACTTTTATATTTAACCTTTATACATTGTATGTAATTTAATAAATGTAATTTAATAAATGTAATTTAATAAATGTAATTTAATGATAACCCACCACCCTGCGACGTGTTCCCGCCAGTAAGACTGAAAGCATTGGTTCTGTTACGTGTTCGTGGTTCATTTATACGATTAAGTTTGTTAGTTGAGTAATTCGCTAAGTAGTTTGACATACGGTTCCCTAAATAATCTTATAATCATGATTAATAAATAATTCTTGAATCTTAAAATCTTGAAACTTCAAATCACATACGCTCCAACACAACGTATTCTGACTGACATAAATAGTAGAAAACTTTATATATTTTTTCCGTGTAGCCCGTTTGACACTTCGCTTTATTCTAAAGTCCCACACTAGGAAAGTTAAATGCTTTGATTTGTGTATCCACCGTGTAAATTATACATAATCGTATATTACGTATGTGTGTTATAATAACAATTGCAAAATTTCATATAATCAATTCGGTATGTTTACGTAAGTATTGTAACGAGGCTAAAAAGAATTACGCACTCCTGTCAAGTGACAGTTGTTTGAAGTTGGCACAACACTATCGAAGAATTGAGAACGGTCTGCAATTTCTACGGCTTTTGAGAAACATGTATAAAAGCCTGTAAGCCATGGAAAAGTTCTGCTATACACTGGAATGCCTAGAAGGTTCGATACCAGAATTGGCCAGATATAAATAAGACCGCGCGCGGGAGTAAGGGAGTTGTTGTTGGAGCGCGCTGACAGAGAAAGAAAAGCGAAGTGAGCCGCAAGGCCGGGCTGGCCAACCGTGCGATAATTCGACAGCGAATGTTCTAGCGAAGTTCCTACATACGTAGCGAAATAAAATCTCAAGCGAATAAAAGATGCGAAAACTGGATGGAATATTCTAATGAATAGTGAATAAAGTGTTAAAGCGATAATAAAGTGTCTATTTACGAGTGGTAAATTAAGAAATAGTGTAATTTAAAGGATAGCGTTTAATTTAAAAATAAGTGACTTTGTACATTAAATATAATTAATTTCCAGCGTTTTCATTAATTCCTCCTGCACCCATGACACGTGACAATATTGATATATTTTGGTGGTCTGTGATTGCCACTGACTTGTCAGCCTGATATGAAATTTTAAAATTGGTATGGTACGATTCTAAACCATACGAAAATGTTTTCAAAAGCATATTGAATTGTAAAACTGCTACTTTTTGTCAGATAATCATTTTCAAACTTCACCTTTCTGTCAGTGGTATAGTGGCGGTTTTGTTTCAATACCACTCAAATGCTTACGTTTAATGACGTATTAATTTCATTTGATTAGTTTTCCTCCCTTTTTGCCGCTTTGCCTGCATTCTTTTATCACTTATCCTCTCACAGAATCTTTATGTGAATTGGATGGTAAAATGGCGTCCTCCGTGGGGTTACTATAAATAACCTTTTACCCGACTGAATTTATTGCTTTGTTTGTGTTTGATCCCGTCATATTTTAATAAAATAGAGGTGATTCACGAGAAGCTGAAAATATGACGTATTTTACAATGCCGTAAGTACAGTCGTTATCTGCGAGCGAAAAATACCGCAGAATATTGAAACCTACAGGGAGTTTCAAATAATTTACGGCCACAAGACGAAGGTCCGTAGCTGGCTGGCGCAATAAGCAAATGAATGAAAGCAGACAACATGCGGTGATAATGCCATCATTAAGATAAATGCGAGAACAGGATATGACGTCATTTCAGAAATGAGAATTTTGGCAGGAAACAGCAGTCCTCAATCTCTAGCATCCCCATTAAACTGGGAATTATTAAATGTTTTCCCGTTCTCTGATGATTTCCTTTGGGGGTGGATTTACAGAGGGAATTATTATGTCAACATTAATTATTTTTCGATTTATTTTACTCAGGATTTCTTTAATATATTATTTATACATATACAGTTTAGGTAGATAAATTTATTTCGATCCGAAAAACATTTATTAATATCGTTTTAGGTAGGTATATCATTATCATAAATATTGTGACGAGATGATTACGAATTCCTTAGAGCTCTCGAGGACAACAATACGATCGAATACTCCATAACATTCGGGAAATGTCTAGAATTCTCGCAAACATTAGAAATGTAAACAATAACCTCGGAGGTTCGAAAAACCAACATGCTTAATTTGAGGTTTACCGGCGTGACACAAATCAGCGATAAACGCTATCGAAAACAATTTTACCAACGCTTGTGTGATACCAGCGGCAACAAATTAAATGAAATACCTAGTTGGAAAATACTTGCAAGCTTACGTGCGAATTGACGTGAATTCTCTGCGAATCTGTGTGGCAATATTCTAGCAGGCGATAATAAAGTGTTCCACAGACGAGTAAATAGTGTGAATTAAAGAGTATTTTTTAATTAAATTCGTGTCCAGTGAATTTATTAAAATGATTAATGAATCTTGACAATATTTATAATCAATAAGAATTTTAATATTATAGCTTTTATGTATATACATGCGCATACATACACCAACATGAACACGCACTGATACATACAGTATATTTATTACTTCAATAATACTTCACCTGTCAAAGAAAGATTTTTGAGGAGAGATGATGTTTTTGTCGTGCTTACGTTTATTGTGTTTGTTACATCAATTTCAAATTGATCAATGATAAATATTAAACACATACTTATTTAGTCAATAATTAAATCTTCCATTCACTTTTCTCATATATGAATAGCTTCGTCTCCGTGAGACTCCTAAAATGTATCCTTAATTAATAATTATATCTTTAAAGATAATCATCCTTTATTCTCCAGTACGTTCAATAACATTCAACTCGTTAATTTATATCAGTTTTGTGAGCATTATAAACATTTTATTTATTTTTAAATTGTAGGTTAATTGAAATATTGCACAGTCCATGGAAAAATGTAAAGTATGTCTACGTTCTTTTTCAAAAAAGTGAAGTAAACTTGATAATTTATGCCCCATGAAAACCGTTCACCCCTTCTCCGCGAACAGACTAGTCTTTTTTCAACGAGAGAGCTCGTTCATCATGGTAAACATGTATCGATTTCATTCAAAGATGTAAAAACTCACTTTTATCGATAATAAAAAATTCAATCCTACGATTTGTCATCCTTTGTAATAGTTATCAATCTTCAAAAAGAGTTTATTTTTGTATTTTCTCTCCTATCTGTTTTAATGGGTACTTTATTATTTGATTTCAGTTCCACAACAAAAGGCCCGTGCGACTCATTACCCTAGCGGACATTAGATCAAACGGCAACAAATAAATATTTTTTTATGAAAGAGCTTTAAATAAATTAATAAATTGATAAGAGATTATATAGGCATCGTCGTGAAGAGTACAGTTGTCTCGAATCCGAAAAAAATTGAATACTTTTATCTTTGGACCCTTTGTTCGTGGATTATGTTCGATTCACAACGTATACCCTTGATATTACAAAGCCTAATGGATTCAATGAATCTCAACGATATAAATTATTTAATTATTTCCCCTTGCATCTATATTAAGCTCGCCTGTTTTGACAAAACGTAGAAATTACTTAAGTACTCAAGTCCGAAAGTAAATCCCTTTTTTCGCTCGGTCATTAACCGTTGAAAGAGAAAAATAACAGCGGCAGAGAGATTCGCGGAAGCGCTATACAAAACGAATGAGAATTCGCAGATTTTTTGCACTCGTAATAAATTTTATTTCAAGTTTAAACGAAAAGCTTCACCCAAAGCTAATAGACTAATGAAAACAAAAAGACTGAATTAATTTAATCTGTCCTAACAGAACACCGGGAAAAAGCTTTCGTAGAGTAATGGAATAATTTTTTTGTTAATGACATTGCTTTTGATCTAAGTTTTGGAATGCCTGCCAACGTTGCTTTGTCCAGTTTCAAAATCAATTCTGTAAGCGTTTTTTCAGTATTTCGTATAATTTACTGGTACGTACCACGTATATCATACGGAATACCTGTATTTATTTACGTAAATTCTATATTTTTTTAAATATGTTAAAGGTTTTATTATTATATAAATGTCTTGCTAGAAAACACTGTGGTAAAATTTACAAGTATGACTTAATTTGATGCAAGTCCCAACACAAAACGCATTTTTTTTAAATTAAAGACTGATAATTCTGGCAATAACATCCTTTTACTGGGTGACAAGCCATTAAATTTTAAAAAAAAAAAAAAAAAAAAAGACTGATAATTCTTCGACTTCCAAAAGTGTACTTAGCGTAGGTGCTAGGAATCTTGATTACCTTAATATAGTATGACTCGCTAGAAAATTTTGTGACAAAATTTACTATTAGGACTTAATTTAATTGAAGTACCTAAAAAAAATACACTTTTTTTTTAATTCTTCGTCTGTCACAAATAAATTTAGCATAGGTACCTACTAAGAATCTTGATTACCTTATTATAATATGAAATTTGAGTTTTCACTTTGATGAGATGTCACTGTTTAATGAGTGTTCCAATAAATGGTGACCCATCTCTCTAATCCAAATTTTGATCCCATTCTAAGAGTTATTCAGATTTGTAATATTATTTTAACCTTAATTTTGATAAGATTTCCAATATTTTACTATACAGTTTTTATGTATATTTAAAATTTCTTTATCTATAAGTGGTTCACGTTCTTAAAACTTGACTTGTTGTCTATTTAAGGTCCGCGATTTATGAAACACTCACGCATTTTTCAGACTTCAAAAATCTTCTGAAATTAATCAAACCGTCTAGATTCTCCGGTTATGTGTAGTTTCTCTCGATTTAAAAATCTTGTGATAATCTTTGATAAAAGTGTAATCAAAGTAAAAATTAATTTTAAAGTTAGGTTAATTTTCTAGGTAAGCGCGAGGGTAATTATGTATATTTACGTAAGCATGTGTTTAATGAGTTAAACAAGTTATTTTATTCTCATGGTCGTGATATATGTGAAAAGAAAAAATTACGAAAACATGTGTTGCCAAAAATTTTTTTTGCAAAACATTAGTGGTTTCGAAAAAGGTATTAACAAATTATATACTAGACGCTCGTACGGCCGCCGGATGATAATTTAATTTCTTCCGGGTTATTCCGTGGCGGGTCGGTTTTTGTCACAGACGATGTTTTGTGGCACATTTGAATGGCCATTATCTTTTATCTTGGGTTGCATTTGTGGTGTATAAAACATATCTAGGGAAAAAAGTTAAATTGTTGTTAGAGGAATTTTAAATATACGACAATAAACCATGATCAGAGCATTTTGTTCGATTCCACGACATAAGGTCCACGGATATCGGGCCCAATGACAATAGATCTAATGATATAATGATCACAAACAAAATTTCAAAATATGTATTTTTGTGGAAGAGATAAATTGATGAATTGATTACGGTGACGAAATCATTGAATATATTGCTTCGCAAATTCTTAAAGAAAAGTAGTCAAATCAATGGATGAAAATATTGAACATGTTCGCCTATTCTGCCCTATTAAGCAAAAATAAAGTATTTGTATCAGCCCTAAGAAACAAAGGGGTCAGAATTTTATTTAAGTGCACTGAATACTGCACAGTTGTTTAGCCTAAACAAACCTTAACAGTGTATTCAACAATTTCTTCACCTTTGTCAATTTATTTATTTAGTAAAGTTCTTCAATTAAAAAAGATCCATGTTTTTTTTACATTTTTTATTCCAGTATTTTATAACTATTAAATTTATTGATTTATTACTTCTTTATTAATTTATTCCGGTAGATTCTTTCAATCTTTGTATGCATTGAATATGTATCTTTAATTTTATTTCTTACAACATATCTACTCTACAGCTCATATTATGGAGTCGAAACTTGGACTGAAAAGGAAAGAAAGAAACATGCTCGACGCTTTTGAGAAGTGCGGCCGGCTAAGTATGCTACGAATACCACGGACGGCCAAACAAAAAAATACATGAAGCACCTATGAAAAGCACAATGTACAAGCAATCAAGGATAATACTCACAGTCTATTACACAGAATTTATTGTGGATTAATTGAGGTCGCAAGTGAAATTACACTTACAAGAATACAGGTTTTTAGTCAAATGAAAAGCCAAGGACGGAATGACGGGTAAAAAAAGGTGCAAATGGCCCAGGGAGCCATGGTCTCGGTTGGTTAGCCCACACCCAAAAGTCACTTGAATAGGATCATCATGAGTCGCTTAGCTTAATTTTTTAAAGCAAATTTTTCTATAAGACAGTAGCTTTAATTTCCATTTAAAGTCTGCATATACTTATATTAAAATTACCGCACTTGTCCTCTTCATTTCGAAAAAATTATTAAAAAAACTTATAATAACACTCAACAAATAATTTATAATAAATTGTGCTGCATTTAAGATCAACATGATTATTCTATCTATAGCTTATTAGATTGCCTGGATTAAATTCCTTAATAATAATAATAATTTGTCATTGTAACCAGGCAAAACAATACTTTTCTTTGCCAACTTGGAAATAAATTATACGTTAAACTTACCGATAAATAAATTACATAGGCATGGTGATGAATACGCTTCTATCAGATGTTCTAGCATAGTTCAAGCAGACGATTTCCTCCATCAGATCAGTGTTAGTGTTCATTGATTTTCTTCCTAAGATTTATCTTGCATTTTATATTTACATTTTTAATTTGCTTTTCAATTGTTCGAAGAGCTTTTCTGTGTTTGCATTTTTCTTTTCCTACATGAAGTTTCTTCTTCTAACATAAAATTTTTAAATGTTCTGTAATGTGTAATTATTGAGATCTGCTGTCTGATTTTGCCTATGATAGAAACGAGATAATTTCACAACTTTTGTGTTCGTATCACATTTTTTATATATATTTTTGCACTGTATTATAATTCTTTTATTTATTCTACTAACCAACGTTTTCTTTAATCCTACTCTACTTTTTTTATGAATTCAATATTTATTTGTAAATGGTACCTTAAAAGGCTTGAAAGCACGAAATTAAGTAAAATAAAAATTAATAATTATGTTAGGTAAATATCCTTCGCTGAAAAAGTATACGTCTCTTAAGTAGCATTTCTACAATTTATTTAAATAAACTTGCCCTTTCTAGGGACATCCATGACTTTTACAGAAGAGCGAAATTAAATTATAATATATCAAACACCTACGGAGACGACAAAAATCCCCAACGAAAGTACGTTCATTAATGTTCCCGGTAGCGTATGTGCTGTTGCCGTATAAGTTAGCAATAAATCACTTCATAAATTCCTTCGTGTTTTTCATTTTTGTGTCTTCATATTTTTCAAATATCCGAGAAAAACTCAATAAAGTAAAGGTGCTCTATTTTACCACCTTTTTTAATGCGATAAATGAGCGTAAATACATTTTTATAATAAAAAATGTGCTAGCACATAAGAGAAGAATTTTCTGATTTCCTTTTAAATACATACGCGTTCATGGAATGCGTGTTGCATTTACGCGTAAAAAATTGATAATGTGTGGATGTCCTTACGATGGAATTGGAAGTGGTTCCATTGTGTAGAGTGATCATTTAAGTCAGATACAGATTGTAAACCCTTCGCCATCGTACAAAAATACTTTAATACACGTTTCTCATATTCATAGCTTCATCTCTGTGAGACTTCTATAATTTATCTTCATTAAGATTTCTTTGTGTCAAAATAAATAATACTCTAATTTAACCCAAAACCACATCTTCGGTTCGGTTCGGCATGTTACTTTTTATTATTATATATTTTTATTATTATTATCTATGTAAATAAAATGTTCATCTTATGCAGAAGTCATTGTAGTGATCATAAAAGAAAAATTGTGTGTGGCAACAATGATAATAGCTGCAAGCTAAATATAATCTTCACGTTATTTGACCCAGCTTCCGCGACAAGATTTTACAGCTCAAACAACGTCGTTTTCAGAGAATCGATAAAGCTTCATCACTAGGTTTCAAACTTGTCAAATGATCTAATAAGTATTATTAAGTCGTGTGTTGACGAACTTTGATCGTGGCAATAGTTGTAGCTTTGTGTATGTGACTGAATTTCGTTTCCTTTTGGACACTAAAATAGACTCTATTAGATGTTAGAATTCATCTTGTTATTTCAAGACTTCATCTTCTCCTCGACAAACACAATCTCAGGAGAAAAATATATCAAGATGCATAATCAAAAGTTAGTAATTGCTATTTTATGCATAGAATTTAAAAGCAATCACAATTTTCAGTAAATAATTTAATGTAGTGATATATAATTTTTGAAATACATTTTAATAATTATAAATAAAAATTAAAATCGTTGTTTTCATTCATAATTCTTACAATTGGTCATATATGTAATTTAGGGTTCTAAATTAGTTTTAAACGAATTTCGTAAACCAGTGGCATGCATAATCTAAGTGGGTATAGACTTAGGTTATGCTGTGACTGACTATATACCTAGGTATATTAAATATATATATTGTGACGTAGCAACCTCTGTTCGTCACACCTCTTCGCGAAACATCTAAAATTAATGAATTTATCGATCCCCGCACCAAATATCTGCACCAAAATTGATTTTAATCCGCGTAGGTACCGCGAATGCTCTATGGGAAAAGATAAATGTCTTTGGTCTACTGCAGATAGTTTTACGGCGGTCGCGAACGTCGGGGACGGTGTTTCAAAATGGCGCATTCGAAATCTGGCACTTCCGCGCGCAAGATGTGAAGCCTTTCTGTGAACCCTCGTGTTAAGAGGTAAGCTCATTCCGAGAGACGCAATTTGAAGTGGCATAAAGATAACTTGTGAAATTACATGATTGTTTGTTTAATAATGTCTTTCGTACAGAGGGTCCTTCCACGCCAGCGTTTCGCGCCATGGCCAGAAGACGCGTCGTGGAGTGAAAGGTGCATCCCTTGCAACGCCTGGGGGACAGATGCAGAGATGATGTTCCGGAAGTCATCTGCATCGGCAGCCCAAAGCCTCGGGGCGGGGTTGTTCTCTGGACCCATAAGGGAGCAATCCTGCTTCAGATGCAAGGCCAGTAAAATGAAGACCACGACATGCCTGGTATTCCAAATTTTTTAATCATCAACATCACGTCACGCCTGGAGCGAGCTGGGAGTTTATCTGGCTCCGAAAATTGAATAGAACGAGTGATCAGGTCGTGCCGTTTTTAAAAAGAACATTGCTAACTACATGCGGAAGCGGTGTTTATGCCAGAAATTGTGACATGTTATCTGAAATCAATGTCACCAAGCGAATGTACTCGCACAGCCTATTGTAGCTTCATTGTTTTTTGAATCTGATTTAGAAATTTTGACCTGATGTTAATTGAATCTACAGAATGTGATTGCCGGCGTTTCCGACACCAGCGCTGCGTCACCGCTAGTAGTATAAAAGTATTTAGTTTCGATTGTCTTTTCCATCCTTGTTTAATGCGGCCGCTAGCGCTATTGTCGAGGCGCGGTAAATTAAATTATTCAACTCTATTTATTGTACAAAAAAGATTTCGATGTGCAAAATTCACAAAAATATTTTATGGAAAATTGTCACCTTCTGTGGCACCATTAATTTTTGATTAAATTTATTTGAATAAATTCAAAAATGTTTCGTTGTATAACCCTTGTCATTGAACTGTTGCAACTTTAAATATGTTAAAATGAGAGACAGCTGAAGTGCAGCGTACACGACACCAGAAATACCCTGAGTTTGAAATGTAGAAATAAGGTGAGTCCCATTCTTATCCGACTGAGCAAAACTGGTGGTGATGAGGAGTTCTGATGGAAGCATCAGAACCTCACGTCATAATATATGTATATATATATATATATATATATATACGCATATACCTATAAGGGTATATACATTTTTTTAAATTTTTTAACTATATAGAATGAACTATTTTGAGTAGCCACAAAAATAACTGCATAACTATTAAAGAAGTATTGTAAACAATATTTCCTAAATAAATAAATATTTTATATAGGTATAGCTAATACGGCAAAAAAATTCAAAATATTACGAAGACGATTTATATATATAATTAAATCGAGAACAATACTTATTTCAGATATACGTTTCTTTTCACAAAAATTAATCAAACATTTTATGATATCATTATGATATGACAGATGACAGATGACAGATGGTATTTGTATTAACATTCACCATAGAAAAGACACAGAATTTACACCGAAAGTTTTGGGTGAAATTTGTAAAAAAAATCATTTCTGCAATTACGTGCGCGTATTCTCACCTGGCATAGGACCTTTCGAAGAGGTACGTTAAATTTACTTGTCTATTACACAAAACGCGCAGCCTTAAAAAACACGGTTTTTTTCTCGACTTGACTATATCTATGGAACAAATTGGTTGGCGAAATAAATGAAGAATTGACATGAAGTTAGGCACAGAAAAGTCGGAAATAAAATTTCTAGCCGTAGGACAAATTACGGCTAGAATTATAAATCAACTATTTCTTAAGATAAGGATTATTTAATTAATATTTGTTTCCCAGAATCTTTACTAATGCACAGCTTTTTTGCTTGTTTGCGCTTCACGCCACTGTCGTAAACATACCTTTATTGCAATTTTCTTTGATAAATAAATGAGGCGAACATTTCGGTCGATCAGTATGAGAAAATAAGTTAAAACATAAACAAGTATCTATACCTATAAAACTCAATGTCTGTCTGTCTGTCTGTTCTCTATACAAATCCACACCGTTTGTCCGATTCGATTCAAATTTTGCATACTTATGCTTTAGGACCCGGCGGGTAACATAGGCAACATTTCGTCCCTATTCTCATATCCCTTCCCCTCCCCTTACATATTTTCGATGCAAATCTTTGTTTGATGCAAAAAAAAAAATGCAAACGTTTGACCGATCGGACTCAAAATTTGAAAACTTTTTCTTTAGGACTCGGCGATTAACATAGGCAACATTTCCTTCCTATTCTCATACCCCTTCTCTCCTCCTGACATATTTTCCATGCAAATCTGTACCAATTGACCGATCGGACTCAAAATTTGGAAACTTATTCTTTAAGACTCGGCGGGGAACATAGGTGATAGTTCCCCCCTATTCTCTTACACCTTCCTTTCCCCCTGACATATTTTCTATGCAAATCTGTACCGTTTGACTGATCGGATTCAAAATTTGTAAACTTATTCTTTAAGAATCGGCGGGTAACATAGGCAACATTTCCTCCCTATTCTACTATCCTTTCTCCTCCCCCTGACATATTTTCGATGCAAATCTGTACCGTTTGACTAATCGGACTCAAAACTTGTGAACTTATTCTTAAGGACTCGGCGGGAAATATTGGTGACATTTCCCTCTATTCTTTTAACCCTTCCCCTCCCCTGATATATTCTCTAGGTAAATCTGTACCTTACGAAGGTTCGGACTAAAAATTGGGAAAATTATTTTTTAAGACCCGGCGGGTAACATATTCGACATTTCTCCCTATTCATTCAACCCTTCCCCTCCGCTGATATATTTTCGATGCAAATCTGTACCTTTCGGCCGATCGGACCTCAAAATTTGGAAACTTATTCGTTAGGACTCGGCGGGTAACATATGCGACATTTTCCCCCTATTCTTTTAACCCTTCCCCGCCGCTTATATGTATTCGATGCAAATCTATACCATTCGAATAGAACCTTTGTTTACCCTCACAAATTTATTTTAAACTTAATCCTTAACCCGTGCAACGCCGAGTAAGGACAGCTAGTTCTTAAATAATTTCATACTAATAGTAGGTATCAACATAAGTAGTTTCCGTTTGTTTAAAATTTAAAATGCGCGCTAAAAGAAATACAAATTGGTATACGTTATACTTCATTCGAAAGAAAATTATGAGCCCTACAAGAAATTGTGTTGTTTGCTTTTACGTTACATTTATTATTTTATTTAATTAAAGGAATTTTACTCTTTATTTGGAAAAAACTGACGCAATTTATATTAATACCCAAGATTTATTTAATATTTGTACTAGTTTATTCAGCAAAAAATCAGAAAATTCACGTTCACATCTCTCCATCTGTAAAATGTTGCTTATGCTGCTAGGCTGAAGCCGAAGGATATAGAAAAACAGTGGGATGTACAAACATAAGTTGTATGATAATTTATTTCAAGTCCTATAGAATGATTTTAATATAATGTATTAACAGTGAAATAATTGAAAACCTATGATTAGTTCAGCCATTATTGCTTTCATCGTAATTCTACAATTGAATATAATGTAATTTGTGGTCCCACGTCCACGGAAAGAGACCTGAATCTATGTTTCAGAGATTTAGTAGAGATAAATCTCAGTAGTGTGCAATTGTGATTTTGATCTAAAGGTTAATTCAAAGATTACCGCTTAAGATTTTAAAGATGACACACAAGATATGTTTTGATTTCAAGATTCGACTGATGTGCCCAACCACTGATTACCTAGACCTATAACTATTTATTCTGAAAATTAAAAAGAATATACATTTAAATAAAAACTGGCAGTATTTTAGAATGTAAACACAGAATTTACCTAAAATTTTGATAACTTAGTGGTAGTACCTACTTAATGTTCGCCAGCTTATTAAATTTTATGTCCTTATTTCAGTCACTTGTTCGCGAGGAGTGGAGACGTGCCGTGAATAGGCCCCCTGGATTTCAGTATGTAAGGACATTAGATTCCCGCCGCGTCCTTGCGTCATAATTTATTCGGATGCGGTGAAAATTTTATTTGATCACTTCGCGTGAATCTATTCTCAAATAATAAATGTTTGCAATCAATTTATGCTTATCAGTAGCGTTATTATAGCCCGTGACCACAGAATAGATGAAAGAAATCTCAAAGATTTAGTTGAGATCAATGTACATGTATTATATGTCTGGGAATAAACACAGAGATCAGCAAAGTATAAACCTCTACATTGAGATTGATACAAAGATTGATATACGTGCAGTCAACACATTGAAAAAAGCTGTGCCTAAATGGAATTTCTAAAAAATATATTGAAATAAAATATGTATCTCATAATATTCCAATACCACTTTGTTTCATACCCTTTTATTTTTAACTTCATTTGTCTATCAGCCACAAAATTTAAATTCAATATTTGACCCACTTTTTCACAAAAAATCGCTCCGAAATTCGTTTGAGAGACGTAGTCTGGAAGACAATACAAAAACCATTGATTAATTTTATAAAATCTTCAAAAAATTATTTAAAATTCTGATACAAGAAAAGTAAAAGTAATAAAATTTATCAAATCTTTTATTGAATTATTATTGAATGCATGAAAAAAAAAGTTGTTCGTAAAACACATAAAATAATTTTACAAAATTTTATAAAGCATTTCATAAATTTCTTTTGTGTCTGTAAAATCTTTATAAAGTTTTGATATCTCTTATATTATTTAAATTGTTCAATAATATGAAAAAACAATGTTTTATTCCATTGTTTGTTTTTTAAATGTTAAACGGTTTTCGAGAGACAACCTCTTATTATCATACACGGATTTCAATATTATTTTTTCAATAAAATTTTACCAATAATGGATTTCAACAAATTATAGATAATAAAAGGTTGTTTCTTGAAATCGTTTTAATATTTAATTCGATATACAGTGCAATAAATCAGTAAATCTATCCAATCCAGGCCTTAAGGAAAGCAAATGTTGTGTCAGTATAGCAGGTCAAAAGTCAAGCGAATTTGCTATCAAAACAGGTCTCAGACAAAGTTGTCCAATGTCGCTTATCTTATTCACGGTTTTCATGAACAAGATCAGCCAAAACAGCATTGCTCACAATGGCAATGGGGTGAATGTGAAGGGAAGTGGAGGTGGGGAGACTGTTATTTACAGATGACGTCGCCTTGCTGGCAAAATCACCAGAGCAGTTACAAACAGCCATCGACAAATTTGACCAAGAAACACATCACGCAGGGATGAGGCTGAGCGCTGATAAATCCGAAATCATGATAACATAACGTACCAGAATAGACGTCTAAAGCAGGTGAACAATTTCAAATACCTCTCAGAATGGAAAGCAAAAAAATTAATTGGATAGGAGCCGCAAGTCAGGTAGATCGATCCCTGTGTTATCAACCCTAGTGTACGGCCACGAGCACTGGATCTTGACCAAAGAATCCGCTCAAGGCTACAGGCCGCCGAGATAGGATTTCTATGAGGAATAGTAGGAGTCACCAAAAGGGATAGAATCAGAAATACTCATATAAGATAATATCTGGAAGTAGAACCCTTAATGATGTTTATAGAGAAATCACAGTAACGGTGGCTGCGGCATATCTTGCAGATGCCGGCAGATAGACTGCCAAAGCGGATATTCCAGACACGACCAGAAGGCAGAAGACCGAGGGACTGTCCTGGGAAGAGCTGATGGAAACTGTTGGAGAACTGCATTGCAGCAGTGAGGTTACAACTAAATTGGACTGAAGTGGAGAGCAAATAGAGACTGGGAAAATTTAAACTTTCTATACCATACAGAAACCCATTAGTATAAAGGATAGAAAAAGAAGAAGATTGCAGAAAAAAGCAATAATACAGTGTGCATTCAATTCACATTTTTTAACAAATGTAATAATGAATTGACACAAAATTTCACAGAAAAACTTTGTAAAGATTTGAGATTTTCGATTTACTCTAGAAACAAGTTCTCTAAAATACTTCTAACGATAAAGAATTTATTTGAAATTTTCTAATATAAATAATATTTAATTTGATGAGTTTATTTTATGCACATTTATAACTTATTCTTAAAAATTTCCTACCGGTTTTGAGCAGTCCGTTTCATTTATGAGAGTTTTTTGAACAAAATGTCTAGAAATACAAAAAAATACATAATATGTATTTAAAAAAAATGTAATCAATATGGTGGTAAACTTATTTTCGTAATTGAAATATATTTTACATTTTGCTACATTATAAATGCGCATTTTCAAATAAGTTTTAATTTTTAGATTTTGAAAATCTTTTTTTTTTAATTATACAAAAAGGATTTCTTGACGAATTTGTGCGATATCCCTAAATTTTCCATTGTAATTCAGAAATGAAGAAGGCTAAAAATAATATCCGAATGACTGGAAAAAATTGCTTTCACTGACGGTTCCAGGTAGCGCAGAAGCCTTCATGGAAAAAATATCTGTACCGGCAAATTTCAACTCTTCGGATTATTTTTCAGAAGAAAAAGTAAAGCCGCATTATACTTTTTATTTGCAATGCTTAAGCAACGCTTCGTGAACAAATAATAATTATTCCACCCATAAAATAATTTTGGAAAGATTTATGATTTTTTAACGCGTGGGGTGGCTTAGTTCAAAAATATTTTACGCCAAATTTTAGTCGTGATTGAACACAGAGGGACCCTCCCTCCCCGTGTTGGGGTGGAAACCACGTCACCAGAGGGATGCATGTCGTGAAGTAGGAAACGAGGTACGGTAAAAACTCTGAATTTTAAAAAAAATCACCAAATTGTTGTCCGCAGGACTAAATGTACCATGATTAATTCGTTGATTGCGCTCATCGCCGCGGAGTGAAATCTATAAAATTGAGAACAAGTGAAAGAAAGAATCTTAAAACAGTTAAAATAGTGGCAAAATCTCTTGAAAGGATCATTTGAAACCATCAAAGATTCGAAATAGTTTGTCGAAAACGCGTCATAATGTGAGAAGTACACTCAACTCTTTTTTACACGATTTTGAAAAATATTGTCCATAAAAAAGAACGAGTATGTACTTTATTTATGCACGAATGCTACACTACTTCTCCGTTTTAAAAGCATTAGTTATTTAATTGTATTTGTGCAATAATAATGTTTTATGAAATTTTATCTCCTGTGGAAATTTAGCACGTCTTATAATAATAATGATTTATGAATAAATTTTCAAAAACATTCAAAAGTAAATTTATTTTTTCGATTCTCTCATGAAAAACTGCATATTTTTCCGTCGATTTTTTAAATCTATTATTAAATTATTTTCTGGTATAAAAAACTTGGAATCAAAGCCTTAATAATGTTCTATATAGAACCTTTTCCATGTCTCCAAGTGTCGGTACCTCGGCACCGGGAGACTTCCGCCCCGGCGAAGGGTCCGGACCCACAAAGGCACGCAGGCTGTAATTAATGTACTCAAGGCTCCGCCGCTACATTCGTCAAGGAATGAAACGATGGAAATATTCTTTAACGCTTGCATCCCTTCCTTTATGTTCCGCGACAAGGATTTCTATGACCCGAGCGGCTTTACAAAATGTACACTCGTCGCGTTTTGTGCTTCGTTCCAGGCCATCTTTTCATTTTAGGGACGACACGCCGCCCGCGCAAATTTCTTTTGTGTAAGCCGTAATGCAACAGATTTATTCAACCAGGTAAATTTTAGGTCACCAAATATGTAAGGGTCGGGGGGGTCTAAGGGGATCAAAAACCTTCAACAATCACAAAATTATCATAATAACCTCTTCAATAATAGCAAAACAATTTTGTAGTAAAATTATTTTTATTGGTCAAAGTAAAAACTTTGTTTAAAACACTATTTCTTAAATAATTAACATGTTTCGGGGCCAACGCTCCCTTCGTCAGGCTAAAACTCTTACTAAAATTAAAATTGCAAGTTTATATATAATTAAAAACAAAAATAAATATAAGGGATTTGAATAACTAATTAGGAACTAATGTATTTGGTGAATTTTGACAAAAAACCTCTCGAAATGGCTAGGCTCATCTTGTAGGTTCTCGAAACGTCGCGACGCGATATTCAACCTATATAAAGCAGACAGGCCGGCTGCTACGCAATCAGTTTTTGCAGTATTGTAATCCACAGTGTGACGTGTGTTGCTAGTGCGTGAATGATACCGGTGATAATAAACCGAGAGACTACCTACCCACTGTGAAGTTGAACAGAATAGTAGAATAGAGAAAGTGATCGATGTAATAGACACAGCGATATAATATCAATGCAATTGGAGATAATAAATTCGAATTTAAAAATTGGATAGTAAATGTACGAAATATTCTAGAAACATTTAGCTACCGCAAAGGAGAACGGGCATTTTGGCCTAAGAACCAATAACAATATGATATATATATCATTGGAAAGGTTTTTATATGTACTTCAACTATTGTTATGGCGGTAAGTCCCAAATCGCTGTGGGAAAAAAGTTATTGCACAATAAAGTCAGACTTAGACAAAAATAAAAATAAATTATTTTTTCAGAACTTCAACGTAAAATGGTAAAAAAACAAGTAATATGTCATTTTATGTAGGTACAGCGTTTCGGTGTTTCGGACTGGATCAGATGTGGCCCTTAAAAGGGCCTTTTCAGAACTTAACGAAGGCTAACTTCATGACTCGACACGGTCGCCACGAATTTATGTCTTCATTACTATTTATGTATGAACAAAATATGAACGAACATAATATAACCCTAGTATAATATATCTACTGTAATAAATAAAATAAAAACAAACTGCAATAATGCATGTTCCCGTAAATAATCTGCAAGCTCTGGTTGATTTTGTGGAATATTTTCAGCCAAAATGTGACGCTGATACCTTCTGTTGTGTAGCCCACGCTAGCACATAACACAATGGTTGTAGTTTCATCCATGACTAAGTATGCCGTTTGCTTCAATAGGAATACGCAAATTAAATGTACGGTTCCCCGTACTCCGCCTCGTAGTGCACACCTAAAACTGTTAGACGGCCAAATTGTAAAAGTGACAGCCGACAGTATGGCGTGGAAATTTGCTTCAGTCCAAAGCGAAAAATCCGAAGAGTAGTACAAATCGTAGTCCAGTGTCACAGCAATGTCGCAGAAAAATACAGAAGCAGTCCAAATCCAACGCAGTAATTAAGTCCAAATAGTAGCAGAAGTCCAAAGTAGAAAGCAGGGGTCGAAATAAAACTCAGGTGAAGTGGTTCAATGGGCGTCTTCAGCACAGAATGAATCTGGTGCACCAGTGAAACCGTTTACATGCAAAATTGAGAACCATGCCCCCCGGAACGGGTCCGAGCCAATCACAGAGCGCCTTCGGCTGAGAGCGATACGGGTGTTCGTCCTTAATGACATAGTCACCCGGACGCAACAGACTAGCGCCAGGATAGGTAATGTCATCACTCGGGGTCGCCAGTCACGCCAATCGTGCATCTAAAAGGCCCTCTTCAGAGCCATCAAGCTGGTATTTCTCATATTATATTTTGTATTTTTAAATTATTAGGAGTTCAAAAATATTATAAATTATTTCAACTTATTTTTTCATTAATTTAGAAAGACATATTATACGCATTTCATATTTCTCTGATAAGAGAAAATCATGCAAATTATACTTTAGAAAGGAATAAATAATAAGTCATTCGGAGCACCCGGGTAAATATCGGCGCGCCCCGTCATGTCTTGTGCGACAAGACTCTTTGATTCTGAGCGGGCTGGCATCCCGATAAGGTCAGACGCAAGTGAAATGTGGACTAATTCCACGACGCCTTTCCATTAGTTACATGGCTGCAGTAGTAATGACGTCACCGGCTATGCGGGCCGGTCGCCCGCATTCAAGATGACGACATCGGTCTACTCCATTCGTGGCGACCGTGTCGAGTCATGAAGCTCGCCTTCGTTAAGTTCTGAAAAGGCCCTTTTTAGGGCCACATCTGTTCGAGTTTGAAACACCGAAACACTGTATCTACATAAAATTACATATTACTTGTACTTTATACATACCATTTTACGTTGAAATTCTGAAAAAATAATTTATTTTTATTTTTGTCTAAGTCTGGCATTATTGAGCAATAACTTTTTTCACACAGCGATTTTGGACTTGCCGCCATAACAATAGTTGAAGTACATAAAAAAACCTTTCCAATGATATATATCATGTTGTTATTGGTTCCTAGGCCAGCTCCCATACATTTTTGCCCATTCTCCTTTCAGAAAAATGCTCTAGTAAAATTTGTATCCAGAGATTTTTTGGCGAAATTAATAAAAACTTTAAATTGTTTTAGTGTTTCATTTGCTTTTCATAGCCTCGTTACAGTATTTATAGTAATTTACTGAAACTATCCGAAACGCGATATAATGTGCCATATTTTATTATGTCGTAAACATAAGCAGTTTGGATATTGAGGGCCGCTGACATCTTTTTTAAAAGAAGAAAAAGTGAGAAAATATCAACCTCTATCCTATATCCTCAAACAATTAAAAAAATATATATTTGAAAAAACTCTGGAACATCGTGGACTAATCGTCAGTTATACATACTTTGGGTCGTAATATGAAGTAACGTTTCCCGCCGCAGTGTAGGCCGCCCATACATTTTCCGATTCAATAAATCTTCACCGTCCTGTTGCGAGGCACCATTCATATTGCTCAATGTAAAGAGTGCGCTAGGTATTGTAGCTGAATCTGATATATTCTCTTCGCACGGCGCTGTATTCTGGCGTCGTCGTAAATGAAATATTCCGTGTTTTAGTGGCGTTGAAATAAAACATTTCCAATGAGAATTGATGCATTGTTTACCTCGACGGAAAGCAATCAAGCCAGTTAAAAAATTAAAAAATATATCTTTTTCAAAAAGACGTCAACGTGCACGTATGTAATTATTTACACTACACCTTTTCGATAAATATCTCTGTTGTTTTAAATATCTCTACATATATAATTCTTCTGTACATGTATGTGTCACCGAACTCCTGCTAAGTGCTTGTGGCTGGACCGATTTTAATGAAATTTTTTGTGTGCGTTTGAGTGGGTCCCTGGATGGTTTAGATTTACAACTGGGCCCGGTAGGTGGTGCTGTAGTTGGTTTCTAGGATTTATGCCACCGAAAAGACGCTCGGGCAGGACAACGTCTATCGGATCCGCTAGTCTATACCTCAATGTCTGTCTGTCTGTCTGTCTGTTCTCTATACAAATCACACCGTTTGTCCGATTCGATTCAAATTTTGCATACTTATGCATTGACACCCGGCGGGTAACATAGGCAACATTATTCTCCTTTTCTCTTACCCCTTCCCCTCCGCCTGACCTATTTTTTTTATTTTATTTTTTTAAATAGAGATGCGAACACGGAATACGTGTCACATCAATATTCTTACTATTTTCAAACTAAGCTAAACGCTTGTGCTATGAAAATAGGACTAACTTGCTAGTCTGGGCTGAGATTCGAACCCGCGACCTTCGGATCACGAGGCGAGTGTCCTAACCACAAGACCAACAAGCTACTCGGTTTCGATGCGAATCTGAACCGTTTGATCGATAGGACTCAAAATTTGCATACTTATGGTTTGGGACCCGGCGGAGAACAAAGGCAACATTTTTCCCCTGTTCTCTTACCCCTTCCTCTCCCCCTGACAAATTTTCGATGAAAATCTGCACCGTTTGACCGATAGGACTCAAAATTTGGAAACTTATTTTTAAGGACTCGCCGGGTAATATATGGAATATTTCTTCCTATTATTTTAAGCCTTCCCCTCCCCTGATATATTTTCGATATAAATCTGTACCTTTCGACTGATCGGACTCAAAATTTGGAAACTTATTCTTATGAACCCGGCGAGTAGCATATTTCACATTTCCCCCCTATTCTTTCAACCCTTCCCCTCAGCTGATATATTTTCGATGCAAATCTGTACCGTTTAAGGCGGCACAGCCGATTCACAAACATGCATAGCTGTCAAATTACATCGATAGATCATGTCCTTTCAAGCCGTGCGCGACATGTCATCTGAGCGCAAATCGAGTGAAAATTACACGTTCGTTACATATTTATGGTACATACGTTGCTAAAACAGTAAGGTTTGATAGAAAGTGATGGTCATATATTCTTTGCTTTCGTCCGCGTCAGGTATCCCCACAGAAGTACCTCACGTATCAAAATATTTACTTATTTAACTTTAGACAAATGATCTTATATTATTTGAGTCGACTTATTATTTTCCGTAAATAATTTAAGAATCATAATAATTCTGTACTCCTTTTTAAATCAATGCATATCGTAATATGACAATACAAAACAATCACCTAGCCCCACGTGCGTACTGCGTATATCAAAATGTATTATTTTATCTATCGACAAATTACCGTATTTTATTTTCGTCCAATAATTACTTACTGAATAGAATTTAAAAAACATATTAATAATTCTGAAATACTTTTCATATCATAATGAATACCTTTAATATTAAACAAGAAATAAATATATGGGAGACGCGAACGCACATGCGCACGGTGGTACAGTATGTATCTTGATACCTCAAATAATCTGGAACAATTGTTGAATTAGGATAATACCGAAACTGACATGTGACGCAAGTTCAAAGTTTAAAAAGGATGAAACCGTTCGAAAATCCATATAAAACCTTAATATATGGGAGATATCAATTGCTTTTGAGCATATTATATAATAATAATTCATAAAAATGTCAAATTTGGCATATAAGTACAAGGAATAGTGAAATAAATGACGAGGAATATTCGGCTACATGAACACGACTGACCCCTGCCGTGGTCAGACGGCATCTAACATGGATTCTGACGTTGACGATATCGTTTTTCGTATTTTAGAATTTTTATTTTAAAATAATAATTAACGTGTTTTTTATAAAAAAATTAGCTTTTTAATAGTTAATGAAGACTCAAAGTGTGAATATAGATACAATATATCGTTTAAAATCATCTTTTTATATGAATAAACAACGTTTGAAAATGACCAAAAAACGTAAATATTTAAGCATGTTTCAAAAATTATATCTTTTTTAATATTGAATATTTCTTAATTTCCTACGTACGGATTCTAGATAATTAAGTAAACTTTATACGTATAAAAAAAACATATTATGCTTACATAGAAATTTTAAACGAACCACTCTACGCCCGGGAACATTAAAAATGTTTTTTTGCCGCGGCCTGTGGATTAATGTCTATATTTTTCTTAATTATTGTAAATAATGTTTAGTTTATTACTTTTATATAAGAATAAAGGTTATATCTAAGTTATCGCCCTAAAAAAATTGCAATCTATCATATACATTCTGATATAAATGAATAATAAAAACCCACATTTTCGTAAAAAAAAACGCCGAAATATGCATTTGCAGTGAATGTACCGCCTTAACCTGACCGATCGGACTCAAAATTTGGAAACTTATTCTTAAGGACTCGGCGGGTAAAACATGCAACATTTCCCCCCTATTATTTTAACTTTTCCCCTCCCCTAATATGTTTTCAATGCAGATCTGTACCGTTTGACCGATCGGACACAAAATTTGGAAACTTATTCGTTCTAACCGGGCGGGTAACAAAAGTGACATTTCTTCCCTCCCTTTTTTACTTTTACCCGCCCTGTGATATATTTTAGATGCAAATCTGTACCGTTCAACCAATCGTACTCAAAATTTGCAATATTATTCTTTAGGACTCAGCGTTTAACATTGGTGACATATCCCCCCTATTCTTTTACCCTTTCCCCTCCCCCTGATATATTTTCGATGCAAATCTATATCGTTCGAATCGAATCTTCGTTCACCCTCATAAATTTATTTTAAACTTAATCCTTAACCCGTGCAACGCCGGTTATAAACAGCTAGTTTAATATAAAATTCAAAATACAGAGAATATTCAAAGCAATATTATTTTTTAATAATATTTTTATATGTATGTTCTGAGATTACAATTACTGGATTTTGTCCAAAGAAAGATAGTTATTAGAGAAAAAAGATTTTGTGGCGACATAATTAATAAAAATATACTTTGTTTTCACCATGTGATATTGGCTTATTCAAATCATTACATTATTACAAAGCTATATGGAAATATTTATCTGCTAAAAGTTTGAAATGAGGAAAAGCTTCACAACCCGTTAAATACGTTGCATTTGCATATTTTCTCCACCTATGATGATATTAGCTTATTTAAATCAACAGTAATAAAAAAATTACATTTAAGTATATATCTCCTATTTTTAATAATATATCAATGCTTCATAATTCATTAATACTCTGTATTGGCATGTTTTCCCTGTTCATATGTCAGTACGAGGGAGCGTGAATTATGAATAATTTTAGTTAATTTAAATAATTTAAAAAAAAATTTTTTTCGTGGATTAGATTTTTCTTTATGTCTTTCTAATTGATTAATTAATTTAGTTTTGAAAACTTCACAGAACTTTATTCTGAAAAATTACAACTTCACAAATATGAATGTGTTCTTGAATTTAAAATCGGATGCAACAAATGTGTCCAAATAAAATGAATTAATTGTTTAATTCTGGCGTCCATCTAGCGCTAGTATTAAAAAGTAATTTGAACTACCGTTTCAAGAAAGTGGATTACTCTATGCACATAAATAAATATTAATCAATTAATAAAAATGAGAATTACATATAAGGTCGATATATTCACGTAAATCTACAAGGTTTCTATAGCTTAGTGGTCAGAGCACCAGCCCCGGAAAAGAGGTGACCCGGGTTCGAATCCCGGTAGTAGCCAAAATATTTTTTCTTGGTTTAGATTTTTCTGTATGTCTTTCTAATTGATTAATTAATTTGGTTTCAAATAAATACTTATTCATTAGGAACCGACATGTAAAAGTACCGTCATTTTCGATAGGGTACAGCAAGTTTATTTTAATTAATGATTATTCTCTGTGGACAAAATTCAGTGATTGTGTTCTCAGAACATTCATAAAAAAATATTCTGTTTATTTTTTCTTCAACATTTCTCATCCCTTCTTTGTAATTTTCAAATTGGCCCAGAATTTTATCGTTTAAATTATTTTAATTTATCTTTTGTTTGACCGTTCACCTTCTTTTCCTGCGGCGGAAATTATGAAACTTAACCTCAGGTAAAATAATTAGAAGTACGTGCACGCGTTAGCGTTCTGTCTTTGGCATTTTTCTGTGTCGACGTAAAAAAGATTTAAAACACGATAATATTTCTTACTCATTGAGATTACAGCGCACAAAATTTAAAAAATTCACGGTACAATTTTATTAAACGAAAAACATTATACTTGTATTCATTACATCCCAGGACGGCCCTAATAATATACAACGGACATAATGAAATAATAACTTTCCTTTGTGTATATAAATAAATAATGTAAACAGCTGTATAACAGTTTTCTTATATTACCCAATTATAATAATTTTCCGATTATCCGTCGGTCTGTCTATCTGTCTGTCTGCCCCCGTAACTTCGCCCGTTACTTCTTTAAAGTAATCATTTTTTTTATATATAAATAAATAAATACTTATTCCGTATGAACCGGCATGTAAAGGTACCGTCATTTTTGACGGGTTACAGCTAGTGTTTATATATCTGACAAATGAACTTGTTTATTATCTTTGTGTAAAATGTTCCATTAGTATGAAAGATAACATGTCTACCTAATTCGTATGTATCATGTTTCCAGCATGTTTCAAATACTTCACTACAAGATAATGTTTCGATTTATTTTTTAAGATCCATGCAGAAGGACATTAAGGTATTTTAGACAGATAAAAGTTGGTGTATACTAATAGATTACTAGCTATGCCTGTGGCTTCGCACACGAAATTTTTAGTAACTTTTTGTCATATTTTATCAATTTGTGTACCAACCTTTACATATAGATATAATATTAGGTCCTTACATATGAAATTGGCGTTTAGTATGGGAGGAACACAAAGCCGATTTTTTTTTATTATAATATATTTATTTAATCAAAGTATGTACCATTGCTATCTATGCACTTTTGCCATCTCATAGGTAGTTCATCGATCCCTTTACTAAAAAAACCATTCGGACGGGAATCAATAAAATCTTTGAAGGCGGTTTGGACTGCCCCATCGGAGTTGAATTTTTTCCTTTGCAAGAAGTTATCCAAATTTCGAAAAAAATGGTAATCTGTTGGGGCAAGGTCCGGAGAGTACGGTGGATGTCTTAGACATTCCAATTGAAGCTCCTCTAATTTGGTAGCCGTCTGTTGTGCAGTGTGTGGTCTAGCGTTATCATGAAGCAGCAGTGGCCTAGAGCGATTAACCAGCCTCGGTTGTTTAGCAGCTAGCTTTTCCATCATGGTTTGCAGTTGCTGACAATAGACATCTGCCGTAATCGTCTGGCCAGATTTAAGAAAACTGTAGTGAACGACACCAGCACTAGTCCACCAAACGCTCACAAGTAACTTTTTTGGAGTCAATTTTCGCTTGGGGCATGGTTTGGCTGGTTCGGCAGGGTTCAGCCATTGCGATGAGCGCTTCCGATTATCGTACAGGATCCACTTTTCATCACAGGTAATGATTCGATTTAAAATCCCTTCATTATTGTGCCGGTTGAGTAATGCAACGCAGCAGTCAACGCGCGTTTGTTGATTTGCTTCACTCAATTCGTGAGGTACCCACCTTTCAAGCTTTTTCACCTTACCAATTTGCTTCAAGTGGATTAAAACAGTTTTATCACTAACACCGCAGCCTGCAGCTAACTCGGATGTGGTTTGCGATGGATCCGCTTCCACAATAGCCTTCAATTCTTCATTATCAACTTTGGTCTCCGGCCGTCCACGGGGCTTGTTCTGCAGGTCAAAATTTCCAGAACGAAAACGTTGGAACCAAAAACGCACTGTATTTTCTTTTGCGGCACCGTCGCCATACACATCATTAATCCTTCGAGCCGTTTCTGCAGCACTGGTGCCACGGTGGAACTCGTACTCGTAAATAACGCGATATTTCAAGTTTTTCATTTTGTAAACTGAGTGACGCAAAGAAAAAAACAATTGAGGAAAAAACAAATGAATTATAATTTTCAAAACATAAATACGTGAGTAAATAGCTGTATAAATTTGGATTTGGAATTCCTAACCAAAGAGAAGATATTTGAGATTAAATTTGCCAGTACGGCAAAACGCCAATTTCATATGTAAGGACCTAATATTTGTCGTGGTGGATTTTTGAAAATAATTTTTTGAGTTCTACAGCTTCTCTATAGAAAGTATTTAAATATCTCTTTCGCATTGCTCGCTCGACCATTTTTTCGCCTGCTTTAGTTGCAAATTAGGTCACCACGAAAAGCTCTTCTATTTTAACGGGATAATATATATATAGCTTATGTCCACTCTGAAGGTTCATTCTAAATATTGGTGAAAGAGTTTTTGAAATCGGATAGTATAGATAACAGAATTAGTCCAAAATACTTTACAGATAACTGGCTAAATTTTAAATCTAAAATATTCAGGCCTAATGTCTTAAAATCAATATTTATGGAGAGTCGTACGAGATACGTCAAATATTTTTTTTTTCAATTTTTGTTGGATAATATTTAAAGTATTTAATATCGAATATTATTTCGCCTCGAAACAATTCAAATGAAATGAATAAACCTTGGAGAATTTTTCTTCAAATTTCTACGTATTTCTCTTGGGATTGGAGTAAATAAAATGAAAAAAAAAGTTTTTTTTTGTTCTAGATCAATAATTACACAATTTACGCTGCTGTGCACCTTTCAAACCGACTGTCTCCTTTACGCTACCGTAAAACCACTATTTTGTAAAAATAAAATTTAAGTATGAAAAATTATGCTTTTCACCTTTTGACAATGCCAAATAAATTTATTAAATTCATTTTAAAAAACAGGATTAAATAAATCTCAAAAAATTCAAATGTTTCCTAACTAGTTTGAAATATTTGCCCTGTAAAATGCTACTACATGGATGGCCGACGAAATTGAACATCGACCTTTTTCATTAAAAACGGACGTGACCTCATTTTATATAATAATTTTATATAATAATTTATATCTACTCTTAAATGTATTAAATAAATCAATAGTCTGAAACGACTCGACATTAAATTTGTTGGTTGCATTATCCCACCATTCATAACGTAGGCAACTTGTAATGTGTAAGGTCTATTTTATCTTTTATAAGATTTGTGTAGATCCAGCGTATCAAAAAATTTTCCTTTGAAAAGGATAATGAGATGTGTGCTGTTATTTCTATAAATTGAGAATAAAAGTAGATACTCACTTACTTACCATCACATCATTGCCCCCTAATGGAGTGCCGCACTCTTCTGTCCCAACACACAACTCTTGCCTCATCCACATTCATCATACCTCTTCGTCTGCAAGCTCGACGATTGTTGAGGCTTCTAGTAGATCCATCTTCGCGTCACATCTCTTTCTTACCATTATTTCGTAATTCATTCGCACAACATGCACAAATCGCATGAGCGATACTTTTTTTAATTCTATTCACTATCCTAAAGTCAACTTAATATTCTTTCCTAATTTGTTCATTCTTTACTTTATCACAAATAGATCAGTCTACTTTCGTTTTTCTTTTGTAAGCTTCAGGCTTCACTTCCGTATATCAGCGTTGGTACCAGAATTCTATTGTGTATCGTTGTATTTCTATTGTGGTCTCATGGAATTAGACCTGAATCCTGCAAAAGTCCATAGATTACTAGGCGCATGTCTTTACTACTAGACAACAAGCACGTCGTGTAAAAATATAAACTGGCTCTTTATTTTACAATGATATAATCAAACAACAGACATGTTATATTTATAGAACACATTATTATTGTGAAGTTGTAATTCTTTAGGAACTAAGTTCTGTAAAATTTAAAACAAGTTTATTAATCATTTAGAAAGAAATGCAGAAAAATCAAATCAACTAAAAATTATTATGGCTGCTACCGGGACAAGAATCCAGATCTCCTATCTTGGTGTAATGTAAATAAAAATATTTAATAACACATCTTCCCGGAAAAACAGGAGATCTGGGTTCGAGTCCTGGTAACGGCCAAAATATTTTTTTATTGACTTGATTTTACTGCATTTTTTTCTAATTCTTCTTCTTATACCCCTTATCCTTTTGGGTCGAAGTCCCTGCACCGTATAAGAGGTTCCAATTTTTCCTATCTCTGGCTTTGCTCTCCAAGTCAGCCCAATTTAGTCGCAACTAGTTTCCGCCAGTCCTACAACTGTTTCCGCTAGCTCCTCCTAGGATGGCCTCTTGGTCTTGCCTGGAATATCTGATATTACCTGGAATATCCGATTTGCTATCTGCTATCTGCCGGCATCCGCAATATATGTCCCAGCCACCTTATTTCTAATTGATTAATAAATTTGGTTTTAACTGATATGTTGTTTGATTTCACTATTGTTATTTTAGTTTACATCTCACGTAAGACACTTTTTTTTTAAATCTTTTAAGTCGTATTACCACATTAAAATTCACCCTTAGGAACGCTCTTTACAAATGATGTGTAATAATGAAGATAGTTTTTCGTCTTCGTGTAACTTTTTTTCTTACATACATTCAATATAAAATTCTTATCGCCAGGGATTAATTAGTTACAACAAACAGTGAAACATACAAAAAATATTTCAGGTGAAATTGCTAGGGGTTGGATGTGGAAATTTAATCAGTCAAAATAGCTTCTGCAGCGTTCTGCAGCAGATTTCTTGAAAAATTTAGCCACCGTTCCTCACAGCCGATTGTGATTTTTTTGCTTATATATAATTCAGAGGTAAACTACCAAGAGGCGCCGAGATCTGCACATAACCGTTGGAAGCGCTGCGAACAGGATGTGGGATATATTCCATTATTTCCTGAGAGAAGAAAACAAGTTTTGCAAATGTTTTATACAATTGCTGAAATGATAAATACATATATACCTACAATATTATTTTTTTAAAAAGACTGTGAATTTAAACCATTCGTCCATGGTATTGATTACTGACTATTACAGATCATTTATATACTTAATTGATAAAAATAAATTTATATGTATGGAAGTCTTTATAGGGGGGGCCTAGGGCTTGTCACATGTATTGACTAGCTTAAATTTATCTTAATTTATAATTATCCCATCCCCCTTTGGACAAAATCCATCAATTGTGTTCTCAATACGTACGTATAAAAATATTGTTAAAAAAACAATATTTCTTTGAATACTATCTGTATTTAGAATTTCTTTATTATGGTGGTGGTGGATAGCCCTTGGTGTCACATCGAAAATATGCGAGTTTGGTGGGGGTGGCCGTGCGTGGGTGGGAGTGGGTGACGAAAATGTGCTTTCTAGCACATTTTTTGTTATGAGAAAGCCACAAATGCATCACATTGTTTCAAAATAGGTTCTATATAGTTCAAAATAGGCGCTGACTGTGTCGGTGAGTCCAGAAGGTTCTGAAAAAACCTGCTCTAGAAAGTTCTGGAAGGAGAAGGTTCTAGAAAATTCCCGAAAGTTCTATAAGGTTTAAACTGAGTAGCGAAATGTGTCGGTGTGTCTAAAAGGTTTCTGTACTTTTGACAAATTTCTGAAAGTTCCGGAAGGAGAATGTTCTAGAAGGTTCGTGAAAGTTCTATGACGATCCAAACAGTTTTTGAAAAATCTACGCGTGCAAAGCCGCGCGGGCACAGATAGTTTTATATAAATTTAGATGAGGATTCGGAGTCCAATACAGACGACAATATTTTATCTTATTGATTAAAATTAATTATAAGGTTTTGCAACCATTAAGCAATAATTATACCTATATACCTATATACTTATATATAATTTATTTTAAACTACCTATAACCCATCAAAAATAACGCGCTTTTGTTATATATTATCAAAGGTCTTTTGATATTTACATCTCTGACAATAGTTACGAAATTCCCACCACAGCCTATGTCTCTGCGTTTTAACAGTTTTAACACCAGGCGGCGCGTCTGCCTGCGCGCGCATCTCTTTGCGTGCTTTGCGCGCGCAGCTTTTCGAATGCCTGCGTCTAAAATTCGATCGCCTTTTTCGTCTTTTTTTTCCAGTACTTCTCTTCGTCAGTGCGGTTGTTTATTTAAATTCAGCCGATAAAGAAAACGAACCTTGCGGCTTCTCCGATAGTCATTGCTTTTTCTTCTTAAAAAGTTTCTTTAACAGTGCGTCTGTACGCGTAAAAATAATCATAACTGTCAGATAACGGAAAATGATGAAAATTATTAAGAACAGATAACATTAAACAAAATCCCACGAAGTATGCGGCGTGAGTAAAAATAATGCATCAAATCCTAACCTGTGATACCAGTGCATAATCCAGTGATAATTACCAATCTATTCCAATAATAATCTTGTGAAGTGTTTTAATGATTCGAATGATTCAAACGGATGTAAATTTGACAGTTTCTTTAATAATTTTGCAAAAGGCGTCAATACCCGCCATTTTTTTTGTGTAAGGGGATCGTAAAAACTTAATGCCGAAGTGGTAGAACCAGTATTTCACAGTGATAATTCTCAAATTCATGAATTATAATCGGATTAGTGTATTCACAATTCTAACGGAGCCAGGCAACTTTTTTTAAATTTCACCAACGGCGACAAATACCCGGCCTCTTGAAAATATACTTCGACTACCACAACAGTTCCTGTGGTATTATACCAGTTTCGTCGAATCGAGAGCATCGTACAACTCTTTTGTTACATTAAATTTCACCAGTCATCGTAACATCCAAAGGTTTACTTTGTAGAGAAACCTCTGGACGGAGCAAAGGTAAAACTTTTATTATAATTTTTTTTTTTTTTTACATCTCAGACCCACAAAACATCACATTGATATTTGTCTGTAGGTGCATCAATACATATATATATAAATAAATTGTATTTACCAGAAATACATTCATATTAATTAATTACAATAGATCTTATAAACTCAAATACAAATCAACAATACTATACAACAATACAAGAAAAAATACAAATATTACCAAAATCAAAATAAGTCTCTTTTATTTAATAACATATTCATTAATTCTGTATTTTGCCCTTTTTTATTAATATCCATTTTGACACGACATGGGATTTTATTTAATATTTTTGGTATGACATATTTTAATGTTCTTTGTCCATATTTATTTATGACCTTCGGTATTCGTAGTCCTTCTTTAACCGTAAATCTGGTACTATGTTTATGAATCAATCTATGCTTATATGTCCCATCTTCATGATATCGTGTAATTAGTTTGTACCACAAGATAACATTAATTGGCATAGAGCCTTGTTTCTTGAAGAGTTCCTGTATATCTTTAGTAGCACTTTCTTTATTTATTAATTTTATAGCCGAATTTTGAATATTTTGAATTTTTCTAATATTAGTTTTGCAAGTTAGACCCCAGCTAGTTATTATATTATATTGAAAGTGAGAATAGCAAAGTGAAAATTGAATAAATTCAAAAACATCTTAAAGCAATACAAGGAGAACTCTGTCAGATTTCTTTCATCCCTTTAATGTTTGTCGTGTTTGACAGATGATTCATTAAAGAAAAAATTAGTGTCATTTTGTTGTGTTAACCCCGAACTTTCTACTTATAGATATACTTGTGTTTTAATGTTGATAACCACATTTAATAACTATTCTTTATCGAACTAGAATGACTATATAAATGTAGTGACACTTATATTTTAATTTGATTAACACATTTAATAATTATTTCCCTGCAAAACTACAGACACTATATAAACGTTAGTATCATTTTTGGTGAGAGTGTGTCTGTATTTTTAGTTACAGCTATACTTGTATTTTCTATATTTAGAAATTGTTATTATAATTCTATTTATTATAAACTATGCCTTTTGTTAAATTTACAAACTCGTTCCAATATAATATTGTCCTCAACATACTTCTTTCATTTACTTCCCGATACCCACCAAACACACTCGTGAACCTGAACTACCCTGAAGATTGAGACCTGTTTTTTTCCGCTGAGCTAGTATCGAAGGGTAAGTGTTCACGGCCCCATTTGCCGGCAATACAATTATGTTTAAAAAAAAAGTGAAAATCCCTCTACAATATTTAGGCAGCCAGTTAATGCTGGGAGAAAAGCGCTATCTAGAGTAACGTGTTGATGAGGTTAGTGAGGGACATTATTAAAAAGAGAATTATGCTTTTTCTGCTTCTTATACCTCATTATTATATTTAATCACATTATTGTTTGAGTATCTGGTATCGTTGGCGACAGACATTGTTACGTAGAGAATTATATGATATATTTTGATTAATGACTAATATCAATGACATACACGACATAGTAGATAACGGATTTACTTATTAGCTTCAATTTCCAATAAACTGAAATATTTAAAAAAATCCAATTTAGAGTATTTTATTTTAAAAAGCATAAACCTAGTCAATGTTACGAGAGACAAAATAATGTTACGAGTTTTTGTAAACGCACAATTACTCACACTGATGCAAGTGGCTTTCCTAAAGTGAACGGACTCTACTAAGTATAGATCTTTTCATATAAGCTTGCAATTGAGTCAGTGTGCGTAATACGCGCATGGTTTCGTTGTGTTAAGTTTACGGATACGAGAGGGGCGTATCGTAAACAAAGCATACGGCGGTGAGTGTTTCGATTATGAATCTGAACTTAGAAGCAGCATGCGCATTAATTATACATTTGGTATGCACATCTCTCATATGTTTACGTATAATTATCGGGGGTCCCGCTACGGCAGCCACACGAGAACTCTGTGGCATGAATCCACCACGAAAACGTCTCTACCTACCAGGACATGGCGGTAAAAATGGCGATACTTTGGATTTAGAACACGCACGGATTTTTTCTCGTCTAACACAGCATTTGTTCGCCGGAGAAGTCACATTCTGGATCTGACTTCTCTATATACAACTGCGCCGCTATCAATTAGGTCATGATCTCCAATTTTTATAATTTGTTCACAAGCTGGAAATGCGTTGTGAGGAATTTAACGACACAGTCCCATCATTCAGATACATTATGGAAGATGCTTCATTCGACGTACGGTTTTGCGAAGTGCAAAGACATTTTTCTGCAATAATGTAGTTATAAAAATTAATAGCATAAACTTTTAACTGGTAATTTGCGTAGTTATGATGTATATTTGAATAAGATTATTATTTTTAATATTTTTTCTAAAAATTGTGTTAATTGAAATGCCTTTATTAGAAATTAATAGGTACGTAGTATTAATTTCTAGTATTTCTATGCGAGCTAGATTGAAAAGATTGTCACATTTATACTCAATAAATATTTTATAATTTTTATTGAGACTATTAGGTGTATATTACGTTGACAAATATTCGCGTATGAATTTTTCTATTTTTACTCCCTTTATATTAACTCGTGGCGTTTGCTTGTCTTCTTGTCTGACGAAAAATTTATGGATCCATTTTAAACCCCTTTCCCGTAATCCAATCGAGCTGAAACTTTTCAAGCAGACTCGTGATGACGATCAAGAAGATCTATCAAATTTTCGTTAAAAAAAATATTAAATTTTTGGATTTTTCAAATTTTGAATGGTTTTTTCATACAACTTATTTAGTTGTATGAAAATATTTCAACGCGTCTGGTAGACGCAAAATCTGATTATAGTATAATTCTGGATCTTTGGAAATTTTTTATTACTCCATTTCGTAACGTCGCCCGACCGAAGCCCAACGCGTAGGTTAAGCAAAAAAAAGGTTTCAACTAGTAAATGAGAATATGAAAAATGAGAGGGAGTATAATAAAAACTTGGTTTTTATGGGTTACTTTTTTTACTCCCTTTCTTTTAACTCGTAGCGTCTGCTTGTCTGCTTGTCGGCTTGTCTGCTTGTCTGCCGAAAAAACTTTAGATCGATTTTTAATCCTTTTTGGGTGATCCAATCGAGCTGAAACTTTGCAGGCAGACTCGTGGTGACGATAAAAATGATCTAACAAATTTTCGTTAAAAAAATTTAATAATTATACTATAATTTTGGATTTTTCGAAATTTTAACGATTTATATATTGTTTAATTTTCGAGCCTGATGCGTGGAGTAGGCTCAAAACCTGTTTCAATTAGAAATGGAGTATAATAAAAACTTTTTTTATGGGTAAGTTTTTTAAATGTTAAATGTTAAGTTTAAGGATTATTTGTACTGTTTCATCCGTTATCTAATTAATAAAATTATAGTTATCGAGTCATATATATTGTCAGGCGGACATTTGTCTACATTGTTCCATATTATTTCTTGTTAATAAGAAAGTTAACTTAAAACTCCACTTGGTTCTTACATTGCATTAGTTATTAACCTTTAGCTACTGAGGTGGTTTAAAATTTTCCTTTATCTTTACGAAATGTTATTTGGGTTGATTAGTCATGTTAATTTATTCATGTGAATGAACAAAGGTTTTGGACTTGTAAAATTTTATTGATATGTACCATTTAATCCTGTTTTATATTACATATTGAATCTATCTGGGGAGAGATGTGGGTTTCTTGATCATAAGGATCCCGAAACGCTCGTCTCAACCTATATTAAAAAATATTGATTGTATTATTTGTATATATCTACTTCTTTTATTTGGTTATTTACATCAACATATTTCAGAAACACCTTTTCAACGTCAGGGTGTTGTATAACTGTCAAAATATCAGAATGAAATGTCTTTTGTTTCTTGTTTTTCTAAATTATTTTTAAAAATGTATGTAACTAACTAACCATCACGCCGTTTCACCGCAGGGGTAGGCAGAGAGGATTGAACGCCACACTCTTAATTTGATTTAATCTATTGTTATCAAGAATTTCAGTAATAATATTTAAAAATAATTTAGAAAAACAAGAAACAAAAGATATTTCGTTCTGATATTTTGAGAGTTATATAACACCCTGACGATGGAAAGGTTTTTCTGAAACATGTTGGTGTAATTAATCAAATAAAAGAAGTAGATATATACAAATAATACAATCATTTTTTTGTCAATCTACAATGTTGCTGAATCAATTGAAAAAAAACCACCTGTATTGTAAAAAAATACGTTTTGTTTACAAGGAGATTTAATTATGCAAAAATAAATACTTTAAATGCAGTATAAATGTATCTTAAATATACGAAGACATGCGATGACAACCATCCGCTTCCATTCTCCATAACAAGTTTGGTTCATCTCTGTACATTATCATTATCAGGTACTAAGTAATAAAGTTAATTTAATTGTTGATTCCAAAAGTTCAGAGCAGTATAATGAGAAGATTAAACATGTTAACGTATGTACATCTGTTATCCCCCAGGAAGCTTCGCTAGCCAACGTTTCCCTCATCACACTCGAGTCCTGTATTATAATGCGTTCCCGGCACCGTTCCTTAAGCGAGCACAATACACGTAGAGGAAGTAATGCTTTCACGCGCCGACTGAAAGCGAACAAGGTTTGTCCATTTTTGGGTTGTTACGGCGATGCGTGCTGAAGGCTGTGAGGCTGGAGGCCGCGGGTCGGAGGGTTGGGACTGCGAACTGGCGCCGCGAGGGGGACCGTGAGCTGCGGCCCCATCTGCCGATCTTAGACGCGTTTTAAGCTAATGTGGCAACCTTTCAGAGGCCCACAATTAACGACGCGATTTTTCTAAGTTAAAATGAGAGTATTTTATAAATTGTGGATGCTGTATAGTGAAGAATAATTGAATTTAGTTATGCAGAAAGCAGCTAGCTGCAAAAAACTCAAATTGAGATAAAAGCACTTTTGTCTAAAAATGAAATAATCAAATCTACTCAAAATCTAGAATGTTCTTTACATTTAAAAAATATGAATAATGTATAAATGCCAATTTATAATAAATGTAAAGTGGATTTAAGTGTAGATTTTTGAAAATTTCGATGTTTTTTCATCTGATCTTATTATGTCAAATATGTATATTGTATAAAACAGTCAGATTATCTATTATAAAAATCTAGTAATTACATTTATATTCGTATGGGATTTTTATTATCACCATGTGAATATATATTTTTTAAACTATGTAATAATTCTAAATATATAACTAAATAACTATTTTTAGCTGTTTCCTGGTAAATATGTTTTGAGGAATAGTCATATTAAAAGTGTTTTAAGTGGAGTGGGCGCTTTTTGCAGATTTTAAAATATTGTTTTCGCGATCAATAAATATTTCGGAAAGCGATTACTGTGATTTTTTGTATGAAAGCGGATTGGTTGGTCATAGTAGAACATAGAATTGACCTTATTCCGTCTGATGACATCAATATCTGATTTTTACCAAAATTGTGGCCTGGCACTTTTCTGCATAACTACGTTCAATTATTTATAAAAGTAAATTTTCTTAATTAGTATTTGAGTATAAATAGTTAACTTGAATATTCGCTTTATTTTTATATATGCAGTATAGTTGTGCGACAATCAGCTTTTAATCAAAATACATATATAAGTGCCAGAGTCGACCTACAGGTGGTTCGTCATATTTTGATAGCACAAACGCACTAATTTAATTAAAAAACATTAATATTAATTATCTGACACGTTTTTTGTCTATGAATCTCTCTTTATCTTTCTTTGTTTATCATACACGATATATTTTGGTAAAATATATTAAAAAATTGAATATAAAATTAATGTCGGGTATACAGGATTGAATAAATATAACAGGAAAATATTTTTAAGACGCTTCGTAAATATGGGATTAAAATTTATATCTTTGAATAGAAAACATATATATTGAAAAAAATACATTATCGTATTAGCATATTTAACATCGGACCATAGCTATTCAGCGTCTGACCATAAATCTGTCATTTATCAGAGCGTCTTGTAAATTTCATGTTTTGGTAAAAATATTTAAAATTATACTTGGATTATTGCTCAAATAAAAACTTAACTATGTTTTTCAAATATTATGATAAAAGCTGTTATTACTATTTCATGTTTATCGGATAAAATAAATAAATAAATACATATTCTTTAGGAATCGGCATGTAAAAGTACCGTCATTTTTGACGGGTTACAGCTAGTACATAAATAATATTCTTGAGATCAGAACGTTGAGATATCGGCCTGTAATAATGAAAAACTCGAGAAGGTCATAAAAAATATGATTAAAATATATTTTCACAGATTAATTCTTACCTATATACCATACCTAATATTTCGAGAAATTTTCCACGACTTCGGGACTATTCGTGTCAATAAATTGGCCTCGCTAGGTTGGTTCGGTTGCTGTATGGAAATGCTAATTCAACTTAATATTCTGAATTCATTACAACTTCGTTACAACTGCAAACAATACTAGGAACATATTTCCCATTAATCTATTAGTCAACTCAATGTACGTATATATATATATATATAAAGAAACCAGTGTTTCCCTATCCACCAAGTTTTCTTCACAACCAGATTCCACTACCCCCTGGTGGTTATGGTGGTGTATAGTCCTTGGTGTCCCATTGAAAATGTGCAAGTTTGGTGGGGGTGGCTGAGCGTGGGTGAGAGTGGGTGACGAAAATATACCAATACCGAGATATATATACATATCATCCAATATCCAAGATCCAATACTTAGATCTCGACTTGGGTACAATATAACAGTCTTTCTCAAGACTAAAATACGCGGGTTATCCTAAAAAATAATCCTTCATCTTTTACCCGAGAAAATCTTAATATTAACATATATATATATATTTATATATAATATTCTCTTTCATATACCTTCTAAGGGAGGGGGGCGTGTTGGGTCTCTAAGGTTTACCAGCACTGAATTTGACAAAATATTTTTTGATGATTTTAGTTGTGACAAAATGCATTATGCATCATTTTAAGTAATAATTTATACTATCCCATTACGAAATTAGTGAGGAAAAAAAAAATGAATTATAAATTTCGTATTCGAGTGTGTATACAGGATGTCTATTATGGCTAGTAACAAAATTTTTGAAGGAAAAAATCCATTAATTTTGAATAGGAAATATTGTTTTTAAGTGACATCATTTTTTGAATTTTTTATCATGAAATAACATACATATACTTCTATTATAATCTACCTATACTAATCTGCACCAATATATAAAGAGATAAAGTTTATAAATTTGGATGCAGGAGGTAATCTCCGAAACTACTCATCCGATTTCAAAAATTCTTTCAGAATGGACATAGGTTATGTATATTATCCCGTTAAAATAAAAGGGCTTCTCATGGTGACCTATTTTACAACTTAAGTCGACGAAAAAATGGTCGAGCCATGCTTTTTTTACGAACGCTGCCTTAACGGTAAGCGATATTTAAATACTTTCTTTAGAAAAGTTGTAGAATTCAAAAAGTTAGTTAATACACAGATTGATAAAGTATGACTAAAAGTTACTAAAAATTTACGCGTGTGAAGCCGCGCGGGGACAGCTAGTATCTATATAAAATAAAATGTTTAAAAGGTTTTAACAATTTTATTTGATTTATATCAAAGCGAATATGATTCTCCAACGTTTAACAGATGATAGGTGATAGATAATGAAAACAAATGCAAACTTTAATGTAGCCTACTGTTTTATCTTTTGACCTATTAACCTAAATGCTTAACTGTAATGAATATTTTTCAATCAAAATTGGATAAAGAAGGCTTTCCTGAAGTTTCAGTACTAGGTATCCAGCACAGCAGAACATAGTTGTGCACCACAATATTTAGATCAATAGTTCTTTGTCAAAGATAGTATTTTTTTTATATTGACCTTCATTAAAATGTTAGACAATCGTAAAAATAACTTATTTTAAATCATTTTAAATGAGGTATATATTTATATATTTTCTTTTTTATACGTTTATCATTTTTTTCTTTTGTTTACCAGCTCCGGGGAAACTTCACTGGTCCATACTTAATGAATATTTTTTGATATTATTACATTGTACTGAATGTTTCCCAAAATAAATTAAAATAAATAAAAATCACAATTAATCTTCGTGATTTACTCAAGTCTGGGTTTTTTTATGTGTTTTGCTTCTGTAATTGGGCCTCTTGGTCTGTTAAAGTTAAAGGTAAAATTAAAAATGAAAGAATTCTTACGATACAAATTGAGAAATAAAGAAAAGATATTTTCTTCGATTTATTTCACAGAAATTCTAGTTAAGTAAAGCTTATTTCAATGTAGGTACTGACTACACTTCCAAAGTTTAACATTTAGGCCCGAATTCAGAGTCAAAACTAAGGTACGCCTTAAAATTGTTATTTTTTACTGAAAATTACGCTTTTAAGGCGTACCTTAACCTTTAAGTTAACCCATCTAAGTATTGACTTTGAATTCGGGCTATAGTGTATGAGGAATGGAAAGGCATGTACGAGTGAGTGACTCACCTTATTGTAGTCTTATCACGATGCTGTGAGCAAAACTCTACGTCTGACCTTTGAACTCACGTACAGGTTATGTCAGGTTACAGCACAAATATTCACGGAGATATTCACAGATATATAACAGTTCAACTTAACTTCAGATCCAACTATTATTGATCTGCGCTTTTTTGACAACCATGAGATTCAGTGGCTATTTGGTGTCGTGGTCACAACTCTCGCCTAGTGATCCAGTGGTCTATTGGTCTGGACCCCGTTCCAGGATATCAACAAGTTATTATTGTTTTCAATCACAAACTCAATTTGAAAATGGTAAAAATATTGATGCGACTCGTATAACCTGTTTGCATCTCTATTTTCTTTAAAAAAAACAATAATAAAAAGAATTCCCAACCTCATTTGCATAAGCTAAAGTTTATTAATTATTACTAGAGGTTTTTCTTATTATTAAAAAAACAGACTTTATGTAAACGATATTGCTTTATTATATTTTTAAATTCACTTCAATACCTTTCACACTTTGCAGTCACCATTGATGGAAATAAATATTTAAGAAAATAATTCTATATTTTGTGAATATCTTTTTGAACATCATCGCTTATAGCTTTAATTTTGTAGATTGTCTTCACAAATTTAGTTTTTAAAATTAATAACTATGTCCAACCACAAAATTAGCTCTACAAATACCAGAAAAAATTTAAATTGGAAAAAAATGCACCTCATATCAATATGAACCATGAATTTTTTGCATGAAAACAACGATAATTTATTTATGTACCTAAATCACAGTTTTAAGAATATAAACAACGTTCAACACTCTTTGTTTTTGCAACAGAAGGGAACAACTGATATCCTCGAAATGTGTCTAATTCATCACTGACGATTGAGTCTGGCATCGGGCAGTGCAGAAATTTTGGGAATAATAATTAATGTAGGTAACAATTATGCAAGAATGTAAAAACAGTGGTTACCTGTACTCATTGAAATATGGAACATAGTCTAAGAAACTACCGTTGGAATTAAAAAGTTAATAATATATTCATGGTTTTTTGTTTAGTTTGTAGAACTCCATGTTTATTTAAATGAATTTTAAAATTAATTTAATTTAAACCAATATTATTATTATTTTCTGCAATTAAAGCGTTATTTTAAGTGTGACAGACTGGCCTAGCAAGCCAAACAGCTTCAGTCACATCAGCAAGTCACATTTGAAATAACGCTTGCAAAACTTAAAAATAATATTTATTTAAATTTCATTCAGCAGCAATCACAATTAAAATAACGCTTAACTTGCAGAACTTAAAAATAATATTTAAATTTTATTAAAAAGTTAATAATAATTTGCACGTCTTGATAATTACGCAAAACTTGGTTATGTCAGTTAACATAACGCTTTCGGAGTAAAGTTGTATCTCTCAGTGTCGGTATAATAATTGTTCGACCAAATCTCCGGTTTCCTTCTCTAATCGCTCCATTACTGAAATTCACGCTACTAACAAAAGGTAACTCCGTCCCCGCGAGCTGTATACGAATTAATCTTAAATGCTTGTATTATATTTACACTCAAATGCGTATATAACATATAATTCTGAAACGTTCACAAAAAGAACAATAGTGTGTATTGAATACAATATTTTTTTGGTATCTTTTACAGAATTTCATTTACCGGGAAATATAATTTATTTTTCTTCGGTATAAAAGGCTTTTATTATGGCTGCTCAATTGTTGTTTCCTTCATCGACATCAGCATCACTATAAGGGTGAAATTTGGCTGCCTGCAAGCTTAGTCACATATTTTATACATTGAAGAATGCCGCCTCTACTAATTTTATAACAAAAATAATGAAAATACTTTGTTATTTATATAACAATTTTTTTAATATTTTATTTTACATATATGTTACACATTATTTAATTTTGATGGATATTTTTCAAATTTTTTACAGTCCCATGACAGTATAAACTTGTGTATCGGAGAATGTCACAAGTGTGATAGATAATGTAACTTTTTTTTTTAATAATATATAATACATGCATGCGAAGAAATATATATAGAAATATTTATGGATAAGAAAGGTATGTAAATATTATAATATTTAAAAATAAGCATGTTAAGGTTAATATCACAAATTTCATTACTCAATTGTTCAATGATTCTACGCACTTTTTAAACTTTGCATAATGTTGTTTAGTTCTAATACTCGTTGGTAGATTATTGAAATATTTTATTCCTAGGAATCTGTAGTGATGTTGCATAGCTATTTTACTGCATCTAGGTATATTTAGGGTTTCAATTATTATGTTGATCTTGAACTATATTGGTGTTTTTATAGATAGATATATTTGTAATATTGAGTTGGTTTTATATATTCTGTCTAAATTTGGGACCTTGAATTCGTTGAATAGTAAGTAATTCCGTAGGGTACGTTCTAGTTTTCTTTAAAATTATTTTTATATTATTTTTAATGAATGCAGGATGGTTTTTTACGTTTCTCCCCAGCCAATTATTCCATATTGAAGTATTATTATTAAATAAACATTATGTTTATTTAACCATGCATGGTATGAAGAAGCTACTTGATGAATAGTGTAGAATTAGATCGAAAAGAAAAGTCCTACTTTTTTTATTGTGACAACGATGAACTAAAAGCTCATCTGCAAGAAAACATGCAACAAATATCCAAAAATGACGAAAAAGCACCATCACAACCTTTTAAAGGAACTTAATATTTATTTACGGTAAAAATCAACAACAGAAAAGCAAAAGAAATAATATTTAAAAAGTATTGGATTCTAATCCCTTTATTCTGTAGAAATAAATCATCTTGTAATTAATTAGCAAAAATCAGTAGCGTGAAATGACTTTCACTTCGACTAAATAAAGTTTATTTAATTTCAGTTATATAATTGAATTTAACTAATGAATTTTCTCATTATTTTCCAAATAACCTTCAATAGAAAATTACCCTTCCCTAAAAATATTTATTTTCTATAAATTTCAAAGAGTCTTCTTGTTTCTAATCAGATAATTAAGACAATAAACAAATAATTTCTGAAGTTGAAAAATAATTTATTTTCACCATGAAAAGATCCAAGTACTCGGTTTATCAGATTTACTAAAATTTTATTCAATTATCCAACAACAAAAAAATCTCTGAAATAAAATTGTTAAAACTTTTATTAGTTTCGCTGAATGTGAGCTAAAAATATTATCAATTGTTAGTTTCGCTATGTTCGTGTTTCTCGTGTCCGTACATCGGTGCGACGGTCTGGAATTTACTTTCTGGGATCCCGGCTCTGTTTATCGTAGTTATGAATCTGGTTTTATTAAAATATTATACAATTAAAATAATTTATTAAATTTTAAACGTTTTCTTATTATTTATTTCATAAAATATAGGTACTACAAGTATGTACAAATATACACAAATACAAGACCAAACAATCAATTAAAATTTTAAAAAGAGGATATAATTTTTTTTTTCTTTTTTTAACACATGCGTACACGGAATACCTACTTGGCACAAAAAAAATCCATCAAATTACTCAAAATTTCATTCCGTCATAAATACCCACCTCACCACTATCAATTTTGTCTTGTGTAGTATGTTATGAACGTCCTCTTACGTTCACGTTTTAAGTATTACAATAAATGTCATATAAATTATAAAGCCTCAAAGAGATGAAGCTATTTATATGTGAAACGTATAAAGAAGTCTTTTTATTGGACGTTTCAGAGCTTACGATCTTTTTTTAAAGTTATATGTATATACGAGTATGTTTCAAATCTTAAAACCTTTTATATATTTGAAGGGACTATGATAGCGACATCTATAGTCCTTCATCCGAAAAAGGATATATGATATATATATATATATATATAGATATATATATATATTATATATATATATATATCTATCTTCTTCTTTTGGTGTCATGTCAGGTCCCCCCAACGTTGACTATCACCCGAGAGAAAGCATCCCTGTCCTGGGCAGCACGAAACAGCTCTCCAACACTTCTTATGCCCGTCCAGTCGCGTATATTGCGGAGCCAGGAAATTTGTCTCCTTCCAACACCTCTACGACCCTCTATCTTGCCCATAAGAATCAGGTGGAGCAATTCATATTTTTCTCCTCTGAGCACATGACCCAAATACGATACCTTTCGGATTTTGATATTTGTCAGCAACTCTCTATTCACTCTAGCTCTTTGAAGAACTCTTGTGTTGCTGACCATATCCGTCCAGGGTATCCGGAGCATTCTCCGATGTATCCACATTTCGAACGCCTCCAGCCGGTTCATGCTACTCACTTTGAGGGTCCACGATTCCACTCCGTACAGCAGGACTGACCATATATAACATTTGACCAGTCGCTGTCGAAGTTTCAGGTTAAGATTGTCATCGCAGAATATCTGTCTCATTTTGTTAAAAGCAGCTCGCGATGCTTCAATTCTGCATTTGACTTCGGTTTCTGGGTCGAGGTCTTCCGCTAGGATACTTCCAAGGTATTTAAACTTTGTCACTCTCTCTATACCAGCCCCATTCAATGTAAGGCGTGCTCCCGTGTGATCTTGCCTACTAAACACCATGAACTTTGTTTTACTCAAGTTCATGTTAAGACCCAGTCTCACACCAGCATCATTAATTCTGTTTACGAGTGTTTGTAAGTCTTCCATACTATCTGCCAGAATGACTGTATCATCCGCATACCTGATATTATTGACGTGTACACCGTTAACCTTGATCCCCAGTTCTATGTCATGCAAAGCCTCCTTGAATACTAGATCGGAGTATAAATTGAATAACATAGGTGACAATATACACCCTTGTCGAACTCCACGTTTGATTGGTATAGACTTTGTTGATCTAGTTTCCAACTTGATGACAGCTTCCTGGTTCCAATATAGGTTTTTAATAATGTTAATGTCTTTGTCATCAATACCACGCTCTTGGAGCATCTTGATGAGGTCCGCGTGTTTCACTCTATCAAACGCCTTTTCATAATCAATGAAACACGCAAAAACGTCTTTTCGTTGGTCGCGGCATTTCTGCAGTAGCACATCTATTGCCAGTAACGCTTCTCGTGTTCCAAAACCACTTCTGAAGCCAAACTGGGAGTTATCCAAATCACATTCACATTTTAATCTTATTCGTGAATGTATAATCTTTAAAAATACTTTTAACACATGACTCAGGCTGATCAGACGATAATCCCCGCATTTTTTGGGGTGTGGTTTCTTAGGAAGAGTGATGTATATATATATATATATATATTGCAATGTGACCCGCGGATAGACCGCCTTAGCATGACAGGGTCACAAGCATCACCAACTTACCTCAATATTACGTTTTCTAATACTGGCTAGTTTGAAGTTATCTTGCATCGAATTCCAAATTCATTTGAAGGTAATATTGAAGCTATGACATTCTTTTTCAAAATTCGCAGTTTCTTTTTCCTTGACATTGGTGTGACTGCAACCACGGAAAAAATAAAAATTCCCGTTTCTTCCTTACTGAGTCCCATCGTGATACTAATGCTGCAGTAAGATTTGCAATATCATTTGTGTATGGACGTAATATATCACATAACTCATGAATTTATATCATAATTCTCAATTTGGTTTCCTACATTGTTTCTAGTTTTTTAACAAAAAAAAATATAATTTGTATTGTATTATTTTCATAATTGAAATAAAATATTATTAAAATGTTATTTCAGGTTATTCTTCCGAGGTTTGACATGTTTAGCATATAAATCAAGAAATAATGTCACAAATATGTATGACGCAAGGGTTGATGAAACCAGAAAGTGAAGGCCTCTACAAAACATCTACACAGTCCTCACTCTGTCTTTAATCTATTGACAGCAAACGGGACGAATATGGGCCGGTTGTTTCAAGTTGGATCAAAGTAAAAGTTCGTTTAAAGCATAGATTTTTGCGTTCTCCACCGATCAAACGATCCGTTTCCTTAAAAATGTATGCTTTAAATGAACTTTTATTCTAATCCAACTTGAAACAACCGGGCCTATGCCCTCTCCAAACTAACAATATATTATAGATGTCTCATGATCAATCAATATATTATAGATTTCTCACAGAGACGAAATTATATTTTTATAGGAAAGTAGATATGGAAGTCTTTGGGTGTTCATAGGGCTTTCGACCTATCGTACGGCTGACTTGAGTGATAACTTTCCACAATGTAACGTTCGCCATTTCCACCCATTATAGAATACCAAGTCAACTAAATTTTGGAAGTTGTTATTTATATATTTAAATTATACGACATGTTTCGTATATGTGATGCAACAATCCTTAGCGCGATCGGCATCCAAAGATTTTACATACCCCTTAAATGACCACAGATGTCACTAATGAGACATCTATTTTTTGATTTATTGGAATTTTTAGCAATATACTTTATATGTGTAATGAGATTCTTCCGAATTATTAGCATTACACTAGAATATGCCAGAAATATTATTTTAAATTTTTCAAACTCCTTTAGACCAGTATTTTCATTAAGAATATTTTGAGTTTATCCAAATTTTTCAGAACAGTACTGGATTTTTGCCACAGGGACATCATTAATTAATCAATACATTATAGACTATAATATATTTATTGATTAATGATGTCCCTGTGACAAAAATCTAGTACTGATCTAAAAAATTTGCACAAACTCAAAATATTCTTACTCAACATTACCAAAAATAACCAGGATTAATTATCCTTTAGGGTTATCATTGACCTTTGATAAACACTATTTCATCAAATAAAAAAGGAATTACATTATCTAGTGAAAATTTCATTATTTATTTACATTCATCATCCTCTGTGCGTAACCTTAATAATTAAACATTACATAGAGCGAAGATAGCTCCTATATTCCGCGTCTGTCTGCCTTGTAACATCTCGTTAGTCAATAATCATGTTGTGGTTTAGTAATTTATAGAGTTAATATGATCATGGTGAATGAAGCGAAAACTGATAAATTAGCATATTACTCGTGAGCGAGCGGAGTTACTCGGATCTGAGTAATGTTTTCAATCTAAAATGAAAACATTATGATATTGGGTACCTCCTGAGGGGCTGTGAACGAGATCATGACTCAAGTAAATTTAAGATAATATAGATTAGAACCAGCCCTGCAGCCATCTCATATCCTTTCGGGTCAAGACATGATTTATGAAGACATTAAAACGTTGTAGTAGTAATTCTATTAAGATAATGGCCCTACGCCTTAGGCTTGACGCATAATCAAGTTTTTACACATAGTTTTAGCGCAAATTTTTGATAATTAATTTTAATTGTCACAGCAGATTAATATAAAGATGTATTTTTAAGATACTTAATATATTTTAACCTTACAAGTTTTTTAACATGAATAATTCCATTTCACGAATGTATAGAATCTCAAAAGCACGAAGTTGGACGTATTCTTTAATTAATATATTCTATCACTATATTAATAATTCATTTTAGCCTTACAAGTTCTTTATACAAATAATTTCATTTCATGAATGTACAGAGAGTCAATATTATGTTGTGTGAGATTCTTTTTGTGTTTACTAAGGCTTTATACATTATTTAGGCACGAAAAACACCTACATTATTATATTGCAGGTCTTTATTTAATTATGTTTGAATGTGTCTTTGATATATATAATTCTACATACATTTCATGTTTCCCAAGTATTTTGCGTGTTTTTATTAATCTTTTTTTTTGTATATACATTTAAGTATTTATTTTTTATATTTCTATATGGATTTGGCGTTACATTGTAGAAAATCATAATGATAGATTACTAAAAATATTTAATTATATTTACTAAACAAAAATTAATATTAAGTTAAAAACTTTTAGAAAATAAATATGCACAAAATTAAAAAAAAAATCTATTTTCAGTCAAATAAGAGGTATTTATTTGATTCTTCAGGTATAACTAAACTTGACAGGACTTGAACAGTAATTAAAAATAAAAATTATATGAGCAGTAAGTATTTCATGGGAAGGATTATGTCAAAATCAATCGATTAATGTCCATTCAAATATATGAAAGAAATTGATTCAGAATAAATAAAAAACTTTCAAAAATTTGATAATATGTGGATATTCTTACGGTGGAATAGGTGTAAGTTGCATCGTATAAATTGATCAGTTAAACCAGCTCGTAAAGGTCATAAGCCCTGGGCCACAGTAAAAAGACTTCCATACACGTTTCCTATATAATTAGCTTCGTCTCTGTGAGACATCTATAATATATCTTTATTAAAAATTATATGCTTTGAAAAGCAAAATACATAATTTTGTTTGAAAATAAAAGTATACACGTAGCGGGCGAGGCGGTCCAACTTTCATCCACGGTTGTCTTATATTGTTAATTACAAATGAAAAAGTTACTTTGCTATAAATTCAGAATTTTCTCCCTTCATCGTTCGTCCCCCCACATAAGTCAAAACTTTGCAGCAATAAAACATAATAAAATAAACTTGGACAGAAAGAATTCAAGAACTTTAATTACAGCGGAACAATGTTTTTATTTGCGAAGTTTCACTGCTTTATTCGGCGGAAAGTGATTTTTTGTAAATGTATTTAATAAATCGCCTAATTCTGGATACAAGATCAGACAAACAAACTTTTGACGTAATTCAATTGAGACCAATGAAAACCAATTTACGAGATCTGATTTTTTTTTTTTTTCAGTCGACAAAATTAATTTAGCGACGGCAAATTGCTTGTATTTGTTGTACCGTGAAATATTATATTATAGAATGAAACTTTTACTATATTTTACATTTTTCGATGATATAATTTTTTAGGAGATTATTTCAATTAAGTCACATAAATAACAGATACAGGGTGTCTCGTAGCTAGGTAGCAAAAACTTGGGGCTAGTTTTCTTCATTAAATTTTGAACAGAAAATATTCATTACACTTTGGGTGAAATTTCGTCAGTTACGGAGATAAGTGACATCAAAGTTGGCATTTTTTAAATATTTCTGACTTATTTTCTATAAAACGTTGGACTATCACTACAGTATCTTATATGGAATATTAAAAATTCATTCGCTTTAATACAAGTCAAATAAAAATAAAACTTATAAATAATATGTTTTTTAAATTTCTGCAAGGTTTTTATCATTGTATTTGACTCTATCAAAGCAAATAATTTTTTAATAATCTATCTAAGTTGCTTTCGTGATATTTCAACGTTTTAAAGATGATAAGTCAGAAATATTTTTAAAAACTGCAAACTTTGATGTCACTTATCTGCGTATCTTTTGACATTTTTCCCAAAGTTTAAATAATATTTTCTCCTCAAAATTGAGTGAAGAGGCCTCCTCCGAAGTTTTTGCTACTAACTGAGAGAAAAATTGGATAATTTTTTTATCGTTCTTAGGGTGGAATCGCTGAACGTTGTATTGTTTAAGTGATCACTTAAGCCAGCCTTAAACACAAGTAGTAAGCCCTGTGGATGCCCAATAAAGACTTTCATACATGTTTTCCCATATAAATAAAAAGCTTAGTCTGCTTTGAGATGTGAGACACTTTAGAAGCTCTGAAACATCTATCATTTATCTTTAATTAATGATTATTATTAAATTTGTTTGCTTAAAGCGACACAGTTAGAGCTATAAAAAAGGCATATATAAAATATATATTAAAAATTATATGTATAACACCTCACAAAATTGAATGATGTACAAAGGTCTAAAAATCTTCGATAGTCTGCCAAAGGAAATTCAAAACATGGTGAATATAAGGAGGTTTAAACAGGAGTGTAAAAATGTTATTGTAAAAAGTTTTAAATGACTAGACGGAATGCAATATTTTTAAGTGAAATCATATATTAGCCCACACAACATTATGTGTGGAACTAAATAATTAAGAGAAATAAAATAAATACAGTGTATCCGGTAACCTAAAATAAGCCTTCAATAGTATAAATCAATTTCATCGACAAAACACCGTAATTTTTGTATATCTTTTTCACCAGCTAAAGAAGTTGAAATGAAGATCAATAATAGAGCACTACTATATGAACTACATAAATTTATAAATTGGTTGGAGTTTAGTTTAGAGGTTTTTCTATTTTTTTCAGAAGATGCATTTTCGTTTGTTCCATCTATATTAAAAAAAAACGCTCATGTAATAACATATAATCAACTAACTAACTAACCATCACGCCATTTTCCCGCAGTGGTAGGCAGCGAGGATAGAACGCCGTATTCTTCTATCTTGGCACACCACATTTCCAACGGCGGTTCTACGGTTTTTGAGGCTTTTAAGGGGGGGGTAAGGTTAATTCGTACAAAAAAAGGCATGTTTTTGTGAATTTTTTGTGACAACACAGTTAAAATCTCTTTATTAAAACCAATAATACATTAAAGTATGATATTTGAAAAATATTGTGTAAAATTTTCAAGAAGAAATATTAAAAAATACGGTAATGGCAGCAATTATTCGGACGTGTCTCGGAAAAAAGTAGAATTGCGGTGTCCATCATAACTTGGTGCTAGATCATCTGAAATCAAAAAATCAAAGTTCATTCGTTAGATAATAGGTTTTCCCAGGTAACACCGGGAAGGTTTTTTGAAATTCCAATTTTTCAATTTTTTGGAACACTTTGAAGGGAAAAACGCGATTTTTTGCGAAAAATATCGACTAATTTGTTATTAAAAAATAAAAATTAATAAAAAATTTGAAAAAAATCTCCAACGTTACCTCGTAAATTATGTACAGAAATAGTGTACAAAATTTCAAAAGGATCGGTGCAGTTGTTTTGAAGTTATGATGGACACCGACTTTGAAAACGTGAGGTGTGGGGAAAACGCTTTAAAGTTTTGCACACTGTAAAATTCAAAATAAAACTCAACACTTATACTTACACATAATCGTCGATGCCATGTTCACACAGCAAAGAGCTTTCATCGTCAGCATATTTTTGTCCTTGTCTACGCAAAACTCTTCCAATACAATAGCATGTCCGGTAGTCCTCAGGTGAGCGCGTCTCTTAGCTGCCCGAGCAGGTATAGAAAATCAGTCTGAGTATCCCTCAAATGTTCATAATTTCGTCAATTTTGCTTCGATTGACTTTAAATTTTGACACAATATTCTTGCGATATTTTACATTCATTTAAAAAATTAAAAATAAAATGCAAAAAAAAAAGTTTAAAACCTTACCCCCCCCTTAACAGGGCCATCCTCAAATACTTCTAGAATCTGGTCGTGCCAGTCTTTCGCGGACGCTCTCTACTCCTGTTGCCTTCAACACTCGCCTCATATATTTCTTGTTCATACGTTCCACTTGACCAAACCATCTCAGCACTCCTTTCTTTATTCTATCGACCACACTTCAGCCAGCGTTACATTCACTTTTAATTTGTTCATTCCTCAATCTATCGACCAAAGATTTTCCACACAAGCATCTTAATGACCGCATTTTCACCGCATTCAGTCCACTTTCATTCCTTCTTTGCCAATTCCAAGCATCACTTCCACACATCAGGGTTGCCACGAGAACCAACCAAAGTCACGATTTATTGTTCTCCTGTCATTTAAATTCACCAACATATTTATCCTCCGTGCATGGAAATGAAGGCTTACGAATTTTTTAAATTCCGTGACAAAAAACATAATAAAAATGTAAAAAAAACATGCCTTTTATTATTTTTAATATCTACATAGTGTTGAAACATGACAAGAGAATTTAGTGAAAGTGCGTGCTTTGCATACATTTGCTACGTTAGTTTATTTGACACTTCACTACTTTCTCCATTCCTGAACCACACGATTTCTCATTTTACTGAAATAAAAGCTGAGGTATTGTGCTGTAAACTTTCTTAAATTTTTATATTGATTAATAAAATGCACGAGAATATTACAATTAAATAAATATATTAGAATAAACTACCCTAACACAAATTTTGTGTATCACAAATATTTTTTCCCTGTACATTATATAAATGATTGTAAATAGTTTGTATTACTTATACTCGTATTGTACTACTCAACTATTCATTGAAAGCATGGGTTGTACCTATGTAACCGTATAACTTGAATCATTTGTTCCAAGAATATTTTATCTTCTCAATGAAGGCTTGAACTTTGTGGTGACGTTATTATTAAAATAAAACACAAATCACTTTGTTTTCACCACTTTGTAAAATTATACAATCTACATGTTTTGAGAACAATGTTCTCTTCATCAGGATTGTTTGTACGAAAAATTGAAAATGGTTTAATTTTTTTAGTTTTTAGTACACAAACAATCCTGATGAAGAGAACGATGTCATCGAAACATGTAGTTTGTATAATCTAATAAAGTGGTGAAAACAAAGTGATTTTAGTGAAATTAATTGTTTATCGACAGAGTTATTATCTTCTAAATATAATAATTTCGTTGTATCTCCGTCTGTTCGTCTGACCGTCCGTTTGTCCGTCCGTCTGTCTGTATGTCCTCGTTATTTCGTGTTATTTCCGTAATTTTGTTCAAATTCACGGCTAAAAAAAAGGCGAGTAACGATAGCGATGTTACTACCGCTGCCTCTCCGCGGACTGTCAAAAAGATACTAGAAATATATACTAGGGCTTAGCAAAGACGCGAATCAATATTCCGTATTTTTTTACGGGTAACAGCTAGTATACTAAAATCTGAATAAGACGATAGTAATTGTGTTTTATTTATTACGAACCACATATTTAATACCCACCGATCGCGAGTCCCTGCTTTTAACCCTATGTTTGTTCAATTTATTACATGCTTTTATTTAACTTACTTTGTCTTTTTGTTTGCTGCGATTGAATCTTGTAATTGATTTCAAAAATAAATATATTAACAAGTATGTATAATTGTAAAGGATATAATTACGTTATTTCGGTTATTATTATGGACTGAGAAGCAAATCTCGACGTTTCGCTGAAGACGCTGAAAAAGACTTCAGCGAATCATTAAGATTTGCTTCTCGGTAAAATATCTAGTTCGTATAAAATATCCATTTTATTTAATACATAAATATGTATAATTGTGTCTTAGACATAGGACAATCCTGCGCAGTGACCCATTCCCCTCTCTTAAAGAACTAGTTATAGCATACTCTTATTTCACATTATGTGACATGTTCACTGACAGTGACACCATAAGCACAGATCACTAGATGTAATACGTAAAGTGATATATGAAACTAGCTGTTACCCATCAGAAACGACGGTTCTTTTATATATCGGTTCCTTAAGAATAAGTTTTTATTTATTTATAAAAAAAAAAAAGTTTTTATAAAATAAGTTACGGACGGATAGAGAGACAATGAAATTATTGCTATTGGGATGTGGTATTACAATTAAATGAAATAATAATTTAATAATTCTTTTTTCAATAATTCTTAAATGTATAGTTCCAAACAATTCAAATGATATGAAAATATTGCCAGTTAGTAAATCTGGCACTGAAAAAATTTTCTGGTTGTAAACAGGTACTTTATAAGATGGGCATCTCAGTTGACATATTAAGTCCTTACATATGAAATTGACGTTTAGTATGGGAGGAACATAAAGCCGATTTTTTTTTATTATAATATATTTATTTAATCAAAGTATGTACCATTGCTATCTATGCACTTTTGCCATCTCATAGGTAGTTCATCGATCCCTTTACTAAAAAAACCATTCGGACGGGAATCAATAAAATCTTTGAAGGCGGTTTGGACTGCCCCATCGGAGTTGAATTTTTTCCTTTGCAAGAAGTTATCCAAATTTCTAAAAAAAATGGTAATCTGTTGGGGCAAGGTCCGGAGAGTACGGTGGATGTCTTAGACATTCCAATTGAAGCCCCTCTAATTTGGTAGCCGTCTGTTGTGCAGTGTGTGGTCTAGCGTTATCATGAAGCAGCAGTGGCCTAGAGCGATTAACCAGCCTCGGTTGTTTAGCAGCTAGCTTTTCCATCATGGTTTGCAGTTGCTGACAATAGACATCTGCCGTAATCGTCTGGCCAGATTTAAGAAAGCTGTAGTGAACGACACCAGCACTAGTCCACCAAACGCTCACAAGTAACTTTTTTGGAGTCAATTTTCGCTTGGGGCATGGTTTGGCTGGTTCGGCAGGGTTCAGCCATTGCGATGAGCGCTTCCGATTATCGTACAGGATCCACTTTTCATCACAGGTAATGATTCGATTTAAAATCCCTTCATTATTGTGCCGGTTGAGTAATGCAACGCAGCAGTCAACGCGCGTTTGTTGATTTGCTTCACTCAATTCGTGAGGTACCCACCTTTCAAGCTTTTTCACCTTACCAATTTGCTTCAAGTGGATTAAAACAGTTTTATCACTAACACCGCAGCCTGCAGCTAACTCGGATGTGGTTTGCGATGGATCCGCTTCCACAATAGCCTTCAATTCTTCATTATCAACTTTGGTCTCCGGCCGTCCACGGGGCTTGTTTTTCAGGTCGAAATTTCCAGAACGAAAACGTTGGAACCAAAAACGCACTGTGTTTTCTTTTGCGGCACCGTCGCTATACACATCATTAATCCTTCGAGCCGTTTCTGCAGCACTGGTGCCACGGTGGAACTCGTACTCGTAAAAAACGTGATATTTCAAGTTTTTCATTTTGTAAACTGAGTGACGCAAAGAAAAAAACAATTGAAGAAAAAACAAATGAATTATAATTTTCAAAACACAAATACATGAGTAAATAGCTGTATAAATTTGGATTTGGAATTCCTAACCAAAGAAAAGATATTTGAGATCAAATTTGCCAGTTGGGTAAAACGCCAATTTCATATGTAAGAACCTAATATTATATAATAGCGCTGACTGTATATTTTTACTGGTTTACATTAGGTCTACTAGAGATAAATTACAAATATCGATGAATAGGGTCAAAGGAGGAGGCAAACAGGCTTAGTTAATTAGTTAGGGCCTTATATTTATGAGAAAAACAAGTTGATAAGATCTTTTTTTACATAAAATGCTATAAATTGCCATTTAATCATTGTTGTTGTTTGTCAGGTCGAGTTTATTGTAATGAATGACCCGCGTCAACGAATTGAAATGTTCGATTAGGACAAACTCTGAGGTACAGATTATACTCCCATAAGATCATATGGAGAAAAGAGAGTCGTTTCAGAGATTCGATTTACAGCACCTCACTCCAAACAAAGTCAAATTTAACAGGACAAGAGGCCCAACTACAGAAACAAAACACATCACAGTCTTAAGTAAATCACATAGACTGATTGTGACCTCACCGGGAATCGAACCCGGAACCCTCAGTGTGAGTAACCAGTGTTTTACCCACTGGGCTACGAGGGCCGCCCTCGTATGATGTTCCACGTATTGATGTTTAATTCTTCTGTTGCGTGCTATGAAAATAGGACTAACTTGCTGGTGTTCTGGTGTAGGGCTCGAACCACCCTTATTCTTATTTCTTTATCGTAACGAATCAAAATTTATAATAACGAGGAAAACAAATTCATATTTCCCAACTCTTCCAGATATCTTACTGTCAGGATCAAATTTTACATATATCGTTATAATTTTGGCTTGCAAATTCATTGAATATCGACAAATTCTAAAAATTTCAATATTTTTTTTACTAAATAAAAATCTAATCCTGCAATGTTTACACTAATAATAATAATAAAAAAATAATAATAGTGTAGTTCTGTTCTTTTAATATTTCAATTATAATTTTTAGCTTGCAAATTTTTTCAAACATCGACCAAAAAATATCGATATTCTTTTATATTAAAAATAACTAATCTTATGATGTTTGCTTTAATAATGGTGTGGCTGTGTCCTTTTTAAATTTCAATCTTAAATGATTATATAATATTCAATCAGTTATGAAGCTCCATTGTTTCCGAAGTTTTTTCGCCTCCCAATGGTATGATTATGCAAATCCGACTTCTTTTTTCATCTAGAAATCCCAACTTTACCTAAAGCGACTTTAATACCGAAGTGATAAGATTATACTTGTATCCCCGAAGGATACTTTTTATTTGCGGGACGAAGCCAAAAAAGTCACTCCGGAGCTAAATCCACATTTTATAAAATATCTTCAATTTGGTGGAATTTTTCGTGGAGCCTTTTGCTTTTTATATCTTTTGATTATTTATTTTCTTCGCAACGGGAATATTAATTACTATCGTTGGTATTCTCATTTTGACAAACACAAACAAATTTTTCAAAGGCACCTTTTCACTTAGAATAATGGAGTTTAAATTGCGGGGTGTCTTTTGGTCCAAAGGTAGGCAAAACGTAATTTTTTTATTTTTTATTTATTTATCTCGTACTAAATTAATATATGTTGCTTAGAAAAATAGCTACTTATCTCACTAGGATAAACCTGTGTCGAGATGAGCAGCTTACAATATAGTGAGAAAAAAATACCATAAATATAAAACAAAATTAACTATATAACTAGAAAATTTATCAATTAATTGTAGATATAAATATAAAATATTGCTAGAAAACACAATAGCAATAGTGAAAGTAAATATCTATATTAAAAAAATTATATGTATTATTATGACATTTGAATACCACTTTTGCCATTTATCATTACATTAAACAACAAAGGAGCCTGTTTTGGCTTTTATTGACTGATACTTGAACAACAAGTTAACTACACTTATTTCTATAAAAATTGGAGTAAACTCTTTCAAACGTATCAAATTTATTGGTAGCTTAAGATTTAACGAGAAAATAAACTCTTATTTATTTATTCATACACATAGCAATATTTAAATAGCAACATTTTGTAAAAAATTGGCTCTAGAGTAATTAACAAGATAACGTTGAAGAATTCGAAAAATTAATATGCCAAACTTAATATCTTAGTTTGACATGTATATCATATTTGTAATGCGTATGGTTCGTTCCATTTTATTTCCGTGGTGTGTAAAAGTGTTAACTCTTATAAAATAATTTCAAATTAAATTTGATAACATGACCTCTCGTAAGCGTGAAAAAAGTGATATTTATTTTCGATCGCTGGTAACGTACAAACGGATAAAAGAAACGCGGTGCTTTTTGAACAAAAATTTGCCGGTGGTAAATTTTAATTATTAAATCTCTTAGTAAAAAAAGAGCAGTGGTGTATTATTTATTACCTTGTTGAATTATTCGTATTCGTATTCGCTGAATAGTAGACTTGATATTCGTATTCGTTTTCGTGAAATTAGTATTCGTTACATCACTAGTTTTTATCTTTTTTTGTATTCTCATTTTATAATTTGTAAGAATTGTCTCACAATTTTTTTTTTGATACGCCGAAAATTCGTTGAAATGTTAAGCGGTTTCTTTAGAATAGGCCTAGCCTAAGAGATAAATTGTCCAAATGCGTAGGTATCTGTGAATCTGTGAGTCCGAAATAAGGTGTTAAAAGATAAGTGAAATAAAAAATAATAATTTCATTGTCTGTCCGTCCGTCCATCCATCTGTCTTGAACTCCTTGAAGGGGCGAACCAATTTTCCGTAATTTTTGACGGGTTGCAACTAGTATCATAATAAGTAGCCTTACATCCCTGAAAATCACGGGACATAATAATGAATAATTTCAAGATTTAAAAGATGAAAGTTCATCATTCAGACGCCCGCGCCTCATCAGTGTGTTGTGCTGTTGTTGTACATCCAGCATTGTTTCAGCAAGTTACCGTTCCCAATGTTCTATGTTCTTTAACCTCCTCCATTCTTCGTTTATGTTAACACATATTGAGTCATAAAAATATTGCGCAACATTTATTTTCGAAGACCTACAACCTGTTTTATTGCACATAGGTGATACCAAACTTCATATCTACATAGAGCAATCGGTTGTAACAGTTTTGTATGTAACTTAATCTTTAATTATTTTTTTTTTTCAAAAATAACGTAGAAAAATATAAACATAAGGAGTATAATAAACAGTTTTTTTTAATAACGCGCCATCCTCGGATAAGATAGAGGTCCGTTGGTTCGAATCCCGGTAGCAGTTAAAATATTTTTTCGTTAATTTGATTTTTCTATGTCTTTTATAATTGATAAATAATTCGTAGAATTTTGTTTTGTAATTGCAACTTCACAATAATAATTTATTTTCTTTAATATATACATAAGATTATTTAAAAATACAAAAAAGTGAACAAATATTGATTTATTCAGCTTCTGATTTTCGATTTCCAGAACTGCGGTCTGCCTTTTAGTACAGCAATTTTAGTTATGTACTCAGTTTACGTGACGCCCTGGAATTTATGCCAATTTACATCCAGAAATTTATTTCCAAGGTATTTCTAGTACTTACCTGGGCGCTTCACCACAACTGACCCGGAATTTTAAATTTATTGAACATCTCGCAAATTCTTCTCTATAAATTTTTATAACATAAATATGAAAACAAAAATATCCCCAAGTGATTCTTAGTGGGGGTTCGTGACGGGTTCAGATTTCAATAATTCAAGAAGAAGGTTATTTTTTAATACAAGACAATAAAAAATGCAAAATTATAATTATAGGAATTTTGTTGAGAAATTACATTTTCATTTTCACTGAAAAGGCTCTATTTTGTAAGCAGCAAAAGCTGTGTTCATCGGTTACGTCCCCTGACTTCCGTTTCCAGGAATATTATGTGTCAATAGATTGCTTCCCTTCTAGGGCCACGTTCAGGGGTTCCTATTGTGTCCGAATCACGAATATCGCACCGAGAATCTGGCCTACCTCATTCGAGTTATGACACAACCTCAACTTGCCGAACTGGGGAATATCGAATATCCTACGCTTTGAACGTCACTCATTTTCTTCGTGGTAAATAAAATAAACTCATACTCCCATTCCCGTTTTTCTTGATACACATATTCCTGAGCTGACGCCGTTCTTAACGGAAATAAATGAAGAAATAAATTGATTTGTGGCATTTTTTTGCCACTTGGAAGAAATCCGTTGGCTGATGTATTTTAAGAATATTTTTTGTGAATCACGCGTGAAAGCTACGCCTTTAAAAAAAGTATTGTGGATAAATACAAATAATAAATATATGTCTCAAAAAATGTTGTAACTACTAGTAATGAGTATGTATAGTTAATATTGATTAACCCAGAACTTTATATTGACGGTGGAATTTAAACTATGATTAACAATGTGTATTGAGAACACAATTACTGGATTTGTCTACAACATATACATTGTCCATACTACATACACAGACTGGGCAACAAGCATTACCAATGTGTTCGCGTCTCCCCTGTCAAAATATAAGGCCACACTGACGAACGCTCTATCGCGGCGCGGCGGTCAGGATCATGCGGAATGTACGAGATACTCTATTCTAATACTGTATAGTTCAGAAGTATATAATTCCCCTATTCTCAGAATAATAATATCAATATATTTATATATATTCTTTATTCTATAATCACTATCTTCCTTTGTTGCTACTGTTTACATATTGTATTTTATTTTATTTCTTACTCCTTCCTGTCTAACTACTTTCTTCATATTACTTACTGTATTTTCTGGTGACTTTGTATTTATATTGTTAAAATTATATCATATTTTGTCATGGTAATTATATATACCTACTAAGATAATTATGATATAAAATCCCAAATCAGGGCATGTATATTATGTAAAAAAAATGTTTTCATGTATTACATCGTCACCATTGTAATTATAATTATGCCACAGCCAGTGCCTAATAAAATCCTTAATAAGAAATATAGGCAGACACAAAATTGTTGCTCTTACCCAAGCAAATGAATGCCTATATCAATTACTTATTACTACGTTTCCTAATTACTGTATTTTTTCGCTATTTTTTATGTACTTATATACATAACCAACTAAACTAAGAAGATTTGTTATTCTGTGCACTTGACACTTGTACACATCTGGATTTTACAACTAATTTGTATATTATGCCTGTTTCAACAAAGATTATATTGAGACAGGTATTATTATTTTGAATAAGAACAAATAAATAAATAATATTTCTATACAAAATTGTAATTATCATTCCGATATTTCGAGAAATGAGTTATTACTTTTTATGACAAGCATCTAAAAGCCCGAGTGAATGTTTATGTATTAAGAGATATGTGCTTGAGTGTTTGGTAAGAAGCGATAACAATATACATACGAGGACAGAGACAGATGATCTTGGCTTGATTGATGCTCGATTTATACGCACGGGAAAAAATTGAGTAAGTATGTTGAAAAAGTGTAGTTATACAGAGAATTATAAATTTCATTTTTAATTGATATATCTGCTTAAATCGAATATAATAGGTTTCAACAAATGCTTGCATGAACTTTTCCCACCAATCAAATATATTAATTTCGAATTTCTGTCTGTCCGTAACTCGTTGGTATTGATTAGAGTGGTATTTTTTTTTTTCATCTTGATATATGACAGGAAATGCTTGAAGTGCCACACTTGAAGCCGGGCGCCCAAGTATGACACACGGTTCAGTTACACGCAAGGGTCGTTATTAGTTATTTTTATATTCCGTGATTTTTCAGTGATTTACGGCTTGCGTAAAAATATTACTTATATTTGAAAATATAATATAGATCACGTAATTAGTCGACTTATGTTATGAAACCTTTTTTTTAATATAAAATATTTACGATTTTTTTTTAATATGTATGATTTGAACAGCCACATAGATAGTGTTCGGAGTTACAGGACATGGAGATTTTTTAATATGTATCGTTCCGAGTAAATCATTTAATTTATTTCCTATTAAAAATAGTTTATTAGAAACGGGCATCGTTAATTTTCCATGAGGTATAAAAATATAGGAATGAAAAAAGCGGATCTAGTCCAGCGACACATAACACTAACCGTATGTAATCGATAATTACGTTTTTACGTTAGGTTGACAGATGAGGCACATTCTCCAAGGGCGTCCTTTTTACTATTTTTAGTTCCTCCGACCCAGAAGGCTTTATCAGTCCTTATCAAGGCCCACCCCCTAATACGCCATCGCGATAATGTACCCGGAGGCCCGGCAAGGGGGGCGGCAGGTCCGGGTGTCGAAGCCTTAATTTATTCCGCACGGATCACCAGAGCGAGGCGTGTCGATGGAAAATATTCGGGTACTTTATTTCTATGAAATATTATTCATTGGAATTCGGATCGACGGAATTTTTTGATAAATGATGTAGTCTGCAAAAGTATTATTCCGATATTATCCAAACACGCTAACCATTAATAAATCTTTCTCAAGGAGAACTTCAACTTAAAAATATAATCAAATTTGCTCATTTTAGTGACAACGCATTTTATTTGTGAAGTTGCGATTTTTGAAGTCATTTTTCTTCTCCTTCGTTGTGCTTTTGACAAAAAAAATGTGGTTGCTATGATTATGATGACACTGTGGCGGTCCAGAGCCTTCGCGAATCTAGCTGCACACCCGAGCCAGCATTCACCAATCGGGGCTCGGTGCGGCTATCACGGTCCGGCTATCACAGCCGCCATAGGCACCGATCACTCTGTCGTCGTAGCAATAGCAAGAGATATTTCTATACGCGACACTATCTGTAATCTGTCTGAAACCACAGTCATTCCACCTCACAAGAGGCGCTATCCTCTGAAGAACAGACCGCATCGACATCAAGTCGACGTGCAATATTTCAGCTCGATTGGATAACGGGAAGTGTATCTAAGATTTTTCCACAAGAAATCAAAACCGTTGGTGAACTTAATATAAAGTATTTAAAAAGAATGCAAATTTCATGTAATCTGCTTCCTAGGTAGACTATTAATTCCTGTAACATTCCATCAATGTACAACCCCCATCATCCAATTTATTTTGTTGCTAATCATTCTGTATTTTTTTTCTTTTTATTTCAATTGATTCAGCAACATTATAGATTGACATTTTTAAAAATATTGATTGTATTGTTTGTATAAATCTACTTATATTATTTGATTAATTACACCTACATGTTTCAGAAATACATTTCCATCGTCAGGGTGTTATATATATGTCAAAATATCAAAATGAATAATATCTTTTGTTTTTTGTTTTTTAAATTATTTTAAAATTTATTTTTAAATATTATTTCTGAAGTTCTTTTTGCAATTATTGGAAATTTTTTTAGAATTGGGCTAGTAGTTAATTTTAATTGATTATTAATAATATTTTGTTTACTATTACATGCTTTACTAATTTCTGATGATTCTAAATTATTCAATTTCAGACTAAAATTATTTATGAATGATTTGCTAAATCAGAAAACCCTGAATATTTTTTTTAATTCTGTATTTTGTTTTGTTTGATTGTTATTTGGGAGGAACGGCTTGGGTCAAAAACCTTAGAAAATTTTTGAGTAGTACACAAACAATCCTGAAGAAGAGAACATTGTTCTCAAAACATGTAGGTTGTATAATCTAATAAAGTAGTGAAATCAAAGTGATTTGTGTTTTATTTTAATTATAAATTCTCTTTCAGGCAGCTGCTAATAGATCCGAACACCCAACATGATCTTAAATATTCACTTACACAAAGCACTCAAAGAAAAAGATAAATATTACTTTGTATTCAAAACATTACTTTTTGTGTGATTTTTTTACTATTAAGTTTAAATGTAAAACAATTTTAATAGATACTCTAATATATTATAATTAATTCGTACTCCTGTTCATTTTATGGTCCAACAGGGAATAAGCCCATTATGTTTGTAACGGTTTGATAAATGTTTTATTTTAATATCAAGGGATGAAGTAAATCAATTTGTATTTAAAGGCATTTCAAAATATGAAAATAAAATGAATCTGCATATTTTAACTGTTACAGGTACCCAGGTGAATTAATATTTCTAAATGGCAATGTTTTAACAATTTAAGTTCGTTATTACGCCAATTAATCAATTGAAAAATACCGACATTTAAAATTAATAAAATGTACACGTCATACTTTTGTTTGGGCTGGTATTTTAGTCGGTCGGTGGATCCAATTATTATGGTTTTAGAATTGGATCTTCGCTCCCGACAACTGTTTCAATCCTTTTTTCAATCGCTTGGGATAATTAATCGACTTCCAAAAAAATAAGGGCTACACCAAAGTGTTTTGATACCTAAATATTGTTATTTGAGGAATTTTTGTGCTTAATTGTGTGAATAAGAAAGAAGACAGTTTTTTCGTAGTTTTTACTGGTGGTATGTATGTAGCAGCTATGTGTTTTTAGACGCCATCATTTTTTTATATGAGCGTAATAACATTATATCAAACTATTTTACAACCCACACCATGACAATGACGACGTGGTCTATGGTCAATACAATGATTAGTACAAAAGCAAACAGTAATAATTAGAAATCTTTGACAAATTAATAATAAAATAAAATAAAGATAATTAAACCAATGTACCAGATAAATAGATAAAATAAATCAAAATTATATAATATAATTATATTTCTGTTAAAATTTGTTGTACTCGTGTACAAAGTTGAACCACATATATTGAAAATTATCAAATTTAATTCGGTAAACATTATTTCGTATTGCATGACTCAGGGTTATAAGAATTTCCTTGTTTTATATAAGCTTTATGAATCTTTAGCACGCCAAATCTTTAGGAACAAAGAATTTACGAATAATTCGTGTTAACTTATCAAAATCAAGAAGTTACATTCTTGAAATCTCTTCCTGATCTAATTAAGCTGGGACATTTAACCTTTTATTTATTACGAAGGTCTAAAAGTTAACGAAATCAAGTACCTACCTTACAGAGTTATTTGGAAAATATTGATTATTAGTCGAAAATGTTGAAGCAGCCTTGACCATATCGATAATTATGGAGTTATGCAATATCAAAGTACGCATTTTTTTTTCTATATTTCTGACTTATTTTTTAAAAATCATCGAACTATCATTACAGTTACTTACATCGATTACGAAAAATTCATTTCTTTCAATACAAGTTAAATAAAATGATAAAAACTCTACAGAAAATCCAATTGGAATATTTTCCAATTGGAATTCGAAGGTTTTTATTATTTTATTTGACTTGTATTAAAGGGAATGAATTGATCATATTCGATTAAATTACCTATAATGATAGTCTAACGTTTTACAAAAAATAAGTCAATTATGGTCAGTTAATTAGTTAGTTAGAAAAAACACACGTTGATCGAGAGTAACATTTAAATATATGAAATCTGTGTATGACTGATCATGAAATATGGTATTGAAACAAGAGCCGACACCACGAGAACGAAGAACCTCTTATGAACCACCGAAAAGAAAAATCTCCGACCCTTCGTGGGAGTAAACATCACAGACGAAACTCTAAATTAAATTAAATTAGATCTGCGATAACAAAGATGTCAATAGGATGAGATACTGGAGAGACTAGCGTGGTAAGAATAGCGAAGAACGAAATACCTGCAGCCAGGAAGATCACCAACACGATGGAGCGACAGCTGGTCATCCTAGGAGCAGGAGCCCAAAAACAACAAGACGCAGTCCTAACACAAGCAAAAAAAGATGTATGCACGAAATCCTTAAGTACTGTAAGTATGACGTGTGTTTTTTGGATAAATTTATCTCTTATTTATAAATAAATATAAATTCAGGTCCTGTAAAAAGAAGCCTTGAACTTAAGAATTTACAGTGAGATATATGTAGTTGCCTAAGTTGTCAATTGGTGTGACATTTTAAATAATGAACTTAAGAAATAGCGATACATTTAGGAACCTGATGTAACTGATGTAGGCGGACACCAATCTCTATTTGAGATACACTTATGACGTCTTATTAGTTGTCAAAACTTCTCCCAAAATCTGAAACTTTCCACATAAACTAAAAACAATGTATTTACCGATATCCTAATATAAACCTTTGCCGAATTGAGATTGTTTTTAAATTTAGACAAAAATGTCTTAAGCGCTTTTTTTAACCTATTCAAAACTGGACGCAGATCAAAAAAGAGACAATTAAAAACTGAGAGAAACAAATTCAAATGATGTTAAACTCACAAAACAAAACATTTGCATAAAGCATTTTTTAAATATTTCTAATATTTAATTATGAGGTTATGAAATTCCTGTCAAATTTGCCTGTAAAAAGGGACAAAACTAGGTACAAGCGATTAAATTATGTTTATTTTTGGTTTAGTTATGTATTTCGTCGTATAGCACCCAAACTACTTTCTAAATCTAACATTTTTATTAAAATGTGGACAAATAATTAAAGCTGTATGGTATGATATTAATTTTAATTTGTTAGACTGTATCAGGCCACGAGGCCTAATCTTTGTAACAAAATACATCACAAAACATCCAGGCTTGGGAAAATCGCATTGATATGTTGTGAACGCACCAGGAATTGAACTGGTAACCCCCGGCATGAGAAGCCATTGGCACGTCCGCTGGACTACAGAAGAATTCGGAATCTTTAATATATTTGTCCTGATCTAAAAAACTATGGGAACTGTACATAATCGAGGGTTTCCGAGACATCGTTTTGTTGGGACAGATGGTGAATGCCACAGAGAACGATATAGACAGCGGGCGGACGATTCACAGAACCCCAACGCTTCGCGGAAGCGTATGAAAGGAACGACGACCCCGCTTGCCGCATACAGTACCGGTGAAGGTTTCAACGGGTCAACAAGTCTCTCCAGCAGTTAGAAGGTTTTCCTGCAGAAGAAAGTCCACTCACCTGTGCTGCATCCCGTCTGCTGCCTTTGGACAAGGAATGTCTGTAGAGCGTAGGCGAGCGCCTCGCCCAGACAGTGACCACCGGCTGCAGACCTCCGCTCCGCCTCTCCCCGTGACGTGGGTCACGGTTCCGAGTACCGCCGAGTGTACAAGTGTCGCATCAAGAGTGAATTTGTTTTGTGTTTTATACAAGTAGTGCCCGCGTTTTTACTCCCTTTCTTTTAACTCGTGGCGTTTGCGGTTTGTTGTCTGCCGGAAAAACTTTGGATGGATTTTTAATCCTTTTCCCTTGATCCAATCAAGCTGAAACTTTGCAGGCAGACTCGTAGCGACTATAAAAATGATCTAACAAATTTTCGTTCGAAAAATTAATAATTATAGTATAATTTTGGATTTTTAGAAATTTTAATGTTTTTTTCAAATTGGAATCAATACAAATGAGTAATGACCCCGACGCGTGCAGCAGGCACGAAACCTGATTCAATGAGAAAGGGAGTATAATAAAAACTTGGTTTTATGGGTTAGTTTTTTTGCTTTTATCTAGTGCTACGCACCCTATAGTGATTTGAGAAGTAATTGGATTGAGGAGATTATATTAATGGTGTCTTGAGTGAGACTTTCTTGTATTATAAACTTAATGTAAGAAACTATGGAAACTGAGCTTCATTCAATTGAAAAATAAATGTGTAATTATTCTGTAATTGATGTGCATTTTTCTCCACTCTTATATTGATACGTATCAGGTGTAGTAATTTAATTCGTGTTAAGTGACTTTATCAACCTAATAAAATCATTGATTTTATAAATAAATCTCTAATTAATTTTTATTGTTTTCGTTTGTCTCCCGTAGACACGTGCCTATATAACGAAAATAGTATTTTTCAAGAAATAAAGTACTTTTGTATGTTCTAACCATTCTAAAAATCATTTTTATTCTATAAATAAATATGTTATACTTCGATAAAGTACTTACACATTTCAAGACAATGGTTTAAAATAAGAGAACGTGACTCGACATGCTAGGAAAATTTCTATGTGAGAATTACCTTCAATCTTAAATTAGAAAATTACCCTAAGGAAAATTTCTTAATTTAAACGGGAAGGCATACCTAATGATCTTTTTTATATGGATAATTAAAAATTTTAACATTTTTTTAAATCCTTCCTAGAACATCGTTTCGGCGTCACTTTTCCGAATTGGATTTTCTTAAATATTTCTTAAAAATAGAATGTTGACCATTTATTCGATGAATACGGACAAAACGTAGATGACAATGAATGGCATGGGAGGCAGAAATATGTTGTCATGTTATTTCGATCGATGCGCTAAAGAATTAATTTATTTAAATCATTCTTTAACAGCACGTACAACTTCAAGCTCTGGTCAAATTAAAAGGTAGTAACCGTCTACGGGTTCGGTAAAATAATTCATTCAGAATACTGTTCGGTTTTGTGGGTTATCGTAGAGCTTCACAATGTTTGCCGAATGTCGTATCTATGGATTTATTCCGCATGAATACATTCCGCTCCTGAAACATCTTGTTTAGAGACATCGAAACCCCTGGAACACAGCACCAGCTCTCTAGAGCTTCTACTTTATCATGGATGTCTATATACCTAATTAAATAATAGCATCGAATACAGAATAGTTACAGATGTATATGATAGTGGTCGTAACATGTTTTTTTTAATAGATATATATTATTTTAGCACGTTGGCGGGTGAAAGTGAAGTGTAGGCGTTCGGGAGATGATACTCACCCGTCCAGGGGCATCTTCTTTTGTCGGCATGTTACGTGTAATGTGTGAGTGTCGTGTGGTATCTGTGAGATCAATAAGTAGTAGGCTGTGAGAGGATACGGGTCGCAAATGATACTAACGATTAACTGTGTTATTTATTGGAAACAATTTACAGATGTGGTGTTGAGTACATAAATATCACTTGCTATTGCTACGGCCGGCGACAGAATGTATTGTATTAGCTGCACCGATCCTTGATTGGTGGCTATTGGCTCGGCGTACGGCTTGAGTCGCGACGGCTCTGGACTACCTCAATACTTTTGAAGTGATATGAATCTTCATTAAATATAATTATCCGCCGTTTTGTAAAAAATACTAAAGTCGTAAAATTCCTTTACCTGCATAATATGATAAATTGCTTTCATTCGGGAGCTTAGTCACCATCAACGTCAATAATTACTTCCCATTTGTTTGAAATAGGTCGATTCCGAGGACGAAGGGAGTCCAGGGTCCCCTGTCCTAGTGGTGTAACTTTCATCCTCTGCCATAGCCGCCAGAAGAACCTGGTCATCAGAATACGAAGACAACTCTTGTTTGCTGTTTATGTTGGTGTCACCGGCTTTGAGGCGAACAAACCTCTGTCAGCGTGCCCTTTTGCTAATCGTTCCTTCACTGGAAACATCATTGAGTTCGATTCGAACGGTATAGACTTACATAGAAAATATGTCAGGGGGAGGGGAAAAGGTAAGAGAGTAGGGAGGAAATGTCACCTATGTTACCCGCCGGGTCCTAAAGAATAAGTTTGTTAATGTTGAGTCCGATGGTCGAACGGTATAGATTTGTATCGAAAATATATCAGGGGAAGGGGAAGTGGTAAAAAATCGGGGGAAATGTCGCCTATGTTATCCGCCGGGTCCTAAATAATATGTTTCCAAATTTTGAGTCCGATCAGTCGAACGGTACAGATTTGCATGGAAAATATATCAGGGGAGGGAAGGGGTAAAAGAATAGGGGTAAAATGTCACCTATAAGGGTCCTAAAGTATAAGTATGCAAAATTTGAATCGAATCGGACAAACTGTGTAGATTTGTATAGAGAACAGGCAGACAGACAGACATTGATATTTATAGGTATAGATAATTAATAAATATTCGGTTAGTAAAACGCTATCAAGGCGCTACTCTGCACTATGTCGTTGTTTTTCGAGCGGCAACTCGGGAGCCGAAATACTTAAAAATTTTCTATATTATATTACTCTGTAATCAGGGTGCATTTTACCAAAAATATCTATACCTATAAAACTCAATGTCTGTCTTTCTGTTCTCTATACAATTCCACCCCGTTTGTCCGATTCGATTCAAATTTTGCATACTTTTTCTTTAGGACCCGGCGGGTAACATAGGTAACATTTCCTCCCTATTCTCACACCCCTTCCTCTCCCCCTGACATATTTTCCATACAAATCTGTACAGTTTAACCGATCGGACTCAAAATTTGGAAACTTATTTTATTTTATTTTTATTTTCATTTATTGGTTTTCTTACAGCCATATAATTAATCAATCTTGAAAAAAACAATAATTGATGTACAGAGTTTTGGGCCAATTACAAGAAAACACATATATACAATCGATAAAAAATAAGAAAAAACATGTCCAATAGTGAGTTTGTGTGAGTGTGTGTATTTGTGTGTTTATTTATTTATTTTGTTTTGGGAAAAGTTAACAGCAAAACAATCTTAAAAATTTTCCACTGAATTTAAAAATTTACTTTAACATACATTAATAGCGAATGGAGAGGGTGGAGGGGAATGTGGGACAGGAGTAGAAGGGAAGATATAATGTACAAATTAGTTTGGGTGCGGTAGTGTAGATATTGTTTGTTTTATGTTTCTTATTGTTGCGTTGAAAATGTCAATGTGGTGATAGTTTGTGTTAAATGAATTTGTGGATCTGTACATAAAGGAGTTTTATACTTTATGAATCGGCGCGTAACATAGGCAACATTTTCCCCCTATTCTCTTACCCCTTCCCCTCCCCCTGACATATTTTCGATGCAAATCTATACGGTTCGAATTGAAACTTTGTTTACCTTCACAAATTTATTTTAAACTTAATCCTTAACTTAATTTTTTTTCATTGTAATTAATTAATTAATGTAAAGTTGAAATTCAAACAAGTAAATGTGCGTCATTTTTGATGGTTTATTGCTAGTATTTAATCATATCTTTATTCTCTTCTTCTTCTGTTTCGCAAGCAGGTATAATTTTGTATATTATTTTAATTTGTATACTTGTTTGGTGGATTGCATCTTGCTCAATCAACCTAGTTACGTTAAAAAACTCATTATAATTATAAGTATCATTTAAATTTATTGTCGAATGATTTTCACTTTGGTCTGGATCAATATCTTATTTATTCACCAGCGTCCTCTGTATCTATATTCAACATCCCCTGTTTATTGACTCCGCCCCAGCCCACGGCTCCACATTGTACTTCGCGGATGCGGTAACCGAGGCATTGTTCGCCTATTTACTGCTCGGACGCGCACGACGATGGCGCTATCGCTGTAGACTCCAACTGAAGTAGGTAGTCTCAAGAACCGCAGTATATATAACACGTATATAACCGGATGTGGAAGCGAACACAGTCTGGCGGCAAAATTACTGGAGATCGCGATCCAACCGGAATTGACAATACATTTTAATTTTCAGCTTTCTGAATTGCTTAAACATGCAACAGAAAAATTCAGAGACGATGGAAAACATTGTAATAAGTTAAATACAAATTCAATTGCTTTAAAACCACTACATTGTTGGTAGAAACAAGCAGTTTCAGAACCACCGTTCGTTCAAAACTACAAATTAAACATTACAAAATATTAGCAATTATATTTTTCGTGTGTACCTGTCGTGTGAAATTATTTTCAACGGTAAAATTTATTGTTACTTGTCTGCTTGTCGGCTTGTCTGCTTGTTGCTTGTCTGCCGAAAAAACTTTGGATCGATTTTTAACCCTTTTCCCGTGATTCAATCAAGCTGAAACTTTGCAGGCAGACTCGTGGCAACAAATTTTGGTTTAAAAATTTTTAAATTATTTTTGTATAATTTTGGATTTTTCGAAATTTTAGCGGTTTTTGTACTCCCTTTCTTTTAACTCGTAGCGTCTGCTTGTCTGCCTTTCGAAATTTTAGCGGTTTTTGTACTCCCTTTCTTTTAACTCGTAGCGTCAGCTTGTCTGCCGAAAAAACTTTGGATCGATTTTTAACCCTTTTTCCGTGATCCAATCAAGCTGAAACTTTGCAGGCAAACTCGTGGGGACAATAAAAATGATCTAACAAATTTTCGTTTAAAAAATTTAATAATTCAGTATAGTATAATTTTGGATTTATCGAAATTTTAACGATTTATATATTTTTTAATTTTCTAGCCCGACGCGTGGAGTAGGCGCGAAACCTGTTTCAATGACAAATGTAGTATAATAAAAACTTGGTTTTTATGGGTTAATTTTTTTCGTCTATTTTGCGTTTTTTTTAAATTATGTCCATAAAAAAATCTAATCTGAATTTATTTTTTAACACATTAGATTTTTAAATAAAGAAAATTGGAGAGTTATATTGCACAACACTTATCTCTGCCTAGGATTTGCGCTTCGTCCTAAGATTCATTTATCATTTGATTCAAATATCAAAATTTAAATTTTTGAAACGTTTCAGTTTTTTAATACTCGCCAATCATTTTTTTTATTCATAACACTCAATAATTATGAGGACACTAGCTGTGCCCGCGCGGCTTCGCACGCGTAGATTTTTAGAACACTGTTTGGATCGTCATAGAACATTCGCGAACCTTCTAGAACATTCTCTTTCCAGAACTTTCAAGAAATTCGAATGTACAGGAAATTTCTAGACACACCGACACATTCCGCCACTCAGTTTAGAACCTTCAAGCATTTGCGACCTTCCCATAACAAAACAATGTGCCAGAAAGCACATTTTCGTCGCCCACTCCCACCCACGCACAGCCACCTCCACCAAACTCGCATATTTTCGATGTGACACCAAGGGGTATCCACCACCATAACTACCGGTGGGTGGTTGTGGCTGTTTGTGGAGAAAACTTGGCGGGTAGGGAAACACGGGTTTCTTTTTATACATATATATATATATATATATATATATTAGGTCCTTACATATGAAATTGGCGTTTAGTATGGGAGGAACATAAAGCCGATTTTTTTTATTATAATATATTTATTTAATCAAAGTATGTACCATTGCTATCTATGCACTTTTGCCATCTCATAGGTAGTTCATCGATCCCTTTACTTAAAAAACCATTCGGACGGGAATCGATAAAATCTTTGAAGGCGGTTTGGACTGCCCCATCGGAGTTGAATTTTTTCCTTTGCAAGAAGTTATCCAAATTTCGAAAAAAATGGTAATCTGTTGGGGCAAGGTCCGGAGAGTACGGTGGATGTCTTAGACATTCCAATTGAAGCTCCTCTAATTTGGTAGCCGTCTGTTGTGCAGTGTGTGGTCTAGCGTTATCATGAAGCAGCAGTGGCCTAGAGCGATTAACCAGCCTCGGTTGTTTAGCAGCTAGCTTTTCCATCATGGTTTGCAGTTGCTGACAATAGACATCTGCCGTAATCGTCTGGCCAGATTTAAGAAAGCTGTAGTGAACGACACCAGCACTAGTCCACCAAACGCTCACAAGTAACTTTTTTGGAGTCAATTTTCGCTTGGGGCATGGTTTGGCTGGTTCGGCAGGGTTCAGCCATTGCGATGAGCGCTTCCGATTATCGTACAGGATCCACTTTTCATCACAGGTAATGATTCGATTTAAAATCCCTTCATTATTGTGCCGGTTGAGTAATGCAACGCAGCAGTCAACGCGCGTTTGTTGATTTGCTTCACTCAATTCGTGAGGTACCCACCTTTCAAGCTTTTTCACCTTACCAATTTGCTTCAAGTGGATTAAAACAGTTTTATCACTAACACCGCAGCCTGCAGCTAACTCGGATGTGGTTTGCGATGGATCCGCTTCCACAATAGCCTTCAATTCTTCATTATCAACTTTGGTCTCCGGCCGTCCACGGGGCTTGTTCTGCAGGTCGAAATTTCCAGAACGAAAACGTTGGAACCAAAAACGCACTGTGTTTTCTTTTGCGGCACCGTCGCCATACACATCATTAATCCTTCGAGCCGTTTCTGCAGCACTGGTGCCACGGTGGAACTCGTACTCGTAAATAACGCGATATTTCAAGTTTTTCATTTTGTAAACTGAGTGACGCAAAGAAAAAAACAATTGAGGAAAAAACAAATGAATTATAATTTTCAAAACACAAATACATGAGTAAATAGCTGTATAAATTTGGATTTGGGAATTCCTAACCAAAGAGAAGATATTTGAGATCAAATTTGCCAGTACGGCAAAACGCCAATTTCATATGTAAGGACCTAATATATATATATATATATAATATATATATATATATTAATTGTTAATGAAATTAAACAACTTGATAGTTTATGTGCCAATAAGCGAATGCTTTATTCAAAAATCACAGATTACATACACAACGGATATAGAGGGCGCTACTTGTATATTTGATGTTACCATATAAAATATTATATTCTAACACCCCAACTACATCAAATAAACAAACCATTTCTATGAAATAAACGATCCTTTTTAATAATCTGTTTGATTAACCCCCATATCCTCCATACATTTATAATGCTTCATGGGATTTAAAGCTTTAGTTAGTATGTCAGCTGGCATGGCAGTTGTTGGCAAATATTCTAAATCAATGATTTTATTGCTGACTGCATCCTTCATCGCCTCTATCCATTCTTCTCTATCCGGACTCTCCAGAGCTTCTCGGACGCTGATGGGATCATTTGTGACTCCTGGACTCGACGTCGTACATAGGTTTGTAAAGCCATAACGTTCTGGCTGCTTCCTCACACGTTTGCTGATTACTGGTTCCTCTGGTACTGGTTCTTCGTCCATTTCTCCAAGATTTAGAGATTGCTGCAATGTAGAATCCAAATCAGTTAAGGCGTTCACATACTCTGAACCTGAAGAAATATTCGGATCTATAGGACAAGAAATAGATTCATCTTTTATTTCTTTATCATAATTTCTGCCTGACTCATCTGCATGGATAATATCCCCAACTGAAACTGTTGCGGTCTCATCCATTGTGCGGTTTCTTTCTATATTCTCGTGGATTATTACATCTCTACTGGTAGTAATATATCTCTTAGTAGGATCATACACACGGTAGCCTTTAATATTATCAGCAAATCCAACTAGAATATGCTTCTTCGACTTAGCATCCCACTTAAGCCGCTTTTCTTTAGGTATATGTACCATTACCTGACTACCAAATATTCTGACATGACTTAAATCTGGTTTTGTATCCGTCCAGAGCTCATAAGGAGTTTTTTTATTTAATCCTGATGCAACTGACCTGTTTCTTAGATAGACAGCAGTATTTGTTGCCTCTGCCCAAAACTTTTTGTTTAATCCTGCATCACATAATAAACAACGAGCTCGCTCAACAATGGTTCGATTAATGCGTTCACACATACCATTCTGTTCCGGAGTGTAAGCATTGGTCTTTTGATGGACAATGCCTGCATTCTTCAAATAGTTCTCAAACTCATTGCTACAAAACTCTAAGCCATTATCTGTCCTAAACATTTTAATTTTTCTGCTTTGTTGGTTTTCTACCATTAACTTAAATTCCTTAAAGTACTTGAATACTTCACTTTTTGCTTTAAGAAAATAAACAAAAGCCATACGCGTATAATCATCGACAAATATAAGGAAATACCTTGCTCCACCAATCGAATATGACTCCATCGGTCCACACACATCGCTATTGATGACTTCCAGTTTTTCACAGCTCCTTGTTCCCACATGACCGAATGGTAAGCGTGACTGCTTCCCTTCACAACAAACTGTGCATGTATTTTAGTTGATCACTGGCTTATCCGTGCATGATATTCCTGTGACTGCTCCATCCTGCATTTCATTCAGATCATTCATATTCACGTGGCCCAATCTCCTATGCCATACTTCACTGCTAGCCGCTGAAGAAGGAGATGTAAACAAACATTGTTTACGTTCCATGACCAACTTGTAAACACCATCTGTCTGATTTGCCACAGCCACCAAACTGTTCTCTTTGTTGTAAATATTACAGCACTTTTCCTTGAACTCTACTCTATTGCCGTTTTTGATAAGCTGACTCACTGATATCAAGTTCGTGGTGAGGTTAGGTACACATAAAACGTCTTTTAAAGTAACCTCAAACTTGCAATTTGGAGTGACGGTTATAATGTCCACATCACCCGAGCACAACACTGGCATAGCACTTTGATTTGCTGCTATTATCTCCTTGATGCTTGGTGAATTAAAAACATTCTGTAACATATTTACATCCGTCGTCATATGGGCACTCGCGCCACTATCCAAGTAAAAATCTTGTTTACTATAATTTCCACTCAAGAAAACTGCGGAGAACGCGTTTGTCTTCTTTACTTGCTGTTTACACTGAGATTTAAAGTGTCCAAATGATTTGCACCGATAACATTTCACGTTCATCATCTTATTCGATTTGTTTATACTCGATCCGGTCACTGACAGCTCACCGGCGACGCCATGTTGCCTTGAGTTGTCATTCTTGCCATGGCTGCCAACTTTAGAATACTGCTGGCGATTGCGCTGCCCTCTGCTTAAAAATGCATTTCCGGAATCGAAATTGTTACCTGCCAAGTCAATCAGCTTTGTCTTGACAACGTCAGCCGTAATGGCGATTCCAGAATGTTCTATGGCCATTATCATTGGAAAGTATTTTTCAGGTAAACCTGCCAGCAATAAACAGCTGATCCACTCGTTATTCACGGAAAAACCCGTTCCCGATAATTTCTGGGCTGTCTCAATTATTTGCGTAACATAATCAGTCATCGAATCACAATCATCAAGACGTATTGATATTAAATTACGCAACAGAGTAATTCTGCGGGAGAATCCAGAATCATCAAATATAGACTTCAATTTCTGCCACAAATCTCTTGCGCTTGAAGCTTCCCTTATGTGGACGTATAGTGACGGATCTATGGTTAAAATTAACTTAGCTTTTGCTTTTGCATCTTCTGCGGTTGCAGTTTTCGGGCTTTCTTGCTTGATACACTCTGCCATGCCCTCTAAAACCAGCAAATTCTCCGCTGCAAACGCCCATTCGTGATAGTTCTCACGCCCTTTCAACTTCGGTACGTTGGTCAGGAATGAATTTGAAGCCATTTCTGTTAATTTCGCTCGTAACCAGTTAGAAAATATCCTTCACTTCAGCACGTCTACGCTAAGCTACCTAAAACTTTCACAAATACTTTTTTAAGCTAAATGTTGTGTCTGTCTGGGCCCATAACCTGTTAAAATGAAATTAAACAACTTGATAGTTTATGTGCCAATAAGCGAATGCTTTATTCAAAAATCACAGGTTACATACACAACGGATATAGAGGGCGCTACTTGTATATTTGATGTTACCATATAAAATATTATATTCTAACAATATATATACATATACATATATATATATATATATATATATTGATTGATTTGGTCTCGAAACGATTGGCATTGTATAACGTAATTTGCACTTACGCTACATTTTTAAACCATATTGTTTTTTTTACTTTTTTACTCTTCCAAATTCATGTAAAATATAACATATATTATGACGTTTATTACATAAGGTAGGTAGTAAAATTGGCAAAGCTATAGAGCTGATGCACTTATGGAAGTAGATTAGCCGGTCTAGCCACATGTAGAGTATCAGAAACACATTGATTTTCTGTAACGTTTACTAGTTTCGATATCACTGGCAATAATGACAAAAAAATAATATAGTTTCAAACTAGGGTTAAAGAACATATCAAAGCATTAACTAGCAATATTGATTCTGATTTCGCAAAACATCTAATAGAATTTGACCATACATTTGATATTAACACAGGCTTAAAATTTTTACATTTCAACTATAAGATACCTCAAATAAATAATTTAGAAATACTCGAAATTAGGAAAAATGTTAATATTAAGTCTAATATAATAAATACACAGACGAAATTTTTGCATAATCCTATTTTGAATATTTTTCCACTTAACATTCCAAATGACCCATAATAATCAACACCTCGAACCCCCCCCTCCCCTCACCAACCCCCTCAACCGCTCCTTCACCGTAACATATTTGCTTGTTTCAACTTTTAAGATTAGTACACAATAATCCTGATGAAGAGAACATTGTTCTCGAAACATGTAGATTTTTTAATCTAATATAGTGGTGAAAACAAAGTAATTTGTGTTTTATTTTGAAAAAAATATAATTGTTATTAAATATAAATATAATATACTTACCCATTTCCCAGAAGTCATACGAGTGTAGTACCTACATATGCCTTGAATGTTATTTAATCTACGGAAAAGCAATAACAAATGGTACTTATTATGAAAGCTGACAGCAATAATATAAAAACACGAGGAAAAATATGATTGATTGTTGCTGTCGATGGAAATCGAATCCAAAGTCTACGCCGCACACGGCTCCAGGATAAGGGGAAAAAGGTCCATAATTATTCACTAAAAAAAGAAAAACTTCCTTGGAGTATCCTATATCTATAATATAATACGTTTAATAAATCGGTTTGTATGTGATTATCGGTACACTCGTCATAAGTGCATTTAATGTTATGTAATGCAATAATAGTCCCATATATCAACTACCGCAGCAGTATACCATTTCTGACAAGTGAAAAAGAAAACAAAATAACAAGATACAAAAACGAAATCGTTACACAAGAATCACTGTGATACTAAAAAGATAACCAACACATACTGACATTCAGACAAATGATAAAATTAAGTGTAGGTGCTTCTTTTTGTATAGAAAATTATTAATGGATACTTACAATACTTTTGAATTCGAAAAAAAAAAAAAACAACATGCACATGATCACTACACAAGAAGAAATCATGGCATAAGATAAAATAAGAGACCACGATTGCAAAAATCAATCATGCGCACTGAATTGAAGTTGTAAAGTATCCAACCAACCATTACGTTGGGGATGAAAAAAATATAATAACTTTTAAGAGGAAGTTAAAAAAATATGTTATGAATAAAATATATATTAATTTTATGTAATTCTGTATATAAATATAAGTTCTTTTGTAACCTACTTAAAGAAAAAAAATACATAAAAGAGTTTTTAATATTCTTAAATAGGTAGCATCAGTAGTGCGAAATTGAAAAAAACCACAACAAATACTGTATAAGAGCGTGTCTCTATTAGTCAACATGTACCAAAGTGATGCAAAAGAGGAAAAAAAGAACTCGACTTATTTGGTTAAGGGTATGAAATTAATGCTGATGAGTATTTGAAGTATAAAAGCAAGGTCGTTTCCAAGTTGAAGAATTTTTCAAAGAGGTTTCCCTTTCAAGGCACTGAGTAGAGAAGTTTTAATTTATGACTATCAAAAGAGTTATTGTTTCGATTGTGTGATTGGAAAATTCCAAGAAATTGTTGTTGAAAAAGACCAGTACTCGCCTACGGGTCAGAAATCCAGACATGAGGAAATAAACTAGATGTATTTGAAAGGAGCATCTTATCCCAAAATAATATACATAATAATATAATTATGTATATTATTTTGGGAAGGTGAAGAGTAAGCAGATCGGAAACGAAGATTCAAAAGGTAGAACAATTATAAATAAAAGTGGAGGAAAGTAAGGACAATGCGCACTCATACTGGAATACTAATGATAAGTAGAATCTAATCTATACTATAGAATCTAATCTGAAGGCAGACCCACCGCTTACCCAGGACCGTTTTATAAGCAAAAGCTCATATATCGGTCCTTCTCATTCACCACCTGGTTGGCATTTTTTAATGCTAAAGGCAACCGCGCGACCCGTTATTGTAAAAATAAAAACAAGTGGGCCGAACGGTTGCCATCCAAAATTTGTCCCCATTGTCCCGCCTTTATTATTGTCACAAATTACAAAAATCTATAGTACATAGTTTTATAAATTATACTGACATTAAGTAGGAGAAAATAATAGAACACAAGAACGCAAATAATAATACAAAATTATTAAAACTAGCCACGAATTGATGTATAAGTTATAAAAAGAAGAAATATCGTTATAACAATATTGCCAAAAATTGTATCAGTATTCTGTGAACTATTCTTAACTCGCTATTAATAAATTTCATTTTGGCATTTTCCCATATTTCTGTTTGTTTTCTTCCCAAATCCAAATCGCCCTTGTATCATCCCTCAATATTTCAATCGATCGTCCGAAACCTATTTTTCACCTTCAGAATACCATTTCTCCCCTGTTTTTTCGCTACGCGAAACCTCAGTTAGATTCCTATTGATATTGAAAAGTATAAATCTATTTAGTACCTCCGAATACAAAGTACTGCCTGTGAAAGAGCGCGCCTTTTTCAGCTGGAGTTGGAATGTAAAAAATTCTACTCACACACAGACTTTCTGTTCTTAACAGGGTTGCGTCTCTCTGTTTTGATTTAAATTCCATTTTAATTTTACCAAGATATTATTAAAATTTTATTAAAGTTAAATAATCTTCTACTTTAATTCACCGGCATCTTGGGACTTGAAATTCCTTGATCTCAGTCCATCCAAGACTGGATATCACCTTCTTGTACGTGATCTATCTTCAAATTATCTGTTCTTCTCTGCATTGGTATTTCCCTCGATCTTAATCTTGTTGGCTCGTATATGAGAGCTATGTTACGGGTCTCATCTCTTCTTTTTTTCTTTTAATAGATCTGTCGATCTGTGGTACAGAAAATTATGCCTCCTGAAATGACGAGATCCAGCTGTCTGTCCATTTTTTCGGTTTTCTTTCCGGTGGGTATCGTCCAGAGGGGATTCCACAAATATAATTTCATTCGCTGCTATATGCACGAGTCTGTCACTGTCCATTCTGGCTACGTGATCCATCCAGAATCTTCTTATTGATCTACTCCATCGTGCAATGTACTCTATTTTACAAATATTTCTTATGTCTACATATCATATATAGATCATAATGGTTGGCATCGTCGTTATAACGGAGAGCTGTATGACTGTGTGAAGATCCTGATGTGATCAGTGATCAGTTTCTTCAGCGCTTGAGATGGGCTGGTCACGTAATTAACATCTTCGAAAAGATGTAAAACTGGACGTTAAGAATTTTCTAGAAGGCGCCGAAAAAACAGGATATCGAAACACATCGGAAAGCAGTAAGAAGATACCAGAAGGTATGCAAAAGAGTAAGTACTATGAGGATGAAGCCACCAACCTTCGACGGACGCGGAATACCTACAGTAGGCAGTACAAAGCGGCGGCTCCCTCAAACTTTTTAAATGATAAAGGGAACAGGACAACACATTCATATGCAACCTTCACTGACAGCTAGAGGCTGGTGAAAGATGCGAGCAAACAAGACGACAAGCGGCTCGTGGGGCGCAATTTCACTGATCCTAAGATACAGGAGGACACAGAGCCCTTCAGCGTGGTTGCCGAGAAGATTTTTTAAGTCATGACAGTAAACAAATTTAGGATCGCAGACGTCTGGTGGAATGTGGTGTTGTTATCAATTACACTTGATAATGGGAGGGACTGGTCTTCTCGAAAGTATAGTAGTGATAAATATAACTCAACGTACGTATATTACAAAGATCAATTTAGTGTATGATTATTCCTTTTCATGTTATTTGTTTCCTGATATAAACTATTTTATCGGTTTTAAAGCTTGACCTCTCTTGAATTTCGATAATATTGATAAATAAAATAATATCTGGTGAATAACACACATTCACAGAAATTAATTCTCAATACACTTCAGAAGTTCTCGGATCAAATTAGATGTGATGGAAAATAAATAAAATTAGATGATGATTTTACAGCATTTAATAGTTTCACATATGTCTAGGTATATAATATTGTACCTACTGGTGCGGTATTAAACCTCGTAACTGCCAATTTTGGCAACCGCATTACTGACGTTACCGAATTGAATACGTACCTAGGACCTTCGCTTCCTGAATTTGTATACACGGTATATTGTTATGGAGCGGCATTTACACGGAATCGTGAAAGGTGCTGAAACATATTAGTATGTGGTTCCACATTGAAACGGTTCCCGAATAATAATGAGGCATTCAAACGAGTCTCGTAACAGAAGGTTATTATTATTCTGTGAAATTTGAAGTTTCTCTAAAATAATGGATAAACGTTAAACGATCAATCAATTGCAAAACAGATAGTACAAGAGTCACCAGATATCCGACCTATAAAAATAATAATAATAATTAGCATACATATGTACATTGAATTATAATACATGCAAGTGCAGAAAATATAATATAAATAAATAAGGTATATACACAAAATTATTATGTTGACCAATAATATTAAATGAATCGGTGACACATAATTTCACACTCATACACACCCGATGGTACATGGTACCGACGATATATTGCAAAGTAATATCACCCGATGATAATGATAATTTCCTTTTGGAGGTAGTGATCGAAAATTGCGTAAGTTGCGTTGTCGAACTCGTGATTGGGGCTGATTAAACAAGGTGGATAAGACGGGGAGGGGAAGGGGGTCGTGGCGTTAATGCCGACAGGTGTATTCATTCTCTTCCACGTAGTCTATATACATAACGTATTAATAAAATACTGAACATGTAGTAAAACAACATCTTTTCAGGTTGCACGAACTTAATCCTAAAACGTGTGAAGACAAATTTACAGTCACATTTTTGAAACAACTAATATTTGAAGACTTTATTTATTTATTAAAATGATATCAATTTTATAATCGGAGTGGATCTAACTTGGGACATTACAATACAAATATACATTGATTATTGTCTCCACCCACTGAGCTAAAGAAATTTATTTATCATGTCACCGGCATACATCGAGTCAGTCTTTTCTAAGGTTTTTTTCCATTTACCCGTCTATTTATTTTTTGACAATGTGAGCAAGAAATGTAGCCTAAAAATATTATAACCTTTCTTTAAATAAGAGAAACGTGTGTGATATGAAATAATACTTTATTGTCAAAGGCAGGCATCCTCTTCATGGATATCAAATATGTGTTACGACATACATTTGATATCCATTGATATCATATATATATATACGAATATGATACGTCATATTCAATAAAATAAAAATATATTAATTTATTTAAACATTAATTTTACTACTGTAATAAACACTAACAAGAATCGAGCCGACGCGCGACGCCCCCATACGTCAAACAATGGAAAATTAAATAAAAAATTATCGCTGAGATGGTTTGATCATGTGGAACGAATACGAAAGAAAATAGAGCTTCCGCGAAAAATCTGACATGATAAGATAAACCAAAAATTGGAGGATAGCCATGCATGAGAAGAAACGTCAGTATGAATATATTCGAAGTGGTGTACCAGGATAGAAGAATCTGCCATTCTATTCTCTCTTCCTACTCCTATGTCGAAAAGGCGTTATGCTTAGTTAGATAGTTAAATATGTGCACTACCATGATTCTGGAAAAGAAACATTAATTAAATAATTTTTATATTATGGAAAACACCGTATAAGATTCTACACATAGAGTTTTTATTTTCGACTGTTTCTGTATACAACTTCATATGAATGTTATTCCTATTTTACTTGTTTTCATGCATAATTATTTACATTGTTTTATATGTGAGAAAGTTGTACTGAAATGAATATTTTCCTACTTAAGCTGTATAAATTTCGACGCCTGTGTTTTTTATGAAGTGCGCAAGTAAATTTTTCGCACTAGTGTGTTTCTTTGAAAGCTCTTATTTTTATTGAGAACAGCGCGCACGTCACTTACAGAAATGAAACTGCTACTTATTTCACATGACATACTAAACGTTTTGTGTGTATACAAACGATCGATTTGCTTCTTTCCTTTTTTTTATTTTTTCAATGAATTATTTTATTTAATTATCGTTCATCATTAAATAAAGCGATAAAAACTACCTATAAATTTAATATATATATATATATATAGAATCCCGTCTTTCTCTACCCACCAAATTTTTTCCACAACCACCCACCGATGGTTATGGTGGTGGATAGCACTTGGTGTCACATCGAAAATATGCCATTTTGGTGGGGACGGCTGTGCGAGGGTGGAAGTGGGTGACGAATATGTGCTTTCTAGCTCATTGTTTTGTTATGGGAAAGCCGCAAATGCTTCAAATTGTTTCAAAATATGCGCGCTGACTGTGTCGGTGAGTCTAGAAGGTTCCAAAAATCCTGCTCTAGAAAGTTCTGGAAGGAGAAGGTTCTGGAAAATTCCCGAAAGTTCTATAAGGTTCTTAACTGAGTGGAGGAATGTGTCGGTGTGTCTAGAAGGTTCCTGTACATTTGATAAATTTCTTGAAATTTCTGGAAGGAGAATGTTCAAGAAGGTTCGCGAAAGTTCTATGACGATTCAAACAGTGTATTAAAAATCTACGCGTGCTAAGCCGCGCGGGCACAGCTAGTATAATATAAAAGTTCAAATAGTAATTGAGTTCAGAGATCAGCTAACTGAGACAAGGGGTTGCCTTTGTTTTATGTAGACCCTTAATATTAGTGATGTAGGTATTTTGCAAATATTGAAATATGAAATAAAATATAAAATTTAATGCATGAAGCAGCAGATCGCCTCCATTTAGCTACTTTAGCTATTTCAAGATATACTTGCATTGTAAATGGAGCGATCTGTAATGCAAAAAAAAAAATATAATGTAAAATTTTTAGAATCTCGTTGTTATTATAGTATTAATTTAACAAATAATATTATTAACTTCCTACATTTTTTAAATATCCTATAAAAATCTGTTACATTTTTGTTTACCTTTTGAATGTTTATGAAAATAAAAATAAAATACAACTAACTACTTCTGATTGTAGTACTGAAAGGTTTTTTAGTCTAAGTAATTATTAAAAATAATAAGTGCGCGTAATTAAGTTTTAATTAATTAATTAAGTTTTTGGAGACTTTAAGCTACTGAATTGAAGCTTTATTTGAACTCTAAAATCGCGGAAGTATTTTTACGTAGAATCTAACAAATAATTTGGCCAGTAATGTCTAGTGATATTATAGGACTCCCCGATGTAGACGTGGTTACCCAAGCTCTTTGAGGGTCGTAGCAGAAGAAAAGCCATTGTATTCATACGTTGTGAAACAAACATTATATTATTAACGCGCAAATTGAGCCGGACTCAAATATAACAATCGATTGAACGAACAAACGAAATCGCCTATCATGGAGGACGCATCCGTCATCTCCTCGCAAATAGACATGTTTACGTAGATTTTTCGCTTGAATGCCGATGCCGCCTAGTTACCTATGTCACATAACAGAACCTGTGCACGTATCCCACGGCCGAGCGCAAAGTCTAGATTATAACGGAATATTTGGATTGACGAACACCACGCGCGGACTACAGCATTGGGTGCGCGGAATATAGGCTGGTGTCCAAGTAATATGGCCGACGGTACATAATAGGAACTTGGCGCTAGAATTGCACAACACCACGCAATATCTATTTCTAACTTATTTTTAATGCAATAGTATACTCGGTCTGCTAGTATACTCAATAGTATACTCGATCTGCTAGTATACTCGGTCAGCCAGGTTAGGCAATTCCCGGTCGAATAACACACAAATATACTTATAAAACATACACAGAATATTCGGAATGCAAATAAACAGCCGTGTTCTCCAGAACACATACGAGACTTACCGATAGGTCGTTTGGTAGTTTCCGAGCCGATAGATCCGTTCATGGTGTATAGTAAGAGACAACCAGGTGCATCCAGAGGCTCGGGGTAGGCTTTGTCTGATATTTAATTTACCACAACCCGTGAGACTAAGGTCGAAATTTGCGGTTCTTTCGTAAGTAATATTTAAGAAGTCTCTAACCATTTCTGTTTGCGCTTGGATTCTGGGGCCCCCTGTGTAGGAGAGGTGGATACGGCCCCAAACGTCGCCGTATCCGGTGGTTAACCCCTGCTTAGATATAACCTCCCCCTCTAAGCTGCAGACAAAGAAACCAACCCGAGACTCCGTTGCCTCGGCTGGGATCCATTCAGTGTCCTCGTACTCTCGGCGAACAAACATATCAGGAAAATATCCAGCGTCTGATGTTAAGGTTTCTTGCATATGGTCCCTCGATGTGTCAAATTGACTGGTGAATAATGATGAGGGTCCCACGTCGCGGCCACATGGACCGGATTATTATTTGATTTTACTGCTGGTTAAAGGGCTGAATGAACTAACTGGGTGGCTGGAAAAGACTCATCCCTGAGTGCGTTAGACAGACTTAGGTTAGCATCGCCAATGATAATTGATGTGTTTGATCCCAAGGTGTTGTCTAATAGACTAGAGATATCAAAGAGATAGTATTTCAGAGTGAATGTTACGATTAATTGTGTAATTCCTGATATGTGTGATCCGTGCCAGAGAAGAAGGACCCCGAAAGGCTCCTGTATACATCTGAGATAAAAAGGTGGTAAATGGTGGATGAAATGGTATTAGTAACGTCCTCGCGCTCTCGAACACAGTCCCGAGCAGAAGTATTGATTGTTAAACTGCTACCTGCTTCTTATAATTTTTTGTTCATGAATAACGTCCTATATGGTTCGGAATGCGGTCCTAAGCAGAAGTATCGGTTGTCAAAGTGCCACCGGTATCAAATAGTCAACACATTAATAACTCCGTCATTTGACTCTGGTTAATGAGCAACTGCCTACTTCGCGGGTGTGTCTCATTCTTCAGCTTTATCAGAATCGGAGTTCGCTTCGCCGAGCCGTGAGGCGCAGGAAACGTGAAAGTTCTTCCCTCCATTTGATGTTTGAGGTACGAATCTCTGGACTTTCAGGAGACCCTGCCTTCTTGTCCTTGAAACCCTGTATTAGCCGGGCAGAAGCAGTATTGGCCCCTTTACCTAGTCCTACCTGGGGTGTCTAAACGCCTCAACATCGCACGACCAAGAGAGAACAAATCCCACCGTCCAACTTCCGCTCATTATCCCATTTTTAAAGTCCCGCTTGACTAACCTCGAAAGTCTAACATTGGTAATAAGATTTCATTATACCACGTCGTTAATTAATCATTGCACAACCGGGTGAAATGTCAATTTTCCGCGACCTTTTTCAATTTGCAAAACTCAGTGATATATCTATGTTAGTAAAGCGTCCGAAATGCAGATCGCATGCATTTTGCTTCGGTTCTATTCTAGAGAAAACTAAGATATAATCCCGGCGTTACGTCCTGACATCAGTACTAATTTTTACCGCGTCTGTTAACATCGAACCCTAATCCATTCATTACATAAAACGATTTATGAACCAAAGAACATTATATATAATATACATAAGAACGCAACACAGAAATAATTAATATTAAAAGGTTATTATCTTATTTTGTAGTTGATCTGCTCCAGAGATGCCGTCCTGCTCCGATATTATATTACGGTATTCCTCCAAGATCACGTAATTATCAGCCCGTAGTACTCTTTCACGTTACTCTTGTCAACAATCCTGCCTTGTTATTATAAAACTCCGCCAGCTTCAAATCTGCAAAAGAATCCAATGCCTTCCTCGCCTCGTCCCTGCATATTATATCCAGCGTCCCACATCCCACCGTAAATACCTTTAATTGAATCATATTAAAGTCATATATCTTTATATATCAAGCAACATAGAAAGACATATAAATAATCAACACGATTACGGGAGACCGAGGATTAACTACCCTTGCTAAGCGTCTTCAACTTGATTTGCAACAGATTACAGATCCGTATATTTAAATAATTTAAATGAACGTTATACTGTTGTAAGAAGCTATACCGTTTAACTAATAATATTTATCAACCGATTAATTGCTATACATTACTTTTAAATCAAATTATCCCCTGAAGCCATAAGCTTCGACAGAAAATTATAAAATGCAACCATAATACAATACTAGAATCTAGTTGGTTCCACTACAATACTTTTCACAGGTGAACACAAATAATAGGCCCAACTCTAATTTGATAATTACGTAAGTGTTGCGCAACTTCCCCAGCAGCTTAATATTGCATTGCTATTTCGGACGAACACGCCACGACACGCCGTGATATTACAATTAGATAAAGAAGATGTACTAATAAAGATTAGGGAATCTATATTCACACTTAAACTCGGAAATCGCGGACAGATCGCTCTAGATAGAGGTCGATAACTCCCGTCAATATATAATTCCAATCCTAATAAATGTTTAGCAACACAAACGCCTATAGCGGAGGGGCAAAACATAAGAATATTATAATTATACTGTTTATATATAATTGAATTGATTTATATATAATTATACTGTTTATATATAATTATAATGTTTATATATAATTATATAATTGATGGTCCTTTGTGTTGCAACCCCATGTCGAGATTTAATTCCTTCGAATAAATGGTATCCTTACAGCCAGATGACATCTTTAGTTATTCCTTCCTTATTATGTTTCAAGTGTATTTCTCTCGAAATATCGGTGACTAGTATATCGGGCAGCGCTTACGCCTGCAAATCTGAATTCGAACTGAAGGGCTGTATGAAGTCCATGTACCCTTTTTATATTAAAAACTTATTTCGCCATTGCAACACAACTCTGCAATCCCCGCAGTCCGTGCGTCATTTTCTGCAGGATGACATCACCGTCGGCGCCTCTCATTCGTCAGATCCCGTCGCCAGGCAATCGCTGTGATTCGTCCATTTCGTTAAAATAAAAGTAAGGCACCCGCTACACGTGAGACTTATTGTTCCGATGTAGAAACAATAAAGGCTCGTTCGCGCCTACTTACCCGGCAAACATACAAATACAGAGTATTTAACGTATTGAGAAGCTTCTCTTTATTATAGACTTTAGCAGATAAGCATTCCAATATAAGGTTCCATTCCAATCCAAGCTTCCTATTAGTATCGATTTAAATAAGTCAATATTATCACAGTACTATCATAAAAGCCGATAGCTCTTAAGTAAGGATTGTAGATATTGACGGTTCACCGTCGATGAAAATTTTGAAATATGGTGCAATGATAATGAAAAGAATGTAAAATATTAAATTTCATGCAGGGTAAGTGGATGAGAGGCTTAGTGTCCAGAGGTTGAGGGTACGGGCGGTGACTATATTTTCCTCAAAGTACTAGAATGCAATTGAAAAAAAATCAATTTTATTTATATCGGGAGATTCAGGTAAGAAATAAAATCAGGTCAAATTAACATACAGAATTTCCACAAAATAATTTCAACTAAAATATTTTCTGAATATAATTATTTCGTTATATGTCTGTCTGTCGGACCGTAAATTTATAACTCGCTGAAATTAAACCTTTATATAATTAGAATGTGACACGCAATTAGCGCGCGGCTTAAGCAACATGCAAAGATCGAAATAACACGGTCTTGACATATTTATTTTATTACTAGCCATGAAATATCACGAAATATTAAATGGTTCGCGTCCTTGCTACGTTATAGTATATTTTTGGCGGTCCACGGAAAGTCGGCAGTAGCAACATGCGTTTAGCGGCTGGTTCGGGTGTGCTGGCCCGGGGTTCGAGCCCCATCTCCGGTCGTTTAATTTATTTTTCAAGACGTGAATTCGAACGAAATTTCGGACGTTACACGAAGTTACGGACAGACAACGAAATTGTTATATTTGTTTTTTTATTACTTATATTTTTACTTTTAAGCGAATGTTAAAATTTTAAAATGTAAATTAACAATATACAATGAATTAACATAATAAATTATAATGGAATAGGTAATAGACTAGATAATTTAGAGACATGACAGATTAGAAAGGCTATTAATATGAACGATCAAGTCATTAATATTCATTTAAAATCTTTTACCTATTTTAAATAATGTTCCCCTTAGGCCCGGTTGTTTCAAGTTGCATCAAAGTAAGCGTTCGTTTAATGCATAGATTTTTGTGTTCTCCACCAATCAGACGATCCGTTTTCGTAAATATATCTATGCTTTAAACGAACGCTTACTTTAATCCAACTTGAAACAACCGGCCCTTAGTCAATAATACTCCACGCCCCCTCACCCTACCAACCCTCACTATTGTTACACCGTTGTGTCACACTGTTTTATAATTAGTATATAAAGCCCATGGTTTATGCATTTATATATGGTATGGATTGTACCCTGATTAAGCTATGGTTGTAGCGAAACCCGGTTGGTAAAAAGACAAAAATTAAGTGGTGTAAACTATTTAATTTTTATTAGCTGAAATATAATTATATAACAATAATCATCATGGCACAAAATCACTATGCATACTTGGGAGTTAAATGGTACAATACATTGTTATCGCAAAACAAATTTCAAGAAAGAAACATTCCAAAATACGAACAGTTTAAGAAAGAATTCAAATCCTTGATTTTGGACAAATTTCCCTAATGGTTTTGGTATAATAAAAATTACTACTTCTAAATGGTTTCTGGTTTTGTACTTTAATTTGGCTTGTAAATACTCCACCTATAAGCTCGAGCTATTGACTCATAATATTATATGGAGAATAATGTCATTGAAATGTAATAACATAGATTTAATTTATTATAAAAATCTTTGTTATATACCTACTGTATAAATAAATAAATAATAATTTAGTCTCAAAATGACCTATAATTTTAAGGTAACATTTTTGAATGTTTTTTAGATTAATTATAAAATTGAGAGTGATTCGGCCCTGATATTTAATTGAACCTGTCACACCTTTAAAAACAATTCACAAAACGGATGATTGGTGGCGCCCTCTGTCTCGCGTGGTAGACATGAGTATCCCCATCTGTATCGGCAGCCCCTATCAATATGTGCCCATAAATAATGACATTCCATTAAGGTTTATCACTTTGGTCTTTACAGAAATGGAAAACAAGCTCTGTGGGCTACGCACGTGCGTAGCTATGTATAATATATCGATAATTTATTACTGAACTTTGAGGAAAAATGAACACTACTTTTTAAGGCACTTAGTCGTATAAAATCAAAATACTACGAAAAAAATTCACATTTTTTTCTTTCATTGCTTCTTTTTAAAAAATATATTTTGTTTTAAAATACCTTTTTGATTTTTTATGTGTAACATTTTTCCTCTCGCTTTCCTGCAATCTGTGGCAGTGATTTCATGAAAAGGGACGGAAATGCGTAACAGGAAATAAAACGCGCGCAATTTCACGTAACCAATGAGTGCGCGCTGTCACGCGCGATGAAAAAAAATCATCGTTTATAAACAAATCAATGTCAAGCAAGTGCCATCACAGCGAAGATGCACACTACCAGCCAATGCTTTTGATTTTGTATATATGTTGCTAGGCTGGTGTCAAGCGTGTGGATGTTGTAACTTTGATATATTTTGGCTTATATCTTCGAAATTATCCAATAAATACTTTTTTTTACATTAATGTAAACAATAACTACCCTTAAAGATTTACATTCTCAAAGATTATGTTATTTAAGTATGTAATTATTTTTGAATAATAATTCTAAGTTTTCATGCAATATGTATGGTGGCACACTACCGCCATCTATAAAAATAAATAAAAACATATTATTGACGAAACACATTTCGAAACAAAATGCGTATGTAGATATATATTAGGTCCTTACATATGAAATTGACGTTTAGTATGGGAGGAACATAAAGCCGATTTTTTTTATTATAATATATTTATTTAATCAAAGTATGTATCATTGCTATCTATGCACTTTTGCCATCTCATAGGTAGTTCATCGATCCCTTTACTATAAAAACCATTTGGACGGGAATCAATAAAATCTTTGAAGGCGGTTTTGACTGCCCCATCGGAGTTGAATTTTTTCCTTTGCAAGAAGTTATCCAAATTTCGAAAAAATGGTAATCTGTTGGGGCAAGGTCCGGAGAGTACGGTGGATGTCTTAGTCATTCCAATTGAAGCTCCTCTATTTTGGTAGCCGTCTGTTGTGCAGTGTGTGGTCTAGCGTTATCATGAAGCAGCAGTGGCCTAGAGCGATTAACCAGCCTCGGTTGTTTAGCAGCGAGCTTTTCCATCATGGTTTGCAGTTGCTGACAATAGACATCTGCCGTAATCGTCTGGCCAGATTTAAGAAAGCTGTAGTGAATGACACCAGCACTAGTCCACCAAACGCTCACAAGTAACTTTTTTGGAGTCAATTTTCGCTTGGGGCATGGTTTGGCTGGTTCGGCAGGGTTCAGCCATTGCGATGAGCGCTTCCGATTATCGTACAGAATCCACTTTTCATCACAGGTAATGATTCGATTTAAAATCCCTTCATTATTGTGCCGGTTGAGTAATGCAACGCAGCAGTCAACGCTCGTTTGTTGATTTTCTTCACTCAATTCGTGAGGTACCCACCTTTCAAGCTTTTTCACCTTACCAATTTGCTTCAAGTGGATTAAAACAATTTTATCCCTAACACCGCAGCCTGCAGCTAACTCGGATGTGGTTTGCGATGGATCCGCTTCCACAATAGCCTTCAATTCTTCATTATCAACTTTGGTCTCCGGCCGTCCACGGGGCTTGTTCTGCAGGTCGAAATTTCCAGAACGAAAACGTTGGAACCAAAAACGCACTGTGTTTTCTTTTGCGGCACTGTCGCCATACACATCATTAATCCTTCGAGCCGTTTCTGCAGCACTGGTGCCACGGTGGAACTCGTACTCGTTAATAACGCGATATTTCAAGTTTTTCATTTTATAAACTGAGTGACGCAAATAGAAAAACAATTGAGAAAAAAACAAATGAATTATAATTTTCAAAACACAAATACATGGGTAAATAGCTGTATAAATTTGGATTTGGAATTCCTAACCAATGAGAAGATATTTGAGATCAAAATTGCCAGTACGGAAAAACGTCAATTTCATATGTAAGGACCTAATATATACGATACCTACCTAGTGCGGCAAAATTCAATAGTAAAGAAATGCACATACATTTTCTTTACTTGTATTTACTAATTAATAAATATATAGGTATTAGCTTTTTTTAAATTTAATATCTGTTGCTGCTCAATTGATATTTTTAATTATGAGATGTCAAATGTTATGTCATCATATGCTAACTATTGTAAGTAAGACTACTGTAAGGCTCGCTGGTTTTTTTTAAATATCTTAAGATATTGGAGTCAATTTTCAGTCTCTTGTGACGGCGCAAGGAACAAGTAACACAAAAAATTTTTTGAAGACATGCTTTAATTTGGGGTAACAATTTCAAGGAAAAATCAATTTCGTGAAAAGGTGAAGAAATGGCACATGAGTTTGAGAAGCTAATTGTAGAAAATACTACGTATTTTGCGCATTAACACTCTTTGAACCCGTTGCATAATTATGTTGAAAGTTATTTTAGTCGAACCGCCCTTTTCGAAACCAAAATCCTGAGACAAGACTAAATTCAACATAACCCTAATTTATCGAATTTGACATTTCGTTCCGACGCCAGTGTCAAAGTTTAATCTGCGGACTAAAATTAATAAATTGGAAACCGGAACATTTTTTCAAATTGAATCATTATAGGAAGATCTGTAATGATCGAGTCGCTATAGATACGCGGCGGCGCGCGCGGCGAGAGTTTCTGCTGTGAAGTGAATTGTGAACCCATGTGATTGACCATGGAATCGAAGACTAGCGTATGTGTGCGATAAAAACGGGTGAATCAAAAGTGCCTGTATGTGGAATATTGTAATGGCGAATCAGTGAAAATTACAAAATAGTGTTCCAGTTATGTTTGTATCCCGACATTATTTATAAATAAGAGTTTATTTTATTTTAAATGTTTCTTTTGATTTTCAATATTTTAAAAACAATTGTTTGAAAAAATTTATGTGAAAAAAATAAAGCTAAAAGCACGAAATACATGTCGCATCAATATTCTTACCGTTCTAAAACTAAGTCAAAAACTTGTGCTATGAAAATAAAACTAACTTACTGGTGTCCTGGAATGGGGCTCCAACCACCGACCACCAGATCACCTCTATACCAACAAGCTACTTATACCTTCAAGAATGTACCTTCAATATCAAGTTTATGAAACCAAAGGAAATAGAGTTGACTCGATTTTAATGTGTTGATAAAATAAAAGTGGGCGATTAATTGTAGGTTTTTGAAACCCTTTAGTTGGGTGTACGTGTTTTTTATAAAAGCTTCATCTTTGTGAAAGTAATAAATAATTCATCTCAATTAATAATTATCCCTGTTTGATAAAATAAATCCCTCAATAAAATAAAAGTGGGCGATTAATTGTAGTTTTTTTGGGTGTACATGTTTCCTAATAAAAAGCTTCATCTTTGTGAAAGTAATAAATAATTTATCTCAATTAATATTTATCCCTCTGTGGACAAAACTCAGTAATTGTATTTTTAGAACATACTTATAAAAATATTGTTCAATCTATTTTAAAGTCAGTAATTGTATTTTTAGAACATACTTATAAAAATATTGTTCAATCTATTTTATTGTTTGCGTATTTTTAGTAACAATGGTTCGTTACATTATCTAAATACTTTTTAGTAATGTAATGAAGCATTTTAAATTTTAAACTTATTTTAAATAAATCTACAGAATTTTGTTCAACATTAACAAATGCTAATCATTATAACTATTTATACTAGTAAATTTAACAAAAATCATGTACCTACATAAAATACTTAAAATAATATCGTATTACAAAACTGTTTTCACTATATGTTGATTAAATATAAATTTTGCAATATAAAATCCAATAAGTTGAAATGGACGAGTGTAACTTGTACCATTGATAGCTATATTGTCACAGTAAAAATATGGGCCTATAGAAGATTTTTAATATAAACATCTGATTTCTATCTAAAGCTGTGCCGACAAAGTCACGTAAAACATCCCGACAATACCGCGATGACATTATCCCGCGAATCAAAATTGTAAAATTAAACAAAATTAATTAAAAATATTACATTTTTTAATTTTTTGGGCAGCCTATCCATCCATCCCTTATTATATTATAATTACTTAAAAACATCGCTGTATCTGGACAATTTGTATTGCCAAATCCCTCGATTATAGAAAAGTGTTTAAAATTAGGTAAAAAAAAAAGTATAGGACCCCTTTTGTATAATCGTCTTATTTATTATGTCAATTGAGATCCCGATGCAAAGTATTTTCCACGTCACCCACGATATATCCATTGCGTAAACTTTAAGCCCCTGTCTGTCCGCCTTGCTCAAAGGCCTTACAAAACACGAAACAGACTAGTATCGCACTGCCCTCGTCACAGAGCTTTATAATATCAAAGAATTACGCAATATCGATGAAATAGAACGTGAATGAAACAGAGGCGTACCTCGGTGTTAAGGAAATTTTAATTCATAAATATAAGACACGAATTTAACGCACGTATTATTTTAATGTATACTAAATTGAATATTGCGATGAATATATCGTATCGAGGCTAAAAAAACGCACTTCTTTCAAGTGACAGTTGTTTGAAGTTGGCACAATACTACCGAAGGATCTGGAATTATCTCCAACTGTCGAGAATTGTCTGTAACGTTTCAGGAACATTTGGAATTTACGAGAACTTGCAAATAAACACTGGAAACATCTAGATAACAGCATTTAACCAATATAAATTCAACACGCGGGAGTAAGGAGTTGTTTTTTCGTGCGCGTTGACAGCGATAATAAAAGCGAAGGCAGCCGCGAGCGGCGGGTCAGGCCGGCCAAGCGAGTGGTAACGGCGAGTTGCGAGAAGCCAGTGGTGCTGTAACATAACCTACCTGTACACCTAAGCTAAATACTTAACTATAAAGTTTAATAATATAAGTTTTACGAAAAGCCCAAAGCTTGAGACTTTAAGCTACCGAATTAAGCTTTATTACGACTTTTGTGACTTTTAAGCACACACTTTATGCTTTAAGCTTCTAGATGAAAACTTAAGTCGAACTTAGAACTTCGGAAGTATATTTACATGAAAGCTAATATTATTTTTTTTTTGTTAAGAATTTATATTTTCAAAATTGGCCAGTCGTGATCTATCTAGTGGCTAGGAAAATTCCTCCTCCGTTGTGTCTTAGCCATCCAAAATTCTTTTGATACGTGGCGAGATTCGTATTCTTATTAACGCGACTAGACTAATATAGAATGAATTCTTACCTAACTATGGAAATAACAAAGGCACGTAACTAATCCGTACTCGTCCTTCTAGAAACCGCTCTAGAATTCTACAGTTTCGCCTATATGAGAGATAGCCGATATCGTCCACGACCGGAGTCGGCCTAAAAGCCAATTATATGCGGCGTAGCCGAGGAATAAACGCTAGTAGCAAAACTCCCTTACATTGTACCGCCATAACTATAATACCACCGGCGTTAAAATACTGTAATATAAAACAATACAATCGTTGCCAAGTTAATGGCATACGCTAAATATTCCGCCCGCTTTGATTATCAACATCTCATAATAGCAGCTTAGAACAGTGTCAGCACAACCACATGCGGCACCCATTTATGACAGATTTACAAGATATAATAGCATACGTTATATTCAAAAACACAAGTAAGAAACCTACCAATAGCGCGTCCCACGTTGTCCGATCTGCTCAATCTGTTCATAGTACATAGTGGGGGAAGACATATATTCATAACAACTAGGCGCAACAGAGGCCCAGGGCAAGCTTTGTCTGACATTATCACAGCCCGAGATTCTAAGGGAATGGAAGATACAGTTTTGTAAGTGAAATTTAAGAAGTGTCTAATCACTTCTGTTCAAACGTGGATTCTAGATGCCCCCCCCCTGTAGGGGGGAGGGGGATGCGGCCCCAGAGCATCGCTGCATCCGGTGGTTGACTCCTGTTTAGACATAACCTCCCACACTAAGTTGCAGACCAAGATCAAGCCGAGACTCTATTGCTCCTGCTGGAATCCTCCGAAGTCCTCGCTTCCCGGCGACAAACATATCAGGAAGAAATCCCGCGTCTGATATTAAGGTTTGTATATTATCCCGCGGGGCAGTCAAATTGACTGGTGTATAATGATGAGGATCCCACGTTGCGGCTACATGAGCCGGATTATTATGATGTTTACTGCTGATTAAAGGGCTGAATGAACTAACTGGGTGACTGGAAAAGACTCTTCCTTGAGCGCGTCAGTCAGAGCCATGTTAGCATCGCCAATTATAGTTGATGTGATTGATCCCACGGTGTAGTCTTATTGACTAGAGATATTAAAATGATGGTAAATCAGCATGATTATTACAGTTGATTGTGTAATTCCTGATATGTTTCTCGCTGGCCGGGAAGGGAGAACCCCGAAGGTCTCTGTATACAGCAAGTTAGAAAAGGTGGTGAATGATGAGAATGATGGTGTTAGTAATGCCATCGCGCTCCTGAATGCGGTCCCGATCATAAAGTTGATTGTTAAACTGCTGACAGATCTCGTTCATTAAAGCGGTCCCGAGCATAAGTATTGATTGTCGAACTGCTACCTGCATCTTATAATTTCTCGTTCATGAGGAACGTCCTATCTCGTCCTTGAGTACGGAGTTATTACATTCACATACATTCATAACCAGAGCCCGAGCTCGTCGCACCAAGGGGACTGAAAAGACGTGAGAGGTTCTTCCCCTTGGATCTTTGAGGGTCGCCGCTCCAGGACCTTCAGACTATCCTGTAATTCTTGGCTTTAAAACCCTGTCTTAACCGGGTAGATACAGTTAAGATAGTCCTACCTAGTCCCAAATCCAAGATGTCTCCCACTCTAAACAGTCTCCATAGCCGAGAACGCGCGCTCCGACATTCGACCCTGTCTTGCCACGCGAGTAGATCTCCCTTCGTCTTCATCATAATCGAAATTCAGCCTCTCCAGATCACGGGGCGTAAAAGACGCAACGGCCTCTCGCCCCCCGACCAGAGGAGACGAACTTCCCATTCAGTTCTCGTTCATTATCCCATTTATAATTCCCGCGTGCCTAACCTTAAGAGTCTAGCGCCGTTAATAAGATCTCATTATGCTACGTTGGAAGTTAATATTGCACAACCGGACGAAATGCCTATTTCCCGCGATCCTGTTTAATTTGTAAAACGCAATAATATGTATTTATATATGTTAGTAAAACGTTTGAAATGCAGAATGCACGTATGATGACCTCGCTTCTATCCTAAAGATAATTAAGATATAATCCCGACGTTACGTCCCGACATCAGTACTAATTTGTTTCCGCGTCCGTTACCGTCGAACTCTGAACCCACGTAATGAAATGAATAGTGATTATGTGACCATGACAAATTATGTAGCACGAACATTCCATTTAATACACATAAGAAAACATCAGGAATAAATAATATTAAAGGTTCTTATCTTATTTCTGTAGTTGGTCTGTTTCTGAGATGACATTCTGATCCGAAATCATATTGCGGGTTCTCTCCAAAATTGAGTAATTTCCAGCGCCTGTGTAGCCCTTCATTTCCCTTGTATATATTTTTTAATATCAGCGCCTGTAAAACTGTATTAGATCCTAGAAACAAGAAAACTATTCCCTCTACGCCGAGCACATTCAGAACATAAACCCCTTCAATCTAGTTCATCCACGGTTAAGCAAAAAGGCGAAAGAATAGTAATAGTAAAAGGTCCTTAACTGACAGAAGTTGAAGTTCTCTGCAAACTGCCCATATCCTCTAGTGGCGCCTGTGTTTTCCAATAACAACTTTCCAGTCATGTATTTAACATAACGTCCTCCTTGTGTGTATGTGTGCTTCAATATCTGTCATCCAGTTAATGATTCCCAAAATAATGTTTTCCTTGTATATATATTTCAATATCAGCACCTGTAAACCTGTATAGGATCCTAGAAACAAAAGACCATTCCCTCTACGCCGAGCACATGCAGGACATAAACCCCTTCAAACTAGTTCATCTACGCCGTACAGTGACATCACATGCACACATAAACAATATAATTACAAGTATGCTTGCGTTCTCCCCCCACCTTGGTGGAAATATTCGCATTCGTATTCACCGAATAGTAGGCCTGACATTCGTATTCGTGAAAGTAGTATTCGTTGCATCAAGGTTATTATATTTACAAGTATGTTCAAGTTCCCCCACCTTGGTGGAAATATTCGCATTCGTATTCACCGAATAGTAGGCCTGACATTCGTATTCGTGAAAGTAGTATTCGTTGCGTCACTCTCATTCCGCGATCCTTAGCTGAAGACCGGCTGTATCTAAATTAATTATTTCTATACAATATATACAATTCGAAACACGTCTTTATAAGAACTTGATAGGAACAAATCGTGTTTAAAACGATTGCCTGATGATACGCAATACAAACATGTAACGAGTTCAAATAAACCACACATTCATGTTTTAATAAAATAAATATAAAATCCAGATGCATTTTTAAAATATATTATTTGGAGGAAATTTCTCGTACGATTTGAATTTATATCACGCTTACAATCGTGATATCAAAAACACATAATTAAAATCTCGTACTAATTGAAACAAGATCAGACAAGCAACCGCGACATTGAATACGCACAACTCCTCCGAATCTCACTTACCTACTCCCTAAATAATACAGCCCGATAGTAAAAATAATTAACCGTAATAGAAAATATAAATGTGTTCCCCAGCTGAAGACCGGCTGTATCTAAATTAATTATTTCTATACAATATGTACGATTCGAAATACGTTTTTATAAGAACTTGATAGGAATAAATCGTATTTAAAACGATTGCCCAATGATACGCAATACAAACATGTACCTTGCCCAATAACCTCACATCCGTGTTTTAATAAAATAAATATAAAATCCAGATGCATTTTTAAAATATATTATTTGTAGGAAATTTCTCGTACGATCTGAACCCATATCACACTGACAATCGTGATATCAAAACCCAATAAATACTCCGATCCCAATCATTCCCAAAACAATACAAATCATATAGAAATCCGTGTTTTCAGTCGGCAGCACAGATAACATAAAATTCCTTTGCATATTTGAAAGTTACATAAGTATTATGAAAGAACGCCCGCTGGATTATCACAGCCGCAAAACTATGAATTATCATTTATTAAATCTGATGAGCGCATAGTAATATAAGGTTCCAAATATAATACACATAAAAGGCAATAGAAATAAATAATATTGGAAATGCTTATCTGTTCACTGTTCCAATTCTCCTTTGAATTATTATCAACCTCCGGCTTTTCCTCGGTCCAGTTAAATTATCTTCCTTATTTCGGACTCTCTTCGACAAAGCCTCGGCCGACCTCCAAGCTGAAAACTCAAGTGCCCTCTCTAATTTGTATCGCTAAAAACTAGTCCCTATCTCCCGCCATTTTTGATTCCAACTTGCGTGTAAAAGTCAAAGTCTAACTCTCAGAACCATTCTCATTGGTCAGATTCGGTGCTAACGGCGCATCTGTGATTGGTCCATCTCGTTAAAACAAAATAACATAAAGCCTGCTTTACACGCCCGCGTGCAGAAATAATAAAGCTCGCCCGCACCTACTTATCCGGCAAATATTTAATTATAGAGTATTTAACGGGTTGTGAAGCTTCTCTTTATTATAAACTTTAGCAGATAGATATTTTCGTATAATTTTTCAGCAATGTCTATTTGAATAGGCCAATATCGTTACAAGTCGATAATACAATTTATTAGTTTGTGTAAAAAGAGAAAGTCCGTCACTATTCTTCTAGTTTCTAATTTATCAAGACTGCTAAAAGATTTAAGAATATTGTAATCGATATTACTTGAAGGTGTGTTTAGTTTATAATTGATAAATCTATGAAACTTATTTTGGACTTTCTCTATATTACTCATGTGAACTGTATAACGAGGGCTCCATACAACTGTATTAAATTCTAGTATTGATCGAATCAGGATCTTAAATAATAATATGAAAGTTTCAATTTTCTTGAAATCTTTGCTTAACCTAAGTAAGAAACCTAAAGTTCTCAATTCTCTATCAACTGTTGAGTTAAAATGGGGGTCTAAAAAAAACTTTTTGTCAATAATTACGCCTAGATCTCTTATTTCATCTACCACACTCAGAACTTTTCCATCAATAAATGCCACGTATATTTTTTTAAGCATTTTTTTCTCGCTCATACGTTCCACTTGACCAAATTATCTTATGGATACTTTCTTTATTCTATCTACAACGCTACTGCCAGCATTATAATTACTTCTTATTTATTTATTCTTCAGTCAATCGACCAAAGATTTTCCACACATGAGCCTTTGCGACCGAACTTCCACCGCATCAGTCTACTTTCATTATTTTTTTTAACAATTTTAGGTTTTACTTCTATGTGCCAAAGTTAGCACCAGAACTTCATTATTTACCACTAGTCTTACTTCCTTTGACTAATGCTTTTTAGCCATAATTGCATTTACTTTATTTCTTATTTACTGAAAAATCGTTTTTCCCATAGTCACCACATTCCTTTGATTTGATCACATTCATATTTCTTCTAAAGGAAGCGCGTCGATTATTGAAACCTCTTCCAGTAACTGATTAACCTAGACAAGTGTTCTATGTAAAACATATATTATTGGTAACATCAACCCCAGCGTTATCTTATCGTTATTTGATCCATACTGCCAAACCATCTATTGACCCTTTTTCGTGGTTAAAATCAGCCTTATATCCATTTATTGACCCCCTTTTCATCATTTTCATTATACTTAAATCAGACTTGTATTCACTCCTAATTTATTCAATTTTTCATCTAGCATAAGTGGATTTACACATTTACACCTAAATGACCGCATTTTCATTGCATTCAGTCTAGTTTTGTTCATTTTGTGACAGATTTACTTCAGTGGTTTTCTTACTTTGTATAAATATAGTAAGCATTATAAGCAAATGTAAGCAAATAAAGAAATTTAAATAACAGTGCTAAAAGTTAGATATGAAAAACATAACAAAACACAAAAAGCGACTCTTATTTTATACTACTATATATTTTTAATTAAAAATAAATTGTTAATTATTTTATTAGGTCAAATGTAACATGAAACTAAATAAAATTGAAAAATAAAATAAAACAAATTAAATAAATTCATATTTTATAATTAAGCTCCTTTTACCTTTATTAAAATAATTATATGTCTAAGCCCACGAGACACAGTAAAAATATACGTTATATAATTCTGACTACAAAACTACATTTGGGCAGAGATTCATTAAATTGTATAAAATTGTCTTCTAAATTATGTAATAAGCTGTAAATTGAAATAAAAGATGCAACAATGAGGATAATATTGATGAATTATATTATAAATTTCATACATGTATTAGGCAACTAAAATTTTAAAAAAGGAACTAAATACCAATAATACTTAATTCTTCTTCATCTTTCTGTTCTTCATCTATTCAACGGCCGTTGGCTATCCGGTTGGCTATGAGAAATCTTAGATTCAAGATCACGATTTTTCTGGATATCTCATTACATGTCCGAGATATTGTAGTTTTTGGATTTTTACTATTTTAATTACATCTTTTCATTCATTCAATTCATTAACAAATTACTGAATAATAAATAAAATAAAATAGTGATGAACAAAATAATGTTGCATATCATTCCCACCTCTATGCAGGATCATACTACCTAAATAAACAAATAAATTATTAAATAAATGTCGTTTCTAAAAGGGTAACTTTTAGATTAACTAACTAAAATATACATTCATTTTCAGGCACCTCTTTTGAGTTTTATTTTTAATGAAAATTCCGAAAAGAATTTACTCTTGGAGTTTTTCATGCCATACGCCCCCATAAAAATGAGACCTCCTGAAAATTTTTATTTAAAACTTGAGTGTCGGAATTATTATTTTTCAAAAGCTTCTAGTATCATACAACAAAACCTGTTTAAACATGTAAAATTGATCATTTTTAATATAATAATTCTTTTTTTTAAATTGTAAATATTAATTAAGCTGCGGTTAAAAAGCTCATTTAATGTAAAATCTGGAAGCAAAAGTTTAATTAAATAAATTGCGTGTCATCTGTTGATTTAAAAATTACATCCTGTAGAAACTTGTGAAACCAGTGTGGTAATGGAACACTGTGCGTATCTCCTTTAAATTTTTAATTACTTTATTATCGTTACCCGCGTAAGTACAGAATTAAGTATACATATAATACTCGCATATCACGTGAGCATTAAAATAAATATATTTACATTCATGAGCATTTCTGTAAACTTGCAAGAATATATTTTTTCCTTAATTAATTACTCAAAGATATTTTTTTCTAAAAGTAGGTACCTACGTCAAACGCGTTTGCTTGTCTGTTGGTAAAAACACTTGCCTAGTGATTTCGTGGGCATGTGTTCGAGTCATGTCCCAGGAGACCGTCAAGTTAATCTTATTTTCACAACAAAGGTAAAGCGTAGTTTTAAAATATAATATTTAAAATAAAATATTTATTTGAAATGTATTCGACGTACACACTCTATTAATTAAATAATTATACAACATTCCAATATTTAATTGATCTATTGAGCAACCAAACTGATCAGAAGAAGATATGGTTATTTTGTCTTGCGGAAATATATTTCATACATTAAAAAAAAAAATAAAGTGAATTCATCTTCGCTTTATTTTCAAATCTCTTTATTGGAAGCTCGGGCCTTTAAATTCGTGCTAAAAGTCTTTTTTTTATTCGACCATTGTGAAGGAATATTTTTTTAATAATTAAAATTCATCCCCTTTTTGTTTACAACCAGGAAGAAGGCATCTTGTTTTTATTGACCAAACAAAATTAAACAAGCTGAATTGTTTCCCAAAAAACAACCCAATTTTTTTTTTGGTTATTTATCATACAATTCTTAGATTTTCATGAAATACATGCCTTATTTGTTAATATTTCTTAATAAGTTAAATACTCAACATTTTTTTTATAAAACTAATTTAGCGTCACGTCGTTACTCCGAACACCTTTGTTTCCTGGCACACAATTCTTGCCTTTTCACTTTCAAACACCTTCACAGGCACGCTCTTCGGCTATTGGTCTTTAAAACAAGGCTGTCTGCCAATATTTAAATTACTAATTAACTCTAGTCACAACTGATTACATAGCATCGATCATTCATTCCGTTAAATTTTCGCAAGGTGAACTTGTCGGTAGGTACTCGCCCGATATTTCGCGCGGTAATCCACTGGCCCCACACTGGTTTGCGCTACGGTTTTATCGCTGAAATGTCGCACACATTAATCGCCTTGAATAACTAACCCCTCGTGGCGTGATGCCCTTGTAATTACAGGTATTTCCTTGGTAAATTTTATGATGACTGCCTAGTCGTTTCGAGAGACTTGTGGAGCGCTTTAGAGATTATGAGAGACGATTAAAGAACGCTGTTATAAGTATAACCGAATGATAAATTTCGAGAGGATTTGACGGCGCGCAACTTCTTTTGGTTTCTAACATCTCGTGACAATACGTTCCACCATTATGAAACCATTTAGCGACCTTTTCTTTATTCTGTCCACAGACAGTTCTACAATTGCGTCTAACTCGATTATTTTTCTGTTTGTCATTCTTATTATACAGGGTGGCCCAAAAGTTACAATACCATTTAAAATTCAAATAACTTTCCATAATTAAACATTTTTTAAGTTTTATTTTTGATTATTAAAGGATTATCATTGGAAATTAAGTATGGAGAAACTCACGATTGAGCAATGTGTTAAAATAGATTAATGCTGTATAGAAAAGAAACGATCAATTTTGCCAAAGCAACGAGCCTATTCTCGTCATTTTGGGGTTATAAAAACATCAGATATATAAACTATACTTCGTTTGTTCCGGCGATTTCAAATACAGGAGTCTGTGAGTGATTAACCACCTGCTGAGAGGCCATGTTCAGGGAGGTCACAGGACAACATTCAACCCAGTAGTTGGAGACGTCCTAAACCTCGCTTCAGAGGATTCAAAGGATGCTGCATGTCAATCCATATAAGATATAGCTAGTGCAGGAACTGATGCTAGCAGATTATCAGAATAGATTAGCGTATGCTGTTCAGATCTAAAAATAGGCAAGACAAGAAGCTGACTTCATGCACAATCTCAGTATGGGCGACGAGGCCCACTTTCACCCAAACGGATTTGTTAACAAACAAAATATGAAATTCTGGGGGACAGAAAATACAAGAATAGTCCACTAACGTAGTCCGCATCCCGTAAAAGTAACAGTTTGGTGTGATGTAACTGCAGGAAGGGTTCTTGAACCTTACTTTTTTGAAGATGAGTTAGAAAATGCGCTAACCATCACTGGCGAAAGGTAAGGTAAAAGGAAAGAGAAATGCTGGAGAATTTCGTGCGGCCTGCAGTCCTGGATACACCAGAGATATGGTGGAAGCAAGATGGTGCTACTGCCCATACAGCTCGCCTGACCTCTGAACTGTGTTGTGACATTTGGGCCACCCTGTATTAACGGTTAAGGGTTGATTTATTTAAAATCAATTTATTTATCTTTATTATAATTTTAGACACATATTCTATTATAATTTCATTTCATGAATTATCAATTAAATAATTTCATGAGCGTTTCATGAATTACATAATTTCATGAATTATATAATTTCATGAATTATATTTAATGAATTACATAATTTCACGAATTATATTTCATGAATTACATAATTACATGAATTCAATAATACATTCATACAGTAAAAACATTTTACTCGCCATAAAGAGCTGACGCTCGTGCTTATGGAAGTATATCAGTTCATTTAGTGTAAATTAAAATTGTAATAATAAGGCGTTAAGAATATTGAGAAATAATATAAATAAATATATCGTTAAGCTCATGGGAATTTCAGGGGGTTTTTGATTGAATATTTTTGGTTTATTTTTAAATAACTTAAGGTTTTGATTTTTTTTTCTTTTTTCGGGTAATGAATTGAAATTTTTAATTCCAACAATGGAATAATAGTTTAGGAATTCGCTTGTTTAACATTTCGGCGTTTTTAAATTTAGAAATGATCTTGTAGACCCAACTTGTAAATACAGTAATTATAAAAAATACAATATTATGATAAATTTACTTCAATTTAATAGCACAAGCTATTAGCTTTGTTTTAAAATTATAAGGATATGGATGCGACACGTATGCCATGTTTTTATCTCTGTTGTTTAATAAAAAATATAAATAAATAATCCTTATATTCATTAGCTCGTTTTATTTGTACACAAATACAAAAACACGCACACACACAGACACACATACATATATACGCACTAAACACATACCCTGTAATTTTATAGATATTAGTTTAAGCGATCAATAGATGTATGGAGCAGATATTTTTTAAACGTTTCAATGTTTTTCTTTGTAAAACATTTTCAAGCATCGAATATATAAAAATAAAAAAAATACTAAAAAAACATTTCTGATTTTACTTATTGAAATGCTTAAAGGTTAAATTTCAACTAAAATTATTTATAAATAAATGAAATAAATAAAGAAACAAATTAAACCCACGAATTTTGTTACAAACTTATTTCGTTCGCTAAAAAATATGCAAATAATATTTTTTCAAACGTCTCAATATTGCGACAAAATCCTGAAAAAATATGCTTCTGGGAAATGCTACAAATAACTTGATTTATGTATGTGATAGAATATTTAGTATAATCTCAGAAGTAATACACTTAAGCAAGACGATAAATTCATTTCTCATTTAAATAATTTCTAGGATAAGCCAATTTGACGCCAGAAAGTTGCCCGCGCAAGACAACATAAACAGTTTTGAATGTTGCCATTCCGTAAATCCGTCCGCGTTTTTATTGACGCAATAAATTCAGCGCCCCCTCGCCGCCCGCCGAATCATATTTACAAGTATAATTCGGCCGGAAACCGTTAAATATTACAAATTGACTAACTAAACTGTTGTCATTTTGAATTCGTGTTTTTCCTCGCGACGCTACAAAACAAAACTTGTGAAATCTTAAAAGTTTCATACATTTTCGTTGGCGATGTAAATTTCGTACTTGGTTCTTAATTAACTGCTTTACATTATTTTATGAAGGACTTTTCCCGCGCTTTTGGAATTTGTTTTGATAAAAATTACGCGACTTCAGATGCCTCGATCGTGTATTCATTATTTAAAACAAATTCATTGAATCAATTAGAAATATATACAAAACGATAAAATAAAAACGGTTACCCGGAGAACATTAATTATCGATTTTGGTATGTTAATCATTTAATATTACTAATAAATTGAGAGGAATATGAAGACTTTCGTAAATAATACATCGATTTTTCCATTTTCAAAGAGCAATCAACTTTATATAGATACTAGCTGTTTGTACCCGGCGTTGCATGGGTTAAGGATTAAGTTGAAAATAAGTTTGTGGGGGGGAAACAAAGGTTCGATTCGAACGATATAGATTTGCATCTAAAATATATCAGGGGAGGGAAAGGGATAAAAGAATTGGGGGGAAATGTCGCCTTTGTTACCCGCCGAGTCCTGAAGAATAAGTTTTCAAATTTTAAGTCCGATTGGCCAAACGGTACAGATTCGCATCGAAAAAATATCAGTGGGATGGGGAGGAGTATAAGAATAGGGGGGAACTATGTTACCCGCCAAGTCCTAATGAGTAAGTTTCCAAATTTTGAATCCGATTGGTAAAACTGTACAGATTTGCATCGAAAATGTATCAAGGGGAGGAGTAAAGGTAAAAGAGGAGGAGGGAAATATCTCCTATTTCTCTCTCTCTCCCGGGAAAATCTCCCGCCGGGTCCTAAAAAATAAGTTTCCAAATTTTGAGTCCGATCGATCGAACGGTACGGATTTGCATTGAAAATATATCAGAATGAGGGAAAGGGGTAAAAGAAAAGGAGGAAAATATCGACTATGTTCCCGCCGGGTTCTAAAGCACAAGTGTGTAAAATTTGGATCGAATCAGATAGACGGTGTAGATTTGTATAAAGAATAGACATTGAGTTTTATAGGTATAGATTGTCACGGATGGCGACTGCGGGGGATATATGAAAACACTGTAAATTAATTAAAGATTTATTAATTATTTTATTGAATTCACAAAGTCACTTAATACGAAAAAAATTAAAACGCCATTTCGCAATTCGTCTATAAACACTCTATTTCTCAGTTGCCTGAACATTCCATCCAATTTTCCCACGTAGTGGTCGCATTTATTTAATCGCTCACTTATTTGTAAGACTCTCGCTCCATGATTCCGCTTAATATCTGTGGTTCCAAATTCCACGACTGGTCACACTGGCCATCGTCTCGCGGCCTACTTTGCACCGACAGAAACATCAAAACAAACTATTACGCAGCACAGTGCTGCTTTATATCCGCGATATGCTGGTCTTTCGAACTCTGAAGAACTTCTCCTTTCTAGTATTCGTGGATAATCCTAGAGAGCTTTAGGCTGTTTTAGAGCTTTCTATAGTGTTGTTCCCAAGAGATATATTTTACAAGGGATTTGGGCAGTGCGCAATTCCTTTTGCTTGCCATTTCGTCACAATATTCTAAAACAATCTAAGTATACGATACTCACTGGGAATATTTTTTCTGTATATATTTTACAAGTGATACAAATTATTTCATTGAAATATCATAGAACTCTGATCTAAATTTTCATTATTTTAATAAAATGTGTTTTGTTAAAAACGAAGGAAATTTA
>JADDOH010002777.1:0-197707 GCA_016648135.1 Agrypnia vestita
TTCATGGGCAATCACTATGTTTTGTTAGAAGTATTCATTTATTTAATGTATACTTTAAGGGCGTCAATTAATAAATATTAAAAAATATCGGCCCTATACCCGATTCGGCAATTTTTTTTTGCCTGAGTGATCATCCTCCCCACGCCGTCCAAACTCGAGAACGAGTGCCAGCGGCGCGGGGAGGCGTCCACACGAAACCGCTTCACTATCTCCCAGGTGGAAGGGTGAGGAGGAGGATACTAACTAACTAACTAACTAACTAACCATCACGTCGTTTCCCTGCAGGGGTAGGCAGAGAGGATTGAACGCCACACTCTTCTATCCTGGAAAACAATTTTTGCTTCGGCCACATTCATACACGTTCTACGGTTGTTGCGGCTTATAACAGGGCCATCCTCAAATACTTGTAGTACCTGATCGTGCCAGGTCTTTCGCGGACGCCCTCTATTCCTGTCGCCTTCAACATTCGCCGCATATATTTTCTTAACCATCCTTTCCTCGTTCATACGTTCCACATGACCAAACCATCTCAGCACTCCTTTCTTTATTCTATCTACCACACTACAGCCAGCGTTGCATTCACTTCTAATTTGTTCATTCCTCACTCTATCGACCAAAGATTTTCCGCACAAGCGTCTTAGTGACCGCATTTCAACCGCATTCAGTCTACTTTCATTCCTCTTTTGCCAATTCTAGGATACTATAGTTTGTTTATTTATTAAATTGGATTACAATTACATCTACACACAACCCGACAGCGAAGTTTGTTTAGATTATGCGTAGAGTATACAAGGTATTAAACTGTACAAGGCCTTGCAGGTGTCCTCCTGAGCGGAGGTTCCCATGGATGTGGAACACAACAATGCCGCCCGGCTCACCCAGGGCGGCATTGTTGTGTTCCCGACAACTACCCCTAAATCAATCCCCCCCGCGTTCCAGCGAGCGGCTACCGAAACCGGGACACAGTTCGTGTTTTACATTTTTGTTAACGGGTCACAACACCTTGACATTGTTACGTGTTAAATAAATTTCGACGTTTCGCTGAAGTCTTATCCGGCGTCATTAGGAGAGTGTCCTACGAGAGGCCGAACCGATTACTTCTTCGTAAATTATTCGCACGGTATAAATAAATAAATTATATCCACAGCATTTATTTTAAGCGCATTTATTTTATAAGTAGAATAGAAGGCTGGTTGAATAAAATTCGGGATTTTTTATCTACTGAATTTTAAATTTGATTAAAATAAAATTGATTTTATTATTTGATTGTATCTACTTGTATTTATTAATTGTTTCGGAAAAACTTTTCCGTCGTCAGGGTGTTTTTTAAAAATGTCAAGATATCAAAACGAATGGTGTCAATTGTAAAAATATTTTTAAATATAAGTAATTAATAAAACCAATTTTTAAAAATGTCAATCTACAAAGTTGCTCAACCAATTTGATTTTATAATTACGATTATTTATAAATACGATTTTTCTGCAATGCTTTTCAATATCAAATATTGGAAATTAAAAAAATTCTTCTCATACTTTTTATTTAACATTACTATCTATTAATTTAGATATTTTCAATAAATAAGTGGGGAAATAATGTATTTTTAATCCCTTTATATTAAACTCGTGGCGTCTGCTTGCTTGCTTGCCGGCTTGTCGAAAAAACTTTGGATCAATTTTTAACCCTTTTCTCGTGATCCGATCGAGCTGAAAATTTGCAAGCAGACGCGTGGCGACGATAAAGAAGATCTATCAAATTTTAGTTAAAAAATTAATAATTATAGTATAATTTTGGATTTTTCAAATTTTTAATGTTTTTTTCATACAAGTTGTATGGATTTTTCATCGCATATGGTAGACGCGAAACCCAAAAATGAGAAAGAGAGTATTGTGAAAACTTAGTTTTTATGGGTTACTTTTTAAAAATTATATTAATAATGTCAAATCATCTTGCTCTTTTTTAGAAAAAAATAAAAACATTAATCACCCAATTTCTATCTAAATTTTAGGCTTTGTGTTAGAAACAACTTATTTATTTATTAGTTATTTCATATTACGGCTACTTCACTCACATTTCATACTTTGAACACTTCTTTCAACTACAATAAGCTCAGTGCACACTCGACATCCTCTAGATAAGCAGTCGTGTACGGATCACCACGTGCGGTATTATAAATATGGTACACGCGGTGATCACGTATAGAGATTTCTTCTTAACCGACCCACACCCCATCTGTGTTCGCTCTCACCCCCTTCGGCAACCCGTGTCTCTACAAAATAACGGATACATTTCAGGGATGACAACAGTGGAATAAAATATTTTGTATTTTTTATTTTTTTGAAGAAACTTTTTTATTGGAAGCTTCATACCACAGCTTAATAAAACATACAAGGTGTCCCGTGTCTCGACGTCAAGCCGAAATCGGGCGATAGGCCAGGTCACAATAGTTATCAGAAAAATATTTTAAAAAATTAAGATAAACAGTCAGTTAAAACTGAGCAAAGTATTGATTTTGATGATAATAAAAAAATGAAGAAAAATAAAGATTTGTAGCAACAGGAGTGAAAAGACCGCCACAGGGTGTAGGTTTTTTTGATTTTTTAAATTGCTTATAATTTTTAAAACACATGACTTTGATTTTTTAAAATATTTTTCAGATAGCTATTATGACTTGGCATATCACCCGATTTCGGCTTGACGTCGAGATACGGGGCACTCAGTATAATAATAATAATAAATTAAAACGATATAAATAAAAAATCTATGTATAAAATATTTGTGTTGTCATGGGTTTGCGGCGGAAGGAGACCAATAAAACACTCAAAATTTATTTAAGGTTTAGCAATGTTATCAAATTTTTCAGGAACACAATTACTGGATTTTTGTCGTTATTAATAAAATACGTTATGCTGGTTAGACGCGTTACATTGTGTGAAGTGATCACTTAAGCAAGGCATATATGATAGGTTGAAAGCCCTCTATCCACCAAAAGACTTGAAGACCTACTTTCTCAAATAAATAGCTTCGGATCTGTGAGACATCTACAATATATATTAATTAAAGTTTTATTTAATCACCGAAGTCACTGAATACGAACATAACTGGAGCACTTTTCTTTAATTCATACAAATTTTACACTAAAAATTCGTCTGTGGAACAAACACTCTGAGGTGGTCTAAACCCGTCGTGTCTCTAGCTGCATGCTCCAGCCGGCATCCGCCAATCAGAGTCCCTGGGCGCCATCAAGTACAAGCACTCTTTCGCCGACCGCCGTAGACATAGCAAGCAATATTTTCTGTACTCAACGCCACCTCTGTAAATTTGTGTTAATAAATTACCACTGTTAATCGTGAGCATAAATTTTTCCCAGTATTCATTTACCTATCCTGCCTCTGCTGAAATAACTCACGCATTACTCGCGCACTCACACAATACACGTCGCACGTCGACACGAAGGATATGTCTCTGGACGGGTGAACATTTTCTTCTTCTCATAGCACATAATATACTCACACACCTAACCCGCCAAAATTTTATTCTCGTCTTTTCAGAATATTCGCACTATGTGATCGCATCAAATCTCTATCGAACGCCCGGTAGGTACTATGGCTATACATTTCGCTGGTTGCTTATAATTCGCACCAAAACGCCACATTCATTAGTGTCCGTTTCTATGGGATCGCCGAACTGTCATAATAAAACTGTATTCGTGTAGCGGTTTTGTCGCCTTTTAAATAATGAATGTTGAACATTCGAGTATGATCGACTGACTTCTAAACTTTCCTAGTAATTTCTAATTTACTGAAAATGTCTCGATTACGTATAATACTTTCTTTTTCTGCATCTCTTGATAGTATATAATAGTTTTCTGTTCCTAATATCTGTCTTATAATATTTAAGACAGGAATAGTGAATGGTACCCACCGCTTACCCAGGACCGTTCTAAGAGCAAAAGCTTCCTTATCGGTCCTACTCAATCGTCTCCTGGTTGACATTTTTAAATTTTTTTTTTATACTACTTTGCAAGACCGCGCCACCTCGTGGCGGTCGTATAAACCACCACGGGACCGCACGGCCGCAGAAACAGACCATTCACTGTGCCCACCGCGAAATAATTCTTTATTTAAAAAATATAAAAAATTGCACGAAATAAAACAAAACAAAACATGAGTCGTCTAACTCAAAAATAAAACTCAAAGGAAATCATAAGTAAAACAAAACAGAATTTAATACAGTGTTAAAAATAATAAATAAAAGCAATAATAATAAGGGAAGATATAATATTTTGGGAAGGTTCGAAGTTCCGCGGGAAACTCGTTTGCACGGCACGGGTCTAAATCGTGCAATCCGAGATGTCGAATATGTTTTCATAATTATCAGATCAAACAAACCAGGAACACAGGAACAACGCGAATAGTGCGGACTTGGCGGTAAGCATGTACCACACGCTCGAGCGAATATTAACCATGTACAACATAATTCCGCTTTCATAGCGGATATAATATACCTGCCCGGTCTCTGAGATCCCAAACACTATTCCACACAAAGGTCTACAACACCAACATAGGTTATTTCTCTCCTCTACCTAGGATGCTAAACCAGTACAACGAGGTCACGTCATGTAACCCCAACATCGACATATTTCACATGACACAACCTCAGTTTAAGAGAGAAATTTTATCGCTCCTGACCGAAAATAGTTTGAGCGTGTAAGACGGATTCTTCGGAAATCAACCTAAACAAAAATTTTATAGCCACAAAGCGCTGGTACAAATTTTCTGACTTAGTTGACCTGGTAGCCCACATGCCTATTATATCGTGCGGAGAATGTGAACTTCGTTCATCTTGTAATCACTTATTGTACTATACATATATTGTATAATGTATTAATGTTTTATTTTAATGTATTATCGTAAATTGTAACTGTACTAATCACCATGTCCTAAATGACTATCCGTTAAGGTCATTCTGACCTGTCGATAGTCTTTAAATTAAAAAATAAAAATAAAATAATCTATTGAGATTTCTCTCGGAGAATCGTCTCCAAGTATAAAGCACGTAAAGGACAGTTGAGCGCGAAGCATGGTAGAATGAATGAAGCAGCTTCTGTGTATGGTTTTCTGGGATAATCTGCCGTGTATATGTAACCTCTCTGGCCGACGTTACGGATCCCATCGCAGGGTCCATCACCAGGGCTGATGTGACGAGTGTGTGTTGATGTGTAAGTTAAGTATTGCCTTGCACTACCATACCGAAGTCAGCGCGTGTCCAAGTTTGTGTTAATGTGGTGTCTGGTGATACCGTATCGGAGATGGGCGTTGTCAACAATTTTTGTGTCGTATCTGTGAGGAGTCGTCGATTCAATTAATCTTGCAGCGCCGGACACCACGAGGTTTTTAATTTAAGACTATCATCCCTATTAACCCTTGGGGTGCTTGGTGGGTGAAAATCACACGGCGTGCCTGGTGGGTCTGCTGGACCCGTAAACAAAATTGATTTTCTTTTGTCATTTCATTTGTCCAAATGTCAGATGACTAGTTATTATGTATTTTCGATAATATTTTTATGTGATAAAAAAAAAAAAAATAAAGTTGTTTTTAAATGTTTTATTAATTAACTGAAATAACCTCAAATTGTGGTGAAAGGAGACGATGATCCCAACAAATGTAATAATAATAGCCTTTATTCAGACATCAAAATGTTTGTGATCAGTTAGACTGTCACACCATGGCAGTTCCGTCTGTATGCCTTTTGGCAAAGGCCTCCTCCAATTTCCTCCAATCCTCCCTATCTTTTGCTATTCTGGTCCACGCGCCACCTGCTGCAGCCTTGATCTCATCCACCCATATTCTTGAAGGCCGGCCTCGTTTCCTTTTCTTGTCTCTTGTGAACCAATGCATTCTTGTTTTTGACCATTTCTCTTTCACCCTGATTGTATGTCCAGTCCATTTTCATTTAAGCCTTCTGATGGATACTTTAACATTCTTCATTTTTGTTTGTTCTTTGATTATTGAATTCCTTGTTCTGTCTGATGTTTAACAAATTAATTTGTAGAAAAAGGTCAAATGCATGCAACGATCCATGGACAGATCCACGCTTAGTATTAGCCTAAGGGATAGAATAAGAAATAATGAACTCAGGCACTGATATGGAGAAGTGGATATTATGGATGGCAATGAAATGAAATGGCAATATTAGGGCGTGTTGTAAGACAGGATGCCAAGTGAAGACCTTGGAAGAGTAAAAAAGGCGTTGGAAGATCCCAAAAGAGATGGGCCGACGATATAGCCGCTGCGGGGGGGAAGAAATGGCTGCAAGAAGCCAACAATAGGGAAGGATGGAAGGGTACAGAAGAGAGCTGTGCCCAGCAGTGGAGAGATGAAGACTAAAAATAAGAAGAAGAAGAAAAAAGAGTCTATTTTCGGTGAAATGGCTTCACCACGTTTTCCATATAAATAGATATAAATAAAAATCACTTCCACACACGTTTTCCATATAAATAGGTTCGTCTCTGTGAGACTTCTGTAATTTATCTTAATTAATTTAATGATTATCATGAACAATCTCTAAAATTTTAACGTCAAATCCATCAATAATATTCATATGTTGATATGTTCGTGGATCTTTTGTGTCACAGTTTGGATTATATATCTGCGGAAAATAACATATTATATTAGATTCTGTATGTTTTCGATCTCATTTAACACAATTGAGCTATAAATTAGACATGTGTGGAAGTCTTTTTAAAAGATAGCCCAGGGCTTAAAATCTGTATGAGCTGGCTTAAGTGATCACTCTACACAGTGCAAAGATCACAGATTCTATCGTAAGAACACACACATCAAAATTTCGAAAGTTTTATACACGTTCCAAATCCGAAAACCTTTCGTTTATTTGAGGGGACTACGCCAGTGACATCTGTAGTCTATTCCCATCAACTAGTATGCATAGATTTAACTTCTTTGTTCTCGTGCGGGCACGCGTGCCATGGCCATCGGTGACTTGCGCTCGATTACGGGATCCGTGTTATGTGAGCGGGTTAAAAATACACCCACAGGGAAATAGGGAACCAGCGCAGAGACGTCTAATTATGTTTGGGCGATGCCTGCTTTGTGTTGATTGTTGCAGGAACAAAGATAACTCAGGCGTTATGTTAACCAGATTAATTAAGCGGTATACAAACCGTGTTCTCTGTTGGCCAGACTTCATCTCCCGCTCTTGCTCATAGTGATCAACGCTGGCGTTTAAAATGGTCTTATTTTTAAATTATATTTATTTATTTATTTATTTATGGGAAACTAACAGTACATATAAAGAGATTATACATGATTATTGAACAGTATAGAGACCATCTTACAAGTTTCCACAGAATTAACCTGTTGTGTTTTAACATAAAGCAACAATAACTTGAGTAATATAATAAAAAACAAAAAAAGTGAAAGTTTGAAACTTAAAGATAACACTGTTAACTTTTACTATTTCGTCGCTGCGATCTATACCTTTAAAACTCAATGTCTGTCTGTCTGTTCTCTACAAAAATCCACACCGTTTGTCTGATTCGATTCAAATTTTGTATACTTATGCTTTGGGACCCGGCGGGTAACGTAGGCAACATTTCCCCCTATCATTTTACCCCTTCCCCTCTCCTGACATATTTTCGATCTGTACCGCTGCACATCTGTACCGTTTGACCGATCGGACTCAAAATTTGGAAACTTGTTCTTTAGGACTCGGCGGGTAACATAGGCGATATTTCCCCCTATTCTTTTACCCCTTCTCCTCCCCCTGATATATTTTCAAATCTGCACCGTTCGACCGATCGGACTCAAAATTTAGAAACTTATTCTTTAGGACTCGGCGGTTAACATAGGCGAAATTTTCCCTCTCTTTTTTACATCTGATATATTTTCGATGCAAATATGTACCGTTTGAACGATCAAACTCAAAATTTGGAAATTTATTCTTTAGGACTCGGCGGGTAACATAGGTGACATTTCCTCCTTCCACTTTTACCCTTTCCCCTCCCACAGACATGAAAATATGTAGCGTTTGAACGATCAAATTCAAAATTTGGAAACTTATTCTTTAGGACTCGGCGAGTAATATAGGCGACATTTCCCCCCTATTCTTATACCCCTTCCCCTCCCCCTCACATATTTTCGATGCAAATCTGCACCGTTCGACCGATCGGACTCAAAATTTAGAAACTTATTCTTTAGGACTCGGCGGTTAACATAGGCGAAATTTCCCCTCTCTTTTTTACATCTGATATATTTTCGATGCAAATATGTACCGCTATCGATCGAATTTAAAACTTGCGAACTTATTCTTTAGGACCCAGCGGGTAACATAGGTGACATTTATTTCTTCCACTTTTACCCTTTATCCTCCCCCTGACACATTTTCGATGCAAATCTATACCGTTCGAATCGAACCATTGTTTCCCCCCATAAATTTATTTTCAACTTAATCTTTAACCCGTGCAACGCCGAGTACGAACTGCTAATATAATATAATAAAGCCAATGTGCCGTTTAGTACATTCTGAGATGAACGAATCAATTTGTCAATTTTTCATAAAAATAATGGAGATATATACTAAAAAAAACATTGCCGTTCATCTGAAAAGTCTGCCTAGTAATTATTTAAAATATTTTTTATAAATCTAGTCTGTGCAATTATTTTTTAAGACAGTTTCATCCGTTTATCTCAGAATGTACTAAAACGGTAGATAGGATTAATTATATATATAGCGACGATTTGTTATTCCTAACAAATATATCGTTTTCAGTGCTGACGCATCATCTTCAGTAATTTAACTTCTTTGTTCTAATTTCAGTAATTAACTTCTTTGTTACTAATGCTAACCTCAAGACCAAAGCACGACGTTAGGAGTGGGAGGGGATATTATAGTCGGGTGGGAGTAGGGGCGTGGTCACTAGGCGCCAAACTGGGGGCGCAATAGAAGGTATTTGAATTTACATTTTTGTTACAATTAATCGCTCTAAGATGTATGTAGCTTGACAATCTTCATAATTTATTTTATGGACTACACTATTGTCTATATTTAAATATAATTAAAAATGATCTTTCATAAAGTCGCTCAGGAAAATTTCGAAAAAAATATTTTTATTTTTGGAAATTTTACAATTTTTGAGTAGGCAATGATATTTTTTCCGCTTCCTTAGAGTCTGCGATACTCAATGTCAGTGCAAGTGCAGTCAACTCTGCTGGCGTGGCATACCTGGGTATGGTCTTGAACTCAACGGCGGGATACGTATTTATACTTGCGTATGGCATCTTCGGCATTTGCCAGAGATCGTAAATATTGATACGTGCGTATGAACCATCGGCCGCAATCGCATCGGGGGAGGGGGGGGGGGGGGGGGGGCGCAGCCGAAGCAAGTCGATAAATTCAATTCAAAAATCATCATTATTTGTGCCATCTGGTAGCGTTAGTAACGGACATTGCTACACAGTGTGGTATTGAAATAAATTGTGGGAGATACTCTCGAGTACTTCCCACGAATCGATGAAGATACCTGTACAATTACTTGATTTGTTCAATTTATTTTGCATGACGGTGAATGTTTTGCGGTTGCGCCTTGTGTGCATATTCCCCCGGTGAACCCGAATGTATTCTCATTTATTGTAGAATTGACTTTGGTCTCTTTTGACCACTCATTCTATATTATTGTTTACTTGATTGCTTATTCTATATATTGTATTATAAATTAAGATTTTGATATATTAGATTTTTTTTTCTTTCTGATTATTATTTTATTAGATTCTACCTGTATGATTGTAAATGGTAATCCCTCACCACTAGAGCCTCCAAATATTCGTGATTCTAACTACTCAAATATCGAATAGTTAATGATAATATATTCGAATATTCGAATATATTCGTAATATTTTTGAGAAAGGAATAATTTACGTTGAATGATTAATACAGATAAATAAATACATTCTATACATGTAAAATAAAAACACAATAATTGTAGAGAATTTAATTATTTTAATTTTTTAAAAAAACATCAAAAAATATATTGAAAAATATTTTTTTTCTGTATGTCTTTCTAATTGATTAATTAATTTGGTTTTAAAATTTCACAGAACTTTGTTCTGAAAAATTACAAATTCAGAAATATGAATGTGTTCTTGAATGTATTGAATTGATACGTTTATCTCACACGCCACGTACAAGTTTTTTTCTCATTATTTTGTATATAACTTCTTGTTTGTCGGCTTAAGTATTTATGAAAACTAAATACAAGTTGACAAAACAATGTAATAAAACTTGTTGTCATAAAGCCATAAAGATAAGCAGAAAATGTCCGACGTTTACATCTTTGATGTCCGAATTCGTATACCTGAGTGAATGAACGAATGCTTGCATACTCACTTCCAGGGTCCGTAAACCTTTGTTTCGTTTAGAAAAATATTAAAAATCTTATAATATAAATTCGTTTAGAAAAATATTAAAAATCTTATAATATAAATTCAAATAACGAATACTTAAAAACAGGCGAATATATTCGAGTTTCGAATATTGGAATATTCGGATTGGAGGCTGTGCTCACCACACACAGAATTATAATTATTTTTGGTGAGGTATATACACACAACAAAATATTGACTTGTAAACATTGTCTACGTATGATTGTAAAAAAAATATATATTATTATTCCTATTATGTCGTGCGGAGAATTCATTCATCTTTGTTCATCTTGTAATCACTTATTGTACTATACTTATACTGTTTAATGTATTAATGTTTGATTTTAATGTATTATCGTAAATTGTAACTGTACCAATCACCTTGTCCTAAATGACTATCCATTAGGGTCATTCTGACCTGTCGATAGTCTTTAAATTAAAAAAAAATATATATTATTAATTAAATAAATAAAAAAAGTACATTTTTGTCGGTTTCACGGAGCGAGGCTCGAACATCCGACAGCTCGATCACCGAGCGAGCAAAGAGCGCTCGTCTGAATTAGGATCGGGGTCTTGTTTTATAAACGCGTTGTCTGTCGACCGAGTGGCCGGTGGCCGCCACTGCCCGCCGCGGCCACGTGGCCGGTGGCCGCCACTGCCCGCCGCGGCCACGTGGCCGGTGGCCGGCGGCGGCCGCAGCCAACCGCCTGCCTCTCGTCAAGCGCCCCGCCCCCGATTGGGGGACGATTGCAAACCCTCACCGAGGCCGGCGGCCGGCGGGGAACTCGATATCGCCAATACTGCCTCGGGGCAGTAAAGTTTCGCGGGGGAAAATCTTCGCTGCCGTGGGAACCGAATGAGACATTTAAAATCAATTAAACTTTTTTTTGAGTTATCTTCTTTTAATATATTTAACGCCCTTGTGGGCTTTTACAAAATATAAAATAAAAAAATCATAAAAGACAGATAAACAGTTAAAAAGATTCAAGTACATATTGTAGATTTGTGTACATTAAAAAGAAAAGTTCAAACAGGAAGAAGAAAAATAAAAATTTATTTATCCATTACCATAAAGGATTGTTTCAATTTAGTCCTGTACACAGTTATACTATCAGCAAAAATGTCGACCACCTCCGCATGTTCATTCCCTAATGATCGACCTCTGTATCCCAATGAGGGCAGACCCACCGCTTACCCAGGACCGTTTTATAAGCGAAAGCTCGTATATTGGTTCTACTCATTCGCCGCCAGGTTGGAATTTTTTAACGATAAAGGCAGCCGTGTAACCCAGCACTGCAAAGCAAAATTGAGCCGCACGGTTGCCATCCAAAATTTTGCCCTCATTGTCCCGCAGTTTGCTACTTCATTATTTAAAAATATACATAAACCACCAAAATATTTCAATACAGTAAATATAAAGGCACAAAGGATACACAGGATGTAAGGAGCAAACAGGTCGGGAAATTTGAGGGTATAGGAAAAGAAAACTCCCTTTTGGGTTAAACAGACAGCACAAAAATAAGTACATAGAAATATGGACTTACGCACTCCCATCACGGTCGGCACAACGATCCAAGAGCAAAACAAGATTAAGCTATCAAGAATATATATTACCACGGTTGAAACGCCGAAGGATTTCCCACCTGGAGACCCAAACCCTAAAAAACGCCCTAAAAATGAGGGATGCGAGAGAGGAAATGATAGAAAATTTGGTTGTTGCAGATAGGAGCAATACATTAAACTCCGATCTGTTAAGCTGCGCTAGGAACCTGGAACCTCTGTATCCCAGACAATATCACTGGAAGACGGCTCACACTGCGGTCAGCTGAATCGGAGGTACTCTGCAGGCTGGTAGTACCAAGAAGACCTGGAACCACCAAGTTTGCGGAACGTGCTTTTAGCTTTGCGGGCCCAGCTATGTGGAATCAGCTGCCTCCAGTGTTGCGATCTATGGAGAATCAGCAACTCTTCAAGAAGACCCTAAACTCATTTTTTTGGGATGTCGCACCTATAAAGCGCCCTTGAAGCGTCTGTTACGCAAAAACGGCGCTATATAAATTAACGTAAACATAAACATTCCTTATAGAGTAGTCTGGGGATTACAGAGTTTATGCATGTTGAGCGTGCGCATTGTAGCGGGAATGCGAGACCACGGAATGCGCGCGCACTCATTATGAGATCATTCTGGTTTATAACTTAGTATATAGATATATAAAATAAATATATAGTATGTAGCAGCGGTCCGCAGTGGGAACATCGCAGCATGACTTTACACAACCAATTATTTGGAAAAAAAATCGGAATACAACATACATTTCATAATATTTCTATCACAATTGTAATCATGGCATTTATATTTTGATACTTCATAAAAATCTGTAGCAAAAATATTTGATTTATATTTTTCTCCAAAATATACGTTTACAAAAAAGTAATGTTTCAATATTCCCACTGCACGCGCCTGGTATATAGGATAAAAAATCGATATGCACGTAGATATTACATAATTTAATAAGAAAATGATTAATTTTTCACCTTACTCAAACCCTAAAACATCTTGATTAACACTACCGTTCCAAACGGGGCTCAACATAACCCCGAAAATAATATTTTTAAAACTATTTAATAATTATTAATGATATTGAGTTGGTATTTTCTGTAATCCTTATAAAGAATCCAAAAAATACGAAACTAAAATAAAATAAAATGATAATATATAAAGACAGTCAAAATTAGAAAAAATATGTTTAATCATTGTTCGATATTCGTGACGTCACGTTGGCACGTAAATCGATTGTTTACAGAATATTGTTCTTTTATTATGTGGCAACACTGATTAGTCCCAATCGAAAAATTTCCTACCCTCAACCAGTACCAATTTACCTTTCGTTTCGACAAGTCTCGTTGTTAAAAGCGCCAATTTTCGTCTCGTTTTAATTGTGCATTTTATTAACATTTTATAATCTCGTCACCGCCGGACTTCGCGAGTAACGCACGTTGGTGGCCAACCGAGTGAAACAGTTTTTTGGTGAAGTGACATCTGGAAGGACGCCAAGCCACAAAAAGGTGAGTCGAAACGTTCTTCCTTTTCTCGATCCAATACAGTCCATTTTTCCGGACCATAATCCCAATTTTCCCCACGTACGCGGCGATTTCGCATCGCGTACAATCATAGACAATCGGGAATATTCTATACGATATGGTTACTTCTTTTTGATTGCATGGCTTATGTCTGTCAGACGCTCTTGTGTCATGAAACATCAAAATACTACGGTTTCTTATAAAACGATGAAAAATTTAGTACAACCTTGTTCGCATTGTATAAGAAATGTAATTAAAAATATTATAGAACATTTTCAAACCATCATACTTGATAAAAACGCAAAAATGACCTCCGAACTGGCAAATGTTTGCTTCTTTACAGTATCTATCGTTTATTTTAGTTGCTCATCTACCATACAATATTTTAATGTTGAATATATATTTTTATTTATGTTATTTTATCTACCTCTTTATTATTGTTACTTACTCAATCTATTATATTATTATTTTTTATCTTCCTATCATTTTAACTATCTGGTAATTAATTCAATTCAATTCAATTTATTTAATAATATGTACATTACAAACAAAGTGTTCAAGGCATACATATTATGAGAGTACTTACTTACTTACTTACCATCACGCCGTAGGCAGAGAGGATAGAGCGCCATACTCTTCTGTCCTGACATACAACTTTCGCTTCGTCTACATTCATACATCTTCGCATGCAAGCTCGACGGTTGTTCAGGCTTCTAACAGGACCATCTTCCAGTATCTGGTTAATCTGGTCATGCCACGTCTTCCGTGGTCGCCCTCTCTTTCTGGCGCCGTCAACATTTGCATCATATATCTTTCTTACCATTCTTTCCTCATTCATTCGCTCAACATGCCCAAACCACCAGAGCGACCCTAATTTTTATTCTCTGTATTATGTTACGATCAGCTTTACATTCATTCCTAATATCTTCATTCTTTACTCTATCATACATGGATTTACCACACATACGTCTAAGGGACCTCATCTCCACTGCATTCAATCTACTTTCATTCCTCTTCTGCCAGCTCCAGGCTTCACTTCCATACATTAGTGTCGGTACCAGAACTCCATTATGTACCGCCAGTTTTGCCTCGGTAGATATATATCAAAATAACAATATTTAATTAATTAAAAATAACAAAATCTGGCCAAAGGTGTAGGAGAATCCTGTTTCGGAAAACCCCTTCAACACATGGAATGTATCCATACTCAAAGCTATATTGTTCAGCATAGCGGTAGCTCTTCCAACGGACATAACCATCGGCAGGTTGGCACTGTATATTGGAATGTGAAACAATCTATGCTGACGATGTCTAAGGTCATCAGGAACATACAAACCAATGCTCCGCATAATTTCAGGATTATCGATCATACCGCGCAACAATCGATAAAAATGTTCCTTCTAGTCTTTAAACTATTGTAGTCATGCATACCCTGGAGAAATTCGGTTGGATAGAGCCAAGGATAATGCCCGTACTCTTTCACATAGAGATATCTCAGAAACTTCTTTTGGACTTTCTCCATCATAAGTGAGCACTTTCTCTCATGTGGCCTTCAAATCATCGAGCCACTCTCGAGTGTACTTCGCACCAAGGAGTTGTAAAGAGTTCTCAGTTCGCGGGTATTCTCGAAAACCCTGGCAGTACGTAGAACAAATCCTGACATTCTCAAAGCATTATCGATCGTCTCTATGTGATCGTGAAATGTTAGGTTGCTCACAAATCTAACACCAAGATCTTGAACATTAAAAAGTAATATACCTTTTTTTCTTTTTTAATCAATCCCTTATTCTATTATTCTTTTTGTATTATAACTCATTTTCTTATATTGTATAATTGAATGAGAAAATATTAAATTAAGTATTATAACTGCCCTAGAACAAGTTTCGCTTAGTGGGGCGTTATAAGCTAAATTTATAAAAAGTTTTATCGTGATAATATTTAACCAAATAAATAAATTTGTCGGGGGTCACTTTGTACCCAGTGCTGGCCGCCGAGCCTGTTTTCGATCTTCCGGAACCAGAAGGTTAATGACGATCTCTTTGGGGACAAAATTCGGTAATTGTGCTCTTGAAAAATTTGAACATAGGTACTCAAAAATATTATATAGTAGAGTATACCCTGCTTATTACTTTCTTTATATTTACTCGTGGCGTCTGCTTGCTTGCCGTCAACAAAAACTTTGGATTGATTTTTGACCCTTTTCCCGTAATCCAATCGAGCTGAAACTTGGCAAGTAGACTCGTGGCGACGATCAAGAAGATCTGTCAAATTTTCGTTAAAAAAATTAATAATTGTTGTATAATTTCGGATTTTTAGAAATTTTATTGGTTTTTTCAAATTGGAATCATTAGAAAAGCTTCATTACGGCGGCCCGATAACGTCGCGGAATATTTTCTAAATTTGAATTATTCCGTCGGTATGCATAATAGGTACTTCACTACGAATGTCGAAAATCTAAATTGACTGACAAATGTTTTTAGAATTTAATCTTCAAAGCATGTAGTGTCTTATCAAAGCTCAAAACATCTGACATTTTAGAAATATATTAAACTACTGTAAGTTTAGTGTTATGTTAAATGTTTTAATTCATCTTCAATTGTTGTTATATTTTACAAAGAGAGGGAGTATAATAAAAACTTGTTTTTTATGGGTTACTTTTTTTAACTCTCATTCGCAACACTGGCAAAGACAACACAATCGAGTAACGAGCGCGCCACAAATATTGTTTCAGGTGCGTTCACATTTAATCTTTTTCCGTTTCTCTCGAACCTTCCGCACGTGCGAAGTGCCGCGCACGAGGGGTGTTTGTAAATGCGGCCCGGGGCCGGCGGGTGTGCGCGCGACCGGAGATCTGTTTTATGCCGCATCTGTTCCCGCTCTCTGCATTACAATAATACCCTTTCGGATTTATCGGGGAAAAGAAACCGCACGCTCCGGCGGCCAGGCGAAATGAGCGCGCGTAAATATGTTGACACACTTTTATACCTTCTTCTTCTTTTTCTTTTAGTACTCGTAGATCTGTTGATCTGTGCTACAAAAAACTACCTCTTCTGCGATGGCGAGGTCCAGCTATCCCTCCATCTTTTTGGTACTCTTCCCGGTAGGCGTCGTCCAGAGGGAATTTCATTCGCTGCTGTGTGCACGAGTCTGTCACTGTCCATTCTGGCTACGTAATCCCGCCAGAATCTCCTTCTGGATCTATGCAGGTTTTCCTTATGTCTTCATTTCGGACACGGTCACTTAGAGCTTTTCCAGTAATGGATCTCAGCACCTTAATTTTAGTTGTTCTGATGTGTCGTTTGGCGCTGACAGTGTCAGCCAGCGCGTCTCTACAGTGTAGGTATGTCATAATAGGTCGCAAGCATGTCTTATATATTTCGACCTTACTTTCAATATGCATGTTGAAAGTAAGGTCAAAAGGTTTTGTTTTTCCAGGCCAAATTTCTTCTTGAGACACTAACATCAATTCTTGAGACACCCTGATACGGTGGATGCTTTGTTAACTTGCTCTTGGACTTCGGTATACACATCGCTATGGCTACAGATTTCTACACCTAAATCTCTGAAGCTCATGATTCCACAGGCTCATTATAAATACTCAGCTTACATCTTGTTGGTTGTTTTGATATTGCCAAACTTTTAGTTTTTCTGATTGCTATTGACATATTAAGCCCTTGTGATGCAATGTGGAGTTCTTACAGCATTTTCTGCAAGTCATCTTCAGACTATTATCGCTGCGTCATCTGCGTAACATATTACATTATTTTGTTACCCATTTTGAATCCCAATCCTAAGTCAGCCACCTCTTCTATGATTTCGTCCATTATGAGGTTGAACAGAAAAGGGCATAAACTGTCTCCCTGTCTAATACCATAACTCGTCATTATTTATTATACCTAACTAACTAATAATAATAGATGAGAGGTATAAAAGCAAAGGCAACAATATCAAAAAAATATTACGAGTGCTGGCACCAAGGATTACTAATTTAGTACGGTACTTTATATGCCGGGTCCTAAAAAATAAGGCCCTAATTGAGAGTCAATACTTAGATGTTATCAGGTTTTCACGGGCATTCAGAATCTTCTGTGTGTAGTTTTATGGGATATTCTGCCGTATATATATGACCAGGTTCATTGTGAAACATCTTCAAGCATTGTTAGCTTCAATTCGAATAAATATTAAAAAATATAATAAAATTAGGCAGGAAGCTACCTGTAAATTGATGTAGACGAATTCAAGTTACACCATGCAAACTATAAAAATTATTTTATAAATAAACCCCACTCCTTAGACTGTAGAAGTTATAAATATAGAATAGAGGGGCTTTAAGAACCACCACTACTTGAGTTAAATTTTTGTATAATACAATATGTACACTTCGGTGGCTGGGTCATGTGGAGAGGATGTCTGAGCATCAAGCTCCAAAGTCCCTGCTAAACTCAAGGCCGATAGGGCGAAGGAGATTAGGAAGGCCAAAATTAAGATGAATTGACAATGTCCTCAAAGACATCTTTGCCTTGGAGCTTCTGAACTAGAGAGAGCTGGCACTAAACCGAGATGAGTGGAGGAAGATTATTGAGGAGGCCAAGACACACCAAGGGTTGTAATGCCAAGAGTGATGATGATGATAATACAATATGTACATTGTTGTCATAAAACAAATTTCGAGAAAGAAACGTTTCAAAATAAGTACCTTTAAATTAAAATGTTTGGTTTTGAACAGCGATGTATTGTCAAATTGTACACATGTTTCAAATGGTTTCTGTATAATAAAAATTACTACTTCTAAATGGTTTCTGCTTGTACTTTAATTTGGCTTGTAAATACTCCTCCCGTAAGCTCGAGCTATCGGATAATAATATGGGGAGTATAATGTCATATATTAAAATGTAATTACATAGCTTTAAGTCGTTACAAAAATCATTGTAATGTATCTGCTGAATAAATAAAATTAAATACCAGCACACCGCGTGCTCCGGGGGTCGTTACGACAGCCGGAAAACGTTTTAAAAAATCGCTTAAAAGTGACACAATGCGTTTTTAATTCGGGCAACTTAAAATCCGGAAGCGGACGGATTGCAAGTGGGTAATGAGCGGCGACACACATCGGAGGCGCGCGGTCGGGACCCGTCATCAATTGCGTATTACCGGCCGCGCGGCCTTGGCAACAATTACGGCCACGTGGCGGCCGGAACCGGCACGTGGTCTCCGTGGGGAGGGGGGGGGGTCTGTATCTGTATTCACATCATGCAACCTCGGCCAACTCAAGCGCGCCGCGTTGTTGCGTATTTGCGCGCAAATTTCATTGTCGTCTTCTTCTTTTTCTTACTGTGCCGTCTCCCGTCGGAGGTCGGCGATCATATTGGCAGTAGACATGATCTATAGACGTACCACTATAACTAGGCGTGCGAGGGAGGGCGTACCTATCGCGTAACAGAAGTAGTCAGGGTGTAAATTTATTACACAATACATAATGTACAGAATGTCCGGTGACCGGTACCGTATTAAATACAGAAATTTGGTCGGGCAGCACTAAAGAAACCATCCAGTAATGGCGGCCGTTCCATCTGTCAAATTGTCAGACGGTAATATCGGTCCATTATTCGCTTTTCCAGCTTCGCAAAACTTTAATACTTCATTAGCGATTGTTCTTGCACCATCCCGGACTGATTAGGATGTTTTGGACATAATAATTCAGTGTGTATTGGTAATCAAGATGTCACAGCTCGCGCTCAAAGACGAGAATGAACTGAATGACAGGGCGAGGGGTTACCGCCGGGTGCGGGCGGGGCGGGTTTTAGTTCAAAATTCGCCGCACGCCAAGTTACGTCGGGCAGGCAATAACGACTCTGAGACGACCTAATATCAACAGTTGAGGAGATATGCGACATCAAAGTTTAATTTTTTTTTCAATATTTCTTACTTGTGTTTTGAAAAAATGATAGATTATAATTACAGTGACATATCTAGTATAAAGAATTCATTCCCTTTAATATGATAAAAAATAAAATGATAAAAACCTTCCAATTCCTATTGGATTTTTTTACGATTTTTTAAATTATTTTATTTAACTTTTATTGAAACGATTGAATTTTTCGTAATTGATATTCTATATTGTAATGTTACTTCAACGTTTTGTAAAAATTAAGTCAGAAACATTGAAAAAAAATGCAAATTTTGATATTGCGTAACTCAATAATTATTTATAATTAGGTCACGTTTGCTTGAAAATTTTCGATTCATAATCAAGGCAGGAATCCTCTTGTAAAGTATTGTGGACAAGCTTTGTTACACCCTGTATATTCAGAGTATTTAGAATAAGTTCAAATTTGTCAAGAACACAATTCTGGATTTGGTTCCGTGCGGCAGTGAATATGAATATGAAATGGGTCGTAACAGGAATGATGACAGTATTAAAGAATAGGGGATTTTAGAGAAGAAAATATATTGAAAGGATTCAAAAAAATCATCCAGTTTTAATATACACTTTGAGATTAATAAAAGTCAATAAAATAAAAGTATAAAATTGTGCAATCCGCCATTTTAACTGAAACACCGGTCGGAGCGAATAACGTCACGCCTCAGTACCCATCACCGTGTCTTTAAACCGTTGCCATAGACACAATGCAATGTTTACTGAGGCTTGACGTTACGTAGACGAAATGACAGCTGCGGGCGTTTTTGCGCGAAATTATAAATACGTAGATGAAAATGCAATTATTTGCGTAAAAATTTAGTTTATTACTGAAATAATGTTATTTTCGATAATAGTAGACGTGTACCTACAGTATAGAATGTTATTTCAAAATCTGTCATCATGCCTTTTGTTGATGATAAGCCCCGTGTTGTGATGAAAGTCTGCGATCATTTGAAGCTCCGATCAGAGAAATCTAATTACTTCTCGTTCTACATACTTGGTGCAAACTTCTAGCGGAGCGAACGTGTTTGCATTGTAGCAGCCGGAATGAAAATGACGCGATCAGGATGAATCGCACACATGTCGGCAATCATATCAACTCAAAGCGCGCAATCGCAGAATGTACATTTACAACCTTGGGAGCCGTTGGGTTAATCCTTTACCGCTACTAAATAAGATAATTGTTGTTAATTGTAAAATATTTTCGCCAAGGAAGAAATCTACGAGCACCCCATAAATATTAATAGAGATGATGGTCTCAAATTAAAAACATCTTGGTATCCGGCGCTTCAAAGCCATTCTCGTCGCAGACTCCGCAGAGATAGTGATCAGACAACAGATGAATCACACACACAACACAATACAACACACATGACTTCGGCACGGTATTGCAAGCCGATACTTAACCACAACACCAACGCTCACAACAGCACATCTGCCCTGATGATGGACCCTGCAATGGGATCCGAAACGTCGGCCCGCAAGGTCGTAACAACACGGCATAAATACCCCAGTAGACACAAACTTGAATATTTTCGCCGATCTTAAAAAACTTCTGCAACACAGCGCCATCTCTCCGCTAATTAAACAACACGATTTAATCGCCGAAATAATTAGACGCCATGTTTGAATGTTAATTTGTCGTAATTGGCGCGGAAAAAGTCGCCATTACGCATTCATTCATCGGCCCGGCCAATTTACATTCCCCCGCGCGAGCGCTTTATAATTCGGCCAATCGGCGCGCGGATTTATAGCCGGGACGCGAACCATCAAACGGGAATTAGCCGCCTCGGGCGACATCTGCCGGCGTTTTTCCGCACTAATTGCATCGCTATTAGCCCCCCCCCAACTTCCCCGACGATGGCTTCGGACCGAGTTGGGAACATTTTCATCAGGTTGTTGAGACGTGGCCCTTTTGATCCGTAGGTGTGCTAATGTATTGAGGCTTGGCTGAGGCGATCTTTCATTCACATCCGATATCAAGTTCACCCCCCACCCCATTCTCAAGGATTTCTTTTTTTTCCTATTGAGTGTACTTGACACAACGAAGCTATCGTCCAGGAGGATTGTAAGTGATTTAATTTTTAAGACAAAGTAGACTAGACGTACTTATTTATGTGCACGTATGTTTCGGCGAGTAATTCAAGACGTCACGTCGAATAATGTAATTATTCGTGTAACAATGCCCGTCACTAACGCTACCTGATAACGATGAATAAAATAATAAGATGTAAAAGGAAAAAATGCGTAATTCTCTGTGTAGCAATGTCTGTCAAATTACGCTACCGAGACTACGTTACGTTACTCGTAGCGTTAACTCGCGGACGAAATTATATTGTGCGGTACGTCGTATTTTTGACGGATTACGGACGGACAGATGAAGGATTAATAAGAATACACATTGTTTTCACTACTTATTTGTTGAAAATATTAACATGTTTCGGGGCCAATGGTTCCTTCATCGGGATACAAAGTATATTAAAAAATAAAAATAATAAATGACCAGGTCCTCTTTACAAATAATAATAATTTTTAAATATGTTTTCATATTAGCACTTAATTATTTAATTCAACTCCTGAGTATTGATTTTAATTTTGTTACTGTCTATACTTTGATTTTTAATTTTTGGTATACGTTGTATCCTGATGAAAGCGCCATTGGCTCCGAAAAAATTTGATATTTTCAAATTATAATGTGTATTTTCATTAATCACAAAATCATTTTGCTATTATTGTACATTTTTTGAGTTTTTTTAAATTTTTGGTTATTTTACAATGTATTTTTTTAAAACGGTGAATAATTATGCAGCATTTTCCTATAATAGTCATTTTAAGAGATTTTTTTATGGTTGATTAAATCTGACTCCACAGAAAGAAGAAAAAATACTATTACAGTAGAACTTAGATTATCCAAAAAGTAAAAATTTTGTCTTTTTACTTTTTGTTTATTACTCGAATAATATTACAGATGCCATTAATTTTTGTTTCAGAATAAAATGGAAGGCAAGACAATTAAAGAGGAACTGCCAGAGAAGGATAGCATCAGCAGCTCGGCTCCGTATCCTGGAGAGGGACAGAGAAGGGCGAAAGGTCTGTATTTACTTTATATATATGGGCTTATCGGCCCTTGACCCTATAAGGATAAGGGGATGAAGATGAAGAAGATATAGACCTTAATGAATAAATTTTAATTTGATACCTTCACTTACAAAAATGTAATATCAATCCAATTATTGCAACTCAAAAAATTGCTATAAAAGTAATTCTCACAACCTCAATTTTAACAAGGACAGATGAAATATTCAACAAATTCGACGTATTTGATATAGAACAAATTTATGCGAATACTACTCTTAAATATATATACAAACACAAAAATACACAGTTTAAACCAACTCAAACAATAATTACCACACGGTCAAACAAACTCAATCTACAAATCCCAAGGTTACACACCACGTATGGACAAAGGAGCTATAACTATTTTGGACCCAAATTACTTAATTGCATGCTTGACGAATTAAAACAATCCGGGCTAACCACAATTTACAACTCTAACATAAAATACAAAATAAAACAGTGGATCCGAAAGAAGGGGAGAGATAAAATAGGCACATTTACACAAACACACAACATAATATAACCTCATATACATGATATATTTTCTATATGTTACTTTAAACATTTTATTATCTATTTACTATGTTTTGAACCTACACAATATTGTAAACTATGCCTGTCTCAACACAGATATTTATAGTGAGACAGGCATAGTCCAAACAAAATTTGATACTTAAAATTAAATAAAAATAAATAAATAAATAAATAAAAAATTAAAATGCGAGAGAAGAAAAATTTCGCTCGCATTGCCGACTTATCGCTTAATACTTTAACTATTGCCGGCTTTGATAAAAACCCACCCGCAGCCTATATTCGCAGTGGCATATTATTTGTACTTGCGAATATCAGTTTTAAAATAATTGAGTCTGTAAATTGGAATTATTTCGGCTCCGGAGTCTCGGTGTAATTTAAGATTACACTTATTTTAGAATTACCTTCCTACTTTATTGCAGGTGTGGCAATTTTAAATTGAGCCATTTCACACGGGCGACTGCGATAGACTATTTGCGATCAGCGCGCTTGTCAACATTAAGCGTATTTTAATTAAAATTTAAATTTAAAAAATGCTAGATTTTAAAACCCATCATAAGACGGGGGAGAAAGAAGTACGCAAAGAGATTTCATCGTAAAAAATGCAGCAAAGTTGTCAACACAATTCAATATGTAAAATACCTTAATTCTTGCACAGTGACGTGTGGAGCTTTTCCTTGATATATGGACCATTTTTGTTCAGCTGCCTTTAACCTCAGAAACAGTAATAATAATAATATATTTAAATGTAATTATTTCATAGTCTGTCCGTCCATCTGCCCCAGTAACTGTCTTGTCAAACGGCCGGAGATGGGGCTTGAACCCCGGGCCAGCAAACTCGAAAGCGACAACTGTAGCGATGTTGCTATCTGCCGCCCCCTCTCCGCGGACCGCCAAAAAGATACTACTGTAAACAGAGACGCGAACCAATGTTCCGTCATTTTTCACGGGTAACAACTAGTTAAAAATAAAATAATTGACACTTTGTTTTAATCACACTTTGACTTCATCATAAATTTGCAAATATTTTTTGTCCGAAAATTTATTTTTTACTTGTTAGTCTTAATATAAACAGTGTACAAAATCACTTCAGTAGGAAAAAAGTGCCATGTTTTGGTGACTTCGTTAATTTATTTACAATTTAGAACTTTGATTAATTAATTAAAATGCAATAATTGATTAATTATTGAATTGATTCATACGTTATATTCAAGAACACATTCTTATTAGGCCGCTATAGCGTAATTGGATAATGCGCCTGCCCCGCATAGGAGGAAATCCGTGGTTCGAATCGCTAAATATTTTTTCGTTGATTTGATTTTTCTGCATGTCTTTCTAATTGATTAATAATTTTTTTTTATATTCATACGTTGTCATCAAGAATACGTCAATGCGCATTTTTTAAATTTCAGCTTGTGATGCGATATTGGGAAGCGGGTGAAATATCGATTGTAAGATTCCGTCCAGACAAACATGTGAAGCTAATATAAGCGAGAGAAAATTCAATATATTTCTGTATCGGTGCTCCATTCTTCAGGACAATATGTGTAGGAAATCCAAACTTTGTTTTTTTCCAATATTTCGTTTTTTTAACACAACATTTTTTTTAGTCTATTAATTTTATATATAATTTTTTTGAACATCGCTAGCCCCAAAAAACGTCTTCAAGAGACGTTTGTCTGCAGGATTAATTTTACAATTTATAATACAATATGATTACATTTTATATTTACATTTTCACAATTAATATTATAATATTATAACATTTCATTTTTGAACATAACAAATAAAAACATTGTGGTGGCCCGAGACACACACAGACACCCGTGTAATGAGTTACCACAGATGCTGACATCGAGACGGCAGGCCGTCGCCCTCGATACAGAGGTTGAGACAAAATCGCTGAGCAAGGCAAACAGGCGACGATGTAAGCCGGACCAATGACCGAGTACAAAGGCGAGGTATAGCAGAGGGCATGGACTATCGGAGTGACGAAACGCACCTCACTGATCTAAGCTAAATACCCACACGCGCGGCCGAGTAAAGAGGAAATTATAACACCCCCGATTCCTTTGTTCTGAATGACTATATAAGCACGCGCCCGCAGAACAAATCATCTCACTTCTCCAGTGGACGGCTCGTACAGCGAAAGCTCTTGCCGTCAGACCTTCGAACGTCACGCTTTCACTTGTAACCTTTGTACCTACTGTATTTTTTATAACTTTTACATTTGCAATTCAATAAATTCTGTAAAACCATCGTGACTTTACATCATCAACACCGCATCAACTCATCTTAAACCGGAGGGCTCATCCACCTCCACAACATGATACAGATCAATATCACATGATACACTTCAATTCATACATTTGTTCATTCATACATTCATACATATATAGGCTATGCCGTTAGACATCAACCACCTTCTGAATTCCACCACCGATTTTGCAGTCGACATGTTGGAAAGGCGCCTCATTCAACAGCATGGGCACCGAATATTCTAGTATTCTCATTCCATACTCGTTTGTTACTCTCGGAACAATCAAAGCTTGATTTTTAGCACGTCTTGTATTTCTGCCACGAGCAACCACCCTCTTGCATATTTCAATTTCGTGATTATCTTTAATGAGTAGAAATTTTTATTTTATTTAATTCGGTCATCCAACAGGGAGACACAATCGCTTGATAAGATGAAATACAAAAAAAAATAGTTAAATGTCTCCCACAATTAAAGGATAACACAAATAGGACATAACCATGGATAAGTCAATTTGACAATGACAGATAAAACATCATTTAACCAATTGTTCCAATTTTAACTTTAACATAGACATAAAGGGGCTCGTGATTTATATAATATACATGATCAGGGGACGAGTTTCTAGTATCTGCCTCACCATATGACGATATTTTTATTATTTAGTATTAAAAATATCTATTGAATTTAAGAGGTAATTATAATCCGAGCAAATGCGTGGGATGGGAGAGGATTTCCTATTGTTGGTTTGATAAATTTCCTAATGCAAGGGAAAAGAGGTACTTCTGTCTGGTAGGTCGGAATGGGACGTGGAAAGATGTGTACACTTATTTAATATTCGGAAAACTCCATTACCTTCTTCAGGTGAGTTGAGATTCACTTGACTAAGGTCAAATGACGACACAAGCGAGTAAATAATCTTTATCTCAGTCACCTATTGACGGATTTCAAATTTTTTTCATTGGTTTATTACTTTTATCTTTATTTTAATTCCATTTAGTTAAATATAGTATTATCAAAGTCATGAAACTTCTCAATTGTGGTTGATATTGTCACGTGTCGTAGCTGCAGGAGGAATTAAAGAAAACGCTGGAATGCAATAACGGATTTATTGATCACTGAATAATTAATTAAACAAACGAACAAAGTCTCACTCACTATTTAACTTAACGCTTTTATTTAAATTAAACTTTCGCAAATTTATCACTCGTAAATAGACACTTTATAATCGCTTTAACACTTTAATCACTAATCACTAAAACAATCCGTCCAATTTCAGCACGCATTACTATTCGCTTCGGTTCATTTCGCTACGTAAGAACTTTTTCAAGAATATTCGCTCAAATATCGCACATGCGTAAGTACTTCACTTAATTAACTGTCGCTTAGTTCACACGCCTGATGGTAACACTGTTTTCGCTTCGTAATTGCCGCCAGGGCCGCGTCGCTGGATCCGTCTATTTATACCCGATAGATAACGTGGAAATTTTCAAACCTTCGAGACTTTTATAGTGGTTCCTCGCAAGTTCTCGTAATTTCCAGATGTTCCTGGAGCTTTGGAGACGTCTCTCGAAAGCTGTAGATGACGCTGGGTTGTTCTGGGATCTTCGGTAGTATTGTGAACATTTCACACAACTGTCACTTGACGGCGTGATTCCTTTTAGATTCCCGTTACAATGCGGTGTGCAGGTCTGAACAGTTTGAGGGCCCGCGGCCCGCGAGCCCAGCGGCCGTAATATTTCACGGAATTATGAGTTAAGTCCACATTAACATGATGAGTGTTGCACCTATAAAGGGGGATGAACATTATATATTATTTTTACGACCGTTAAAAGGAAAATAATGAAAATGCGTAATTTTTACTAAACTATTAAAAAGTCTGCAAGTTGGAAATCAAAGTTATTTCTTAAATATATTTCTTAAATATATACTGTATTCACTGAACATATACTTTGTCCTTATATTATCAACCTCGGAATTAAGTTACTTTAATTTACTTATTTACACTTTTATTTGTTCATATATGTATATACTTTTTACTTTACTTTACTTATATTTTTATTCTTATTTACTTTATATACTTTTTACTCTAAATTACTTTACTTTATTTTTGTTTTATTCTTCTAATTACGTAACCATGAAATTAAATATTTAAATGGAGTCTCAATGAATGGAATGGCTACTTACCTCAGAACAGGTATTTTTATGTACCTAGCGAGGCAGGTAACGATAAAGGCCTGCATACAAAAAATTGAATATTGTATTTGTTGCTATCTTATTCATAAACTCTGTAAATATTCTTAATATTAATTATGTTTTGATGCAAGCTGTTATAAAAGTTATAGAGCTAATAAACGCCGATTTATCGGCACTGAAACAGAAACAGAAACTCATATACGAGGTGATGAGAAGCAAAAGCTCCACTATCCAACAGAGGAAATATAGATATAGGTTTTGTAACTGGTTTTAAAGCTAAAGCTGATATTAAAAAAATAAACACTTTTGATAAAACGCTTCTAAGACACAAAAAATTCTTTCAAAATCGGTAATCAGTTGTGAAATTGACACTCTTATACAGATAATCATATTTAAACACGGCGCCCTGTATTCTTGTCGTATGCAAAGTTGAGCTTTTGCTTCTAATCCCCTAATTTAATTACGTATTTCAACTTAAATAACATATTGTTACGGTTTCGCGACAGTGAGATCAAAATTGAAACACTATGAATCAATTGAACTTGTCAAAAGTCGATTTATTTATAAGTCACTGGACACAAACTTATTTAGAGGTGTATAAAATAAGAGGTAGAAAGTATAGAGGTTTTACCAGCTGCAAAATTTATGTTTACTATTTCATGAGATGGATTTAAGATGTCTCTTATATATTTATAATATACAACTTTCAAAAATTTGATAATGTGTGGAATTGGTGAACTTTGCATCAACATTTGGTGTAGAGCGATCACTTAAGCCTGCTCATACAGGTTGTAAGCCCTGGACCATCATATAAAAGACTTCCATACACTTTTTTCATATAAATAGCTTCGTTTCTGTGAGACTTATATAATTTATCTTAATAAAATAAATATTACGCATACTAACTATCCATGACATATTTTTTTTATTTATTTTTTTATTTATTTATTTATCTTAATAATTTAGTTCCACACATAATGTTGTGTGGGCTAATACATGATTTCACTTGGACATGTTGCATTCCATCTAATCATTTAAAAGTTTTTATAATATAATTTTTGCACTTCAGTTTAAACCTCCTTATATTCTCCATGTTTTGAATTTCCTTTGGCAGGCTATCGAAGATTTTTATACCTTTATACATCATACAATTCTGTGAGGTGTTTTTCTTTTTCTTTGGTAGTCTTATGTTGTCGCTTCCTCTTGTATTGTAGGAATGAAAATCCTTATTCATCTTCATCCTGTCATCAAAGTATTTAGGTAATCCATGTTTAATTTTAAATATTTGGACCTTTACATTATATACTATTCTTTGATTTACAGTTTCCAGGCCTAGGGCATTCTACATTTTTGTTATTTAAAAAAAATATATTATTTGAACGGGTACCTGACTACAGTTATAGCGTTTTATACTAACAATAGCTTGGGCAAACTTATAATAAACTACACAGATAAAGTCGACCCGCTAAATCATTCCGATATTAGTAATCTGAATTGTTATGACTGTTCGGTATTTTAAATAAGTAAAAGGAACCTAATTTTAATGTTAGAGTACAGGAACATTTAAGATGTCTCAATAACAATAATTTCTCTGAATTCGAGAACCAACTTTTGGAAACAGGCGACGCGTTTAACCCTAGAAAGCTAACCTCCGTCGAATCGACGGGCATCGTAAAGAAAAATAGCGGACTCTGTTTAACGCTGAATCCGAATGTTTTGTCTTAGCTAGCCAACTTGGTCACCAGGGAGGTCGCTGCAGTGCATCGGGCAGATAAGTGTTATAGTTTTAGAGATACTTGACCTTTGCCCGTCGTTTCGACGGATGGTTAGCTTTACCGTTAGTTTTTTTGTTTGAGTGTGCGTGTATATTTTTGACGTAAGTTGTGTTTGTTATAGACTTTTTTTGTATAATCTTAATTGCCTTAAAGTGCCGAAACATGGAATATTATATTATTTTTTCTAGTTGCTTTTTTATGTTAGAGTTTATGTAAAAATAAAGATTTTTTTTTATAAGTTTTAGAAATTTTACTGTAGTTCTTAAATAAATAAGTAAAGTTTAATTTATAAGACGTATTTTTATTGAAAAACCTTTTAATTAACGATATTGTAAAATATCACATGCATAAAGTTTATATATTTTGCAAAAAAAGTACTTTTTCAAGTACCCGTCGTTTCGACGGATGGTTACCTTTAATGGGGTACGCCCGAACGTTAGCTTTCTAGGGTTAAAAAAGAAGATCGAGATTCTCCATGTTAGATGGATGCCTTAGATTGGATAACTTAGAAATATTATAAATTACGAAATTCCTAGACACTACAGCCAATACGGTTAGTAGTTAATTAAATTTTACGAATATCCCATTGTTTGAAATATTCCCCATTTCGGTGCCTGCTTGTCAATTACCCCCACCATGACTGTAGCCACGCCCCCGTTCAAAAAATAATTTGTTTACTAAAAAATAACGTCATGGATAGTTAGTATGCGTCAGTCCTGACGAAGATACAATGGTATCGAAATCGGTAGACGTAAAGTTACTTCAGGTGGTTAATACAAAGTTTTAAATTGATTTTTTATTTAATTTATTTAATTTATGGTACAAATACAGTTCTTATATATAACATATCAGATTAAAGATTTTTTTTCAAATACTTAGTAGTCATGTAGACCTCACCAGTGAAGAGAAGCTCTTGAGGCTGATGAGGGAGCCACAGTTCTTATTCCTTGTTATAATATATAGGTGTATGTATACAAGTTATTTATTAATACAGTAAAAAAGGTAAATTGATAATGAAAGTATAGGAGTTATATTGAAAAAAGCTATAGGTTTAAATGATTTTTTTTTTCCATTTATTTTCTTCACATTTTATAGTATTTAGTCCCACAGAACGACTAAAAACACGTTTGTCTGTAGGTTCACTTTGACAATTGTAGGTTACACTATCACAAAATATTATTCACTTTATAAACTATATAAGAGATAAAAACGAAAACAATTTAAGCAAATTAAGAAAAGAGCAATAAATAAAGAAAATAGCAAATTAAAAATATAAATAGCAAAAATTAAGGAAAAAGAAAGAGAAATATATATAAATATTAACCTCACTAATTGTTCAAAGTCATTATCATAATAAAACACTTAATATAGTTCATATATAACTAATGTCGTTTTCTATTAACCACTTTTTAAGTTCTGACATTGACTTTGGAGTTGTTAAAAGGTACTTTGTATTTTGTTCAAGAACATTGGAATTCGATATTCAATTTATGAATTTAAGTTTGATTTTAGGAAATTTTTTTTTTTTGATTTGCTCTGAGAGGTTACTGGTGCATCGTATCTCTATAGATAAGTTATTATAGTAATGAATGGCTTTATAAATATAGTGATGCTGCATTTGGGTTGTTTTACATTTAGGCATTATGAATTGGTTTCCATTTCTCATTTAAATTAATAAAAAAATATTTGCTTACATAGTTTATTTTATATCTGAAGTTATGCTACTTTCCACCGTCTGATCACTCTGAAATTGCGTAATGAATGTGACATTGAGATAAAGTTTATTGCAGGTATGCGAAATATTTTTTTGCATTCCGGCCCTGGTTTGATACGGACTTTATATCGGGCCCGCCCGCATCCCGCATTCAGCTCTCAATTAGGCAAGGCGCCGTCAACATTTTTTTAAATAAATATTTTTTTTTAAAATAACAAGTTTAATGAATCAACTAGAAAGATACACATATCTTTTTATTAAAAATGTCCTTAGGTTTTTACGGCCGTTCATCTTCTGTGTATAGTTTTCTGGGATATTCTGCCGTGTATACGTGACCTCTCTGGCCAACGTTTCGGATCCCATTGCAGGGTCCATCATACATCAGCCCTGATGATGGACCCTGCAATGGGATCCGAAACGTTGGCCAGAGAGGTCACATATACACGGCAGATTATCCCAGAAAACTATAAACAGAAGATCTTTTTATTATTTTCAAGATACCTGGAGTTTATTCAATCCGCGGAATCGCGATTACGGATTTCACAATTTTAAACAATTTAAACTAACGAAAAATACGTGATAATTTGTAGATATCCAAAAGTCAAAATAAAATTATAAAACAATAATGTTCTCAGAAAATAAACGAAGAGTATGGAAGCAAAGATCCAGTATCCAATATCCAGAATTATCAAAAAAAATGTTTTGAATGCATTCACTGAGTAGCTCGTTGGTCTTGTGGTTAGGACTCTCGCCTCGTGATCTAAAGATCCCGGGTTCGAACCTCACTCCAGACCAGCAAGTTAGTCCTATTTTCAAAGCACAGGCGTTTAGCTTATTTTGAAAATAGTAAGAATATTGATGTGACACGTATGTCGTGTTCACATCTCTTTTAAAAACAATGAAAAATTACTAATTTAGAATGTACTGGATTCAAAATTTCAATCCATTCCATTTCAATGTTTCCAAATCACTATTAAAAACAGAAATAGCAATATCCCTTTCATCCAATCGACCCCCATGTATGTGTCACGTGACGAAATGACCGTTTCATACTAAAGTGAAAATTGACGTCGATTTAAGACTGAAACATGTTAACTAAGACAGAAATATTCAATCACGTAAATAGCAAAAGCAGCGATGTCAAATATTTGATAGCATACACAGCATTATAAATTAAAATATTTTATACACCTATATCAAACGAAAACTTATTTCCAATAAAACGTAGATTTCATAGATTCCAGAAAAAAAATCCTTGAGTAGTGACAAGTTTTTATATATTTATCTCAGAAACACTTCAGCAGGATACTGCTGCCTTTACTTTTATAGCCCTCACATAATAATTAGGCCGTATCATAAAAAAAGAAAAAAAAATTGCACTACACAAAAAAAGGACTCGCTAGTCTGGAAAACCACTGCCGGCAGACAGAATCCACGGTAGATGTCAAGCTTATGACGTCACAGGTACGGATTATTTTTTTTTGTCAGTTTGATTGTAAATGAAACAGCCGGTCAAAGAAAGACCAGAACACAACAGTCACACCCCGCGGGGAGGTTCTCTAAGAATTTCCCAGCGGGATACCCACACCCGAATAAAAGATCTGAAGCACGATACGTTGTTTGCATCCCCGAGGAGGTTAGAGTTTCCGGAGAAAGCTACGCCTTATCAGATCCTCTCGACTATCGCTTAGAATGGGACATTCGTTAAGTAGGTGCTCCGGTGTCTGCCTCACGCGGCTGCAGGTACACCAGGGGTCACCAGCACGTCCCAAGTCAATCAGCTTGCCAGCACCGTGACCCGAAGCCATCTGCTTCGCGAAATGGTCCAAGACCGGAGTACCGCCCCCTCTCCTATCTCGAACTGATGCAGAAGGGAGGAAGGATTAGGTCCACCCTGTGTTACTTTAAGCGGTGAATGTACACCCACCGCATTCTCAGGACCGTTTTGTGAGCGAAAGTTTCCTCATCGGTCCTACACATACATCGCGAGGTTGACAATTTTTTACTCTAAAGGCCATCTCCGTATCACGTCGTGTAAAGGGCGACGCGACCCGGAGAGGCCCGCAATATACATTCACTATACCTCCCCTTCATAACACACTTTACTAGAAACTAGCTGTGCCCGCGCGGCTTTGCACGCGTAGATTTTTAGTACACTGTTAGGATCGTCATAGAACTTTCGCGAACCTTCTAGAACATTCTCCTTCCAGAACTTTCAAGAAATTTATCGAATGGACAGGAACCTTCTAGACACCCCGACACATTCCACCACTCAGTTTAGAACCTTGTAGAATTTCGGGAATATTCTAGAACTTTCGCGTTCCAGAACTTTCTAGAGCAGGTTTTTCCGGAATCTTTTAGACTCACCGACACAGTCGGCTTGCCTATTTTGAAACAATCTGAAGCATTTGAGGCCTTCCCATAACAAAACAATGTGCTAGAAAGCGCATTTTCGTCACCCACTCCCACCCACGCACAGCCACCCTCACCAAACTAGCATATTTTCGATGTGAAACCAAGGGCTTTCTACCATCATAATCACTGGTGGGTGGTTGTGACTGGTTTTGGAGAAAACTTGGCGGATAGGGAAACGCGGGTTTCTTTAAACATATACACATATATATATATATTGATTATTAAAAAAAGGATAAAATAAAGGTAAAAGAACAAACCAGTGAGATAACATAAAGAAAACATTGAAATAGAAAGTTCATTTAAAAAATAACAATAGATCATGTGATAAGAGAGTACATATAGAATTTGGGTGGGAAGGAGGATAAGAGGTCGTTTTATCGGAACTGAATTCGAAATCGGAGTTTTTTAGATTTGGTTTCGGTTGAATCGGAATCGAAGGCGGAGGCAGAAGAGGAATATGTTATGCATAAGGGCAGGTCTTATAAAGTAAAATTACAAACATTATTATCATCGTCAGTTTAATTTATTTTGGCTTAAAAAACAATGCACCTCCCTTGGTGTTGAAAATAAACATAATTTTTGTTTTTATTAATAAATGATCTACAGTCTACAGTCTACAGAGAAATCACCCACGAAGCAGCTTCCAGCGCGAAACTCACGTCCTGGCTAACTAACTAACTAACTTACCATCACGCCGTTTCCCCGTGGGGGTAGGCAGAGAGAATAGAATGCCATACTCCTCTGTCCTGACATACACTTTCGCTTCGTCTACATTCATACATATTCGCATGCAAACTCGACGGTTGTTCAGGCTTCTTACAGGACCATCTTCCAGTATCTGGTTAATATGGTCATGCCACGTCTTCCGTGGTCGCCCTCTCATTCTGGCGCCGTCAACACTTGCATCATATATCTTTCTTACCATTCTTTCCTCATTCATTCGCTCAACATGCCCAAACCACCTGAGCGACCCTATTTTTATTCTATGTATTATGCTACGATCAGCTTTACATTCATTCCTAATATCTTCATTCTTTACTCTATCATACATGGATTTACCACTCATACGTCTAAGGGACCTCATCTCCACTGCATTCAATCTACTTTCGTTCCTCTTCTGACAGCTCCAGGCTTCACTTCCATACATTAGTGTCGGTACCAGAACTCCATTATGTACCGCTAGTTTTGGCGTCCTGGCAAAAAGAGGCAAAAACAAAAGAGGTTCCTCTCATTCTTGATGGGGTCACTACTCCATACGGACCCGTGCCTCATCCCCGCCAGTCCTGCAATCATGAATTCATAAATTTAATTTATGACAATTTTTTTTCGAATGAAATGACTTCTTCTACCGTCGAAAAAAATGTGTTCCCTTTCCCTTCCGCGCCTGCCCGTGGGTATTTGTGCCAGAGCCGCACTTTGCCGACCTCTGGTCTAGACCAAGCACTCGAACTCTCACTCCTCTCTGTCACCTGCCAGCCTCTTCACGTCTTGGTAGGTGCTACAGCGCACGTCTCCGATAATCTGGTCTACGTAGCTTGATCTCGGGCGGCCTCTACGATTATCGCCTTCAATATTGACCTCGAAGATGTTAAAGAAAGGCCTGGGTTCCTTATGCCTATCCAATTATTATATTTGTTTATATATATCCTTGTTTTATTTTATTAAATATCCTATTCAAATCATTTTTTTTCTTTGTCTATAATCTATGATCTGAAATACCGGACACCAACTGAAACTGTATACCATATAACAGAACAATTAAACATCGAAAGCATTACAAAAATCGAAACACTTAAAATCATTCACAGACTAGCAATTGGCGAAATACAAGACGAAGACATAAAATTACACAAAATACATGAAAAACATCAACACAACACTAGAATGGCTCAAAACTATCACATAACACACGCCAAGACAAAAACAGGACAATCCCGACTAATGTGCAACGGATTAAAACTATACAACGACCTGCCACAACAGACCAAACAACTGACCACTGACAAATTCAAAACAGATGTGACAAAAATGTTAAAACTCGGCCAACTATAAAAAAATGACTTTGTATATAAATCATATTATTATTATTTCTTATATTGAATTATTTAAAAATGTTATCTATAAACCTTTTAGGTTTCCATTATATTTTAAATAAAAAAAAAATAATAAAAAATATAAGAAACACCATTATTAAATTGTAAACATTTAATTATTACTATTACTTATTTTTAATTGTCAATAAGATTGATTCACAAATGTTATATAAATAATAAATATTCTTGAACAATATACTACTGGAAGAGCACTGCCTGCTATAATACAGTAAATAACTAGTGTAGCAGGCAGGGCGTCAAATCAATTTAGTGTTTACTTGCTGCCAAAACTCTCAGCAATAATGAAAAAGCTTAATTAATTTTGTAAACACTGTAAACATTGTATACATTTGTAATATTGAATAAACATATTGAATATTGAATTTATCCTTTGAATGTGTCCTTTAAGTAGCCGGATATCGCTGCTGCCTTGCTAGGTAGATCCCTAACTTATTATATTACGAATAGATACGACAATATTACGAATAGATGTTCACGAAACCCGCATTGGCCGACCCCTGGCCGCTTGGGATTTTACAGCGAGGCGCAACGTAACACGAGGTGCCCATGTGGGTGCCCCGAGCTGCGCGCCAGTATGGTCCGTACCTTTAATTCAGCACACCCACACACTCACCGCACACAGCTACACGCCGATGTATCACACGCCATACGGGTGGAGAGTATCTACACCATTCACTTGTCAATTTATTGTATATGCTGGACGGAAAAATGACGGAACATTGGTTCGCGTCTTTGCCAAGCCCTAACGTGCATTTATTGTATCTTTTTGGCGATCTACGGAGAAGCGGCCATCTCCGGCCGTTTTTTAACCGTGAATTCGAAAGAAATTACGGACGTTACATGAAGTTACGGGGACAGCGACAAAGAAATTATTATGTTTGATATATTTTTCTCGTAAATGATTTCAACCAAAATTATTAAGTGACATAATTTTATTGGGGTAGCAATTTTGTTTTTTTTTTTTAAATTATTTTATTTATAAATATATTACACGAAACAACTATTTAAAAAAAAACAGGTTTATAATTAAAATTATAAAATATATTTTTTGATAATTTTTTTGGCTTAACTCTCCAAATAAAAGGTGGGCGGTTAAGATATCGATATAGATAGAGGGAAAGCACTCACGCTTGTATTTGGGAGAGATAGCAAAAAAATTTTGTCCGAAAATATATTTTTTACTTTTTAATACATTTAATTATAAGCGTGTTTTTTTTAAACTTTTTTTCATGTATTATTCTACTTTTCAGTCTTAATATTACCCAGCGTGCAAAATCACTTCGGTACAAAACTAGCGCCATCTTTTGGTGAGTACATTAACTATTTTTCATTTAAAACTTTGATCAATTAATTGTGATGGATTAATTGATCAGTTAGTGAATCTGATTGATTGATTGATTCATGTATTGTCATCAAAAATACGTCTGTGTGCAAAATTTCAGCTCGATTTGACATTGGAAAGCGGGTGAAATATTGATTATAAGTTTCCGTCCAGACAAACAAACAGGTGAAGCTAATAAAAGCGTGGTAAAAAGAAAAGCACACTGTAGGTGCATTCTAATATGATATTTAGTTCATAGACCACCAAAATACATGAACTAAGATAAATTTCTTGGTACACGCTCTGGTGCCACGGCTCATTCCAATACGTTTGACTAGTTTAAAAATTACTGCGAGCTTATTAATTTTGAAATAATTATGCAAACGTCAAAATAAATACTCTTACAAGGTTGGTAAGTACGTAAGTCGAGCTTTATTACAAAAATACGCTTTTACTCGAAGAGGCTCGGTTTCGAGCGAAAAAAATAAAAATTAAAAAACAACATTTGTTGTAAAAATAAGTTTAGTTTACCATGGGATTTAATTACGCACGAATAAATTACTTAACTGCATTATAAACGTGTCTTAATACATAACGTTATCTAAAACAAATAGGGCTACCTTAAAATGCTATTTATAAGAATATATATTGATGCTTTATCGCATCAATTTATCTATCGATCTATCCATACCTACAAAACTCAAGATCTATCTATACCAATAAAAGTCTGTCTGTCTGTCTGTCTGTTCTCTATACAAATCCACACCGTTTGTCCGATTCGATTCAAATTTTGCATACTTATGCTTTGGAACCCGGGGGTAACACAGGCAACATTTCCCCCCTATACTCATACCCCTTCCCCGCCCTCTGATATATTTTCGATGCAAATCTGTACCGTCTGCCCGATCGGACTCAAAATTTGGAAACTTATTCTTTAGGACCCGGCGGGTAACAAAGGTGAAATTTCCTCCCTCCCTTTTTACCTTTTCTCCTCCCTGATATATTTTCGATTCGAACGGTCGAATCAAATTTTTATTTCCACCAATAGATTTATTTTCAACTTAATCCTTAACCCGTGCAACGCCGGGTATGAACAGCTTGTTTCATGTATAATTAATATAAATTATTAATTTTTAATAAATAAATTAATAAATAAAATAAAATTTTGTGCATGTACTCATGTACTTGCGGAAGAAGTTATACTTCTACAAACAAAAGCTTTCTTAAAAAAACGGTCGAAATATTTGTGAACTCGCATGTAAACATAATCTGACAAGAATTCAACATGGCGTCGTTATTGAGACGTTGTTCCTTTGCAAAAAAATGATTTTCGGCCTAAAACGGTTCCGCATTCAAAAGATTCGAAACTGCACAACTTTGACAGCCGCATTGAGTGTCGAATAAATGAACGTGTTTTGTGTTTTGAAAACGAATATCCGATAATTATGATCATTTTTGCAATAAATAATTTCTCGAATATCCCTTTCAATCGTTTCTGGCATGGTGAAAAATAATTTTTTTCTCAAAATCGGTCGAAACATTCATGAACTCGCACGTTAACAGAATCTGACAAATGGCAATAATTCAACATGGCGTCTCGTCGTTGGTTCTGGTATCGCATATCCGCTGCGCGTTCCACTGCTACGTGTTCCGCTACGATAAAATTTTAGCCTGAACGCTCCAAAAGAAGGACAACTTCAGTAAACAATTAAAAAGTGGAAAATAATTGGCCAAAATTACCGGTACTTGACGTGTATTGCCGTATTTACCGGTTGATCGGTTTACCGAAAAAACCGCTAATGCAAGCGCCACACTCGTATCATATCGCTGTGATAATCTTAATTTATTAATATGCCACTTAGGGTGTCGCGTTGCTGTGATTCAAGACTCGGCGACCTTTTTAAATTTATTTTATCACCCCTAGACTATCCGGCAGATTTATACGGCTAGTGCAAGAGACTTACGGGGCACATCCATTACGAGATTTAAATCTTTTCGGCTAAATCCAAGATAATGGTCCCATTGCATATACAACGAAAATGAGTATTTCACTGTATTTTTGAATGTGCTATTAACAAAATGGAAGATAATTTATGTTTAAATAGTAAGTATTAAATAAGATATTACACTTTAAAGTTCCGAATAATGCACTGCATATTTTGACATTTCATAGGCAATATATGATATTAGGTTAGGTTATTAGGTTTGGTTAGGTTAGGTTATTAGGTTTGGTTTGTTTAAATTAGATTACTATTATTTTAGTTAGATTAAATTAACAGGACGTTAAATTATATAGTGAAATACTTATTTTCATTGTATGAACAACGGGACCATCATCTTGGATTATTCCATCTATTCCAAGACACTGCTAAATGCCGTCTAGAAATTTTCCTAGGGACGAAATGTAAACTCCACGGAAATGCTATAACTTTATCGATCAAAATTATGCAATTGTGTAAGCGTTTTCGCGTCTGCAAAACACACGGCAAATGGACAAGTACAAGCAAATGCCACGTGAGATAGACAGGTTTATTTCAAATACGATAAATTATAGAAGTCTCACAGAGACGAAGCTATTTGTATATGACGTACGTTGATGGAAGCCTCTTATACGATGGCTCAGGGCATACGAAATGACTCATGTGATCACTCTACACAATGCAACGTTCACCGATTCCATCGTAAGAAAATCGTAGAAATCAAAGACAATTAAAACTGTGTATTATGCTTTAATTCGATCAATACTACAATACGGTATCATTGGGTGGGGAGGATCATATACAACATCATTAAACACACTCTTGATAGCACAAAAGAGCATAATTAAAGTTATTTAAAAAAAATATAACCTACCCTATAAATTTATTATTCCAATAATTTTGTTAAAAAAATATATCATTACTGCAAATCTTTAAAGAAAAATATTTAATGGATTCTGTAACTTCAAGGTCTGTAAGATTATTTATTAATTTAAAAACGCTCAAATTTAAAACAAGCGCAACCAAAAACCATTATTTCTTTGTAGGAATTAAAAATCTCCACTCATTACCCAAAAAAAAAATCAATACTTTACCTCATTTAAAAATGAACTATATATTAGGTCCTTACATATGAAATTGGCGTTTTGCCGTACTGGCAAATTTGATCTCAAATATCTTCTCTTTGGTTAGGAATTCCAAATCCAAATTTATACAGCTATTTACTCATGTATTTATGTTTTGAAAATTATAATTCATTTGTTTTTTCCTCAATTGTTTTTTTCTTTGCGTCACTCAGTTTACAAAATGAAAAACTTGAAATATCGCGTTATTTACGAGTACGAGTTCCACCGTGGCACCAGTGCTGCAGAAACGGCTCGAAGGTTAATGATGTGTATGGCGACGGTGCCACAAAAGAAAACACAGTGCGTTTTTGGTTCCAACGTTTTCGTTCTGGAAATTTCGACCTGCAGAACAAGCCCCGTGGACGGCCGGAGACCAAAGTTGATAATGAAGAATTGAAGGCTATTGTGGAAGCGGATCCATCGCAAACCACATCCGAGTTAGCTGCAGGCTGCGGTGTTAGTGATAAAACTGTTTTAATCCACTTGAAGCAAATTGGTAAGGTGAAAAAGCTTGAAAGGTGGGTACCTCACGAATTGAGTGAAGCAAATCAACAAACGCGCGTTGACTGCTGCGTTGCATTACTCAACCGGCACAATAATGAAGGGATTTTAAATCGAATCATTACCTGTGATGAAAAGTGGATCCTGTACGATAATCGGAAGCGCTCATCGCAATGGCTGAACCCTGCCGAACCAGCCAAACCATGCCCCAAGCGAAAATTGACTCCAAAAAAGTTACTTGTGAGCGTTTGGTGGACTAGTGCTGGTGTCGTTCACTACAGCTTTCTTAAATCTGGCCAGACGATTACGGCAGATGTCTATTGTCAGCAACTGCAAACCATGATGGAAAAGCTAGCTGCTAAACAACCGAGGCTGGTTAATCGCTCTAGGCCACTGCTGCTTCATGATAACGCTAGACCACACACTGCACAACAGACGGCTACCAAATTAGAGGAGCTTCAATTGGAATGTCTAAGACATCCACCGTACTCTCCGGACCTTGCCCCAACAGATTACCATTTTTTTCGAAATTTGGATAACTTCTTGCAAAGGAAAAAATTCAACTCCGATTGGGCAGTCCAAACCGCCTTCAAAGATTTTATTGATTCCCGTCCGAATGGTTTTTTTAGTAAAGGGATCGATGAACTACCTATGAGATGGCAAAAGTGCATAGATAGCAATGGTACATACTTTGATTAAATAAATATGTTATAATAAAAAAAAATCGGCTTTATGTTCCTCCCATACTAAACGACAATTTCATATGTAAGGACCTAATATTTACGTATTTTGTTTCTCAATATTCTTAACATCTAATTATTATAATTTTAATATCCATGAAATGAGCTAATGTGATGACTCCTCCCACTCTTTTATGAGGAGTGAATCATTTTTATTACATGAATGTATTATCGTATTTGTGAAATTATGTACTATGAACTGTGATATGACTATAATAAATAAAAAAAAATTAAAAAACGAATTAAATATCGAAGTATTAGGTTTTTGTAAGTTCAAATTTTTAGAAGTCATTTTCTCAATTCTATGTTTTTTGGGCTGGATGCTAACTACGTCCAGCTATAACTATGCTTGTGTCTTTCTTTAATTATTTGTATTATTGTGCAATATAACTCCCGATTAGGTCAATAAACTTTAACACTTTAAATTCCATAACAAAATAAATTGCCACAAATAATGGTTACTCTCCTAATTTGACTGATAAAATTCTTACAAAAAAAAAACTTAATAAAATAGCCACAAATAATTTTTTATTCAATAATGGCAAAAATAACGATGATATTAAACAATGGCGTAGAATTTTATATATTGACTATTTTTCAATTGAATGCTCGAAAAATCTCCCTCCCACTACAAAACCAGCTTTCTCTACAAAAAATAATATTGGTAACTTTTTGAGAAATGTTGAAGATCACAAATTGACTCACTCGGGTGTTTATAAACTAATATGTAATGACTGTTCCCCTTTTTATATTGGAAAACAAGTAATTTTGATATTAGGATTAAAGAACATATAAGACGCTTATATAATTAAAATTTTTCCGATTTTGCCAATCATACTATTGAGAATAACCATAGTTTTGATAAAAAAAATATGGGAGTCAATATTCTTCACATTGATAGTAAAAGTAGACGTCGAAATAATATAGAAGCTCTAGAAATTAAATAATAATGAAGTTATTTATATAAACAACCAAAAAAATGTAACTTACTGTCCTATCTTGAATATGTTCCCTTTCACCCTATCACCTGTTTCTTTCGCACCTCCCAATATTTACCCCCATTTGGACACTTGTCAGTGAGTTATGATTGTTCATATCATATCATTTGTAAAGTTTAATTAGTATTAAGTATACCCTGACGAAGGAACACTGTTTCCGAAACCGGTTGGTTTTACCAAAAATTAAGTGGTGATAAACAAAGTTAATTCGTTTAATTATATTCAAAATGAATAACCACAAATTAGTATCAAAATACAATAGTAAAAAGTTTGTTTTTGTTTTCGTATTAATATTAGCTTGGCTTTAAAAAATATACGATTTTTATTTTACGAAGGACTTGGATTTATTCATGTCTCGTTCGGTTGATACAACAAATGAAAAATTATTGGGAAAACGGAATTCTGACGTTTGTTTTAATTTCCCCCCAAAATCCTTCCCGCGGGCTGACCGGTGTTGCCACCTGCCGCGGGATAGCGGCTCCACACAGCGGCGCGCCGGCGAAGTTTGCTTAAGGATATATTTTCAATTTGCACACCGGTGCCCCGGGGCATAGATTTCCCCTAATGCAGATTATAGCCCCTCTCCCCCCCAGCCTCTCGGCAAAAAGGCGCTTCCAAATTTGAAATGATGCGCCCGCCATGTTTGTTTCATTATTCACGATTAGAGTTGTTGAAAATGTATATTTTTTAAAAGGCTTTGTCTTATTTTGAACGTATTAATAATTTTAGAATATTCGAACTGTGCGTATTTTAAAAAGCTTCCCTTTAATGATATTTTTTAATCGTACGTGGTATCATAAAGTCGGCTGTATTTATTTATTTATTTATGGGAAACTAACAGTACATATAAAGAGATTATACATGATTATTGAACAGTATAGAGACCACCTTACAAGTTTCCACAGAATTAACCTGTTGTGTTTTAACATAAAGCAACAATAACCTGAGTTATAGAATAAAAAACAAAAAAAGTGAAAGTTTTAAGTTATGGACAAACTATGGGAGTCAAAGAATTAGAGATAAAAGGAGAATAAGAAATGGATAGGAAAGGACAAATCTACTTATTAAAAAGGACAAGAGATAAGAATAAAAAGAAGTGCAAAAGATATATGTATAGCATAAAGATATATATATATATATATATATATAAGAGGTCTGGGCAAAAGAAAAAATGTTAATTAAAGAATGATACAAGATAAAAAATTACATATACGAAGTCAGTTCAAAAGAAAGAAGATGGATTAAAGAAGAGGAAAAAAAAGAAGGTTTATGAACGATATAATATAATTTAATATAATGTATCTGAATATAAAATTGTTGCTTTGGTGAATGTTTTCCCAACATCTAAAAATAGGCAAGTCATAGATTTCCGACATTTTCGCTTTATTCGGTGACAACTACCCGTCTTCATCATTTTCTTTTGTTAGATCCTTGGTCTGTATTGATAGGTCATTCCTGGTCTTCTGACGAGGATGTCCAGCTCTCTCTCGTTTTGGCTACTTCATCATCAACTTGCGTATAAATCGGCCAAATATTTCCCAAAAGTTTGTGTAGTATGACATAATTCAAAGTGTGTACATTCAAGTATAAAATTAGTGGTGTGCAATTTGAGTGTGCGGTTTGAGATATGAATAGTACTGAGTACAGAGCGGACCCATCACCAATACACAGTAAAATTTTTGATAATATTTACATAAACTTGTATAGTGTATATATTATTATTAATCATAGTTATTGTATATATTATCTAAATTTAAAACTTTGTCCATAAAATATAAAACTACTAGCTGTGCCCGCGCGGCTCCGCAAGCGTAGATTTTTAGAAAACTGTTTGGATCGTCATAGAACTTTCGCGAACCTTCTAGAACATCCTCCTTCCAGAACTTTCAAGAAATTCGAATGTAAAGGAACCTTCTAGACACACCGTCACATTCCTCCACTCAGTTTAGAACTTTCGGGACTTTCTAGAACCTTCTCCTTCCAGAACTTTCTAGAGCAGGTTTTTCCGAACCTAGACTCACCGACACAGTCGGCGCGCCTATTTTGAAACAATCTGAAGCATTTGCGGCCTTCCTATAACAAAACAACGTGCTAGAAAGCACATTTTCGTCACTCCCACCCACGCACAGCCACCCCCACCAACCTCGCATATTTCCGATGTGACACCGAGGGATATCCACCACCATAACTACCGGTGGTTGGTTGTGGCTGGTTGTGGAGAAAACTTGGCGAATAGGGAAACACGGGTTTCTTTTTATATATATATATGTTGATTATTTTAAAAATTGGTAAACATCTATTTCACATACATCCATCAATTTCTTCATCCAAGAGTTCAAATATTAAATAAAAGCTAATATTTTCGTCACAGAAATACTGGAAATATTGGCCTTGTTCTCTGTTGGACGTTTCTCTATTTTTGAGTATTGGAATTACAACCACAAAATAACAATATCATTATCTTTTTAGAACACGGACGACGTTCATTAATCGCCGTAGAAAAGTGTCGGATCTTGTTTCGCTATATAAATTAATCCATAATTTGATTGTTTACGATGACTTAATTTTAATGCTCCTCAGCGTAACTTGAGATAAGTACCTACTAAAAGATTTTTGGTATATTTTCTCTTTATATATATTATGCTTCACTATAACTTATATGTAACTTGTGACTCATATGGCGGACCAGGTATTGCACTTACAAAACTAGCTGTAACCCGTCAAAAAAGACGGTATGTCCTATATGTACTGTATTTTTGACGGGTTATGCAGACTCGGCATTGCCGCCTTCGGGTTTGCTGGCCCGGGGTTCAAGCCCTATCTCCGGCCGTTCAATTTAGTTTTTTTAGCCGTGAAAGCGAACGAAATTACGGACGTTACACGAAGTTACGGGGATTGACAGACAGACAGACGGACGCAAGGACGCTCAGACGATGGACGGACAGACGGACGGAGAGCGAAATTATTATGTTTGATTTTTCGGCTTCGTAAAACACTAATATATGTATCTTTCTACCAGGCGTGCAGTGAGTACAATGAAGCATAATTTTGGAAAAAAAAAACAATAATTAAATAGGAATATTACGGGATATATCTTTTAATGTTTTTTTTTACAAAATATACGCTTTCGCAAAGTCATGCTTCAATGTCCTCACTGCAAGCCCCTACTCTACATAATCCTGTATCTTGAATGTGTAGAAATTACGACAAAAAGTAGTGAAATAGACATCTTCAAACAAAGTTTCTTAAAATTCAAAAACTGTCTTGAAGGTATAACTTCTGTCACATTAATTGAAAATTTTTGTTGATTGTTTAAATGTAACCAATTGAACATTTAATTTGTAGAAATATGATGAAGATTAGATCCCTAACAGGAATCTTGTGTGACCCGAAAATGCCTATAAAACTTAATGGAAAGATAATATCAGACTATTGTTAGACCCGCGATAATGTATGGCTCCAAATGCTGGACTATGTACAACTCCTACTCTAGGCAACTCGAAACAGCAGAAATGCGACTGCTTAGATGGTCGGCAGAAAATATAGAATTCAAAGTTCATGCCCCCATGGTAGCCTGGGTGTCACGGACATAAACAGTAAGCTGGAGGAGCGACAGTTGAGATGGTACGGGTACTTAAGACGGAGACCACCAGAGCATATGATGAAGCAGGCAATGCCTATGGAGCTTCATCGACAGTCATCCAGAGGAAGACCAAAGAACTCTTGGATGACTCAGTGCTCCAAAATACTACAGAGAAACGGTCTGGAAAAGCGACACCCAGAACCGAAGAAGATGCAGCCTGAGAACGAGAAGAGCCGACCCCAACACCCTGCCTAGGTAATGAGCTGGGACAGTGCAAGGAAGAAGAAGAAGAAAATGTGAGATTGTGAAAAATAGTTCATACGTGGGGTAGACAGCAATATCAAAGAAAATTAATGCAGTCATCAAGGATTACTAATTTATGTATAATGTACTGAATTCGAATTCGAGATTTTATATAAAATATAGTAGTATATATAAATTTATAGGAAACATGATTGTGGAAGGGATGGTTACATTAAATCTATAATGCAGTACATTCTAAATTTGTAATCCTCGGTGACTTCATTCAAAATATTTTTTAAAATTTTTTGGATATTGCCTTTGTTTTTATACCCCACACTTGTAATGGCGCTCTGTACTACACCTACTCTGGTACTTATTCGCTGGGTAAACCACAGAATAAAGAAGATAAAGAACGCGCACTCACGAATTCCATGACTTTTAACAGTCGCCACCTAGCGACCGTTACATACATTTAGCTTGATTTATTTATTTGTTTAAATTAATATGTATTCCTGAAAATATAAAGCAGGTTTTAAAATAAAATACGGTAAATTTGAATTAAATATGTATTTATATCAAATCCGCCAATTCCATGATAAGAGTCAGAAAAAGAATTGGCAAAGAAAACTGACAATTACATAATTAATATAATAAATTTCACAATAAAAAAAACATTTAGTTTGTTACAATACAAAATTTTGATAAAGAAACACATTCGAAATAAGGGAAAACAATGAATTATTATTTAGTGATTATTTGCAGCGTACGTTTATATTATCTATAACAAATCGTCGCTGTATATATAATAAATCCTATGTGACGTTTAGTACATTCTGATAAGCGAATAAAAACTGTTTTAAAAAATAATTGCACAGACTAGATTTATAAAAAAATATTTTAAATAATTACTAAGCAGACTTTCCAGATGATTGTTTTATGGCACTGTTTTTTTTTGGTATATGTCCATTATTTATCTGGATTCGAAATTCTGCGGATCCACTCATTTAAAGTATATTCATCACATCTGGGAAATATGTGGACTATTTCATTTGTTCTCCAAGTGGAAACATAACACCAGCATCGTTCCGACATGATAAATCTGAAAATATATACGTATCATTACTAGACATTACTCTAATCTAATTAATTACAATTTGTTGTGAGTATATATGAATATATGGCATATAACATTGTCAATATATGCCAATGTTATCTGCGGCTTAAAATTTACAAATCCTGGCGTAGCTTGTTGGTCTTGTGGTTAGGAGTTGATACAAAGGTCGCGGGTTTGAACCTCACTCCAGACCAGCAAGTTAGTCCTATATATATTTTTTTTTTCAAGCGTTTAGCTTAGTTTGAAAGTGGTAATAATATTGACGTGACACGTATTCCGTGTTCGCATCTCTATTAAAATAAGAAAGAATATTGTCTAAAAACATCCGTCGTGAAAAAAATGGTGCTCTGAATGCCATTATGGCCAAAAGAAACTGACAAAAGAAGCAAAACTAGCGGTACATAATGGCGTTCTAGTGCCAACTCTCATGTTTGGAAATGAAGCCTGGAATCGGCAAAAAAGAATGAAAGTAGACTTAGGCGTTTGTGTGGAAATTCGTTGGTCGATAGAGTGAGGAATGAACAAATTAGAAGTGGACGTAATGCTGGCTGTAGTGTGATAAGCAGAAATAAAGAAAGGAGTGCTGAGATGGTTTGGTCATGTAGGACCTATGAGCGTGAAAAGTAAGAAAATAGATGGGCCGAGTGTCCGCGAAAGACCTGGCATGATAAATACTACAAGTGTTTTGGAGTATTGGAGGATGGCCCTGTTAAAAGCCTCAAAAACCGCAGAGTTTGTATGAGAAGATGTATGAATGAAGATGAAGCTAAAGTGGTGCGCCAAGATAGAAGAACATGGCGTTCTACCCTCTCTGCCTACCTCTGTGGGGAAACGGCGTGATGGTTAGTTAGTTAACATCCGTGTGGTATGGATGCATTATGGAATTTTTCAATTCTTCTGTTACTACACGATAATAATTTTGTAGAAAACATCTAAGAAGATTGAACGTTTTTTACGCCTCAGATAATCTTTCTAACTTCATCCTTTTTGGAATTTATAATACATAGAATCTTTATTGAAAAAAAAACTACTGTTTTTTGTACATTTAGACACTTTGTAGAAATTATACAACCTGTAAAACGCGCCATATCTTCGCAAATAAAAGATTTTTTTCTTAAATTACATTAAAATCAATAAAAAACATTTCTACAATGAGCCAAATAAAAAAATAGGCAATAATGAATTAAATATCAACATGTTAGGTTTTTGTAGGTTCAAATATTATATTCCATTTTCTCGGTTCCATATTTTTTGGCTCGAATGCTTTCTGCATGAGCACGTCCATACAGGCCTGTCAGACTACTCGTTATAACGCCAATAAATATCGCGGCATTAAAAACGTCATTTATTTCACGTTTTCTCAAACGGAGCGGGGCGTTTTTCCACTTTCCCGCGTTCCTTTTGACATTTCAATCGGCCTCAGCTGCTAATCGGCCGCCATGTTGACTTTGGCGCCTCCGCGGCCGCCGTCATTAGTCCGCGCCGGCCGCGCCGCCCGCTAATTGGCCGGAGCCGGCAAGATGGATGACGCGTCTTCCGAGGGCCGCGCGCCTTTTTCTATTATTTTCCTTTTGTTTGCCCCGCCCGGTCGGTCGCCCCCGCCGAACGTCCGCGACAGATGTGCCGCCGCCATATTGGATCGTATTTTTCTTCAGCGCGGCGGCGGTCCGCTCCCATTATTTGGATACTGGATGCTTCCAGAACTTTTATCGGCAATGTCTGCAAACTGCGTTCTCGATCTTAAAATTATTTCATTTCAAATTTTTATATTGCTGCCTATTGGCGCATGGCAGTGGATTTCTGAATTGAATTCCCGACTCTCTACATTCCATTGTGTAAAGGTACAGATACAAATGCTTATTTAGTGGCATGCTAATGAGCATGCCACTAATAAGCATGCCCTAACAACTGTACACACTTGGTCATTACTGGCATGCTCGTAAATAAGCATGCCCAAAGCTAACAATCGAACACACCTGCTTATTAGTGGCATGCTCGTGTCATAGAATAGAGACGCTCTTGTTCAAAATGGAAACTTTGCAAACTGAAATAGAAAATTCAAGTGAACCAATAAATCAAAAAAGTTCCCGAGTTTCCATCGGCACATTTTTGATTTTAGTTTTTATAATTTTTATTGTAAGATTGAATCATTCATGCCTATTAATAAATATTATTTTTACACAACGGTGGCTGAGTATTCCACAGACATTCGTGATTCCTATAATAAGTCACGAAAAGTAATGTTTTATCATCTCCTCAACGCGCCATATTTGTTTCATCTGTTGCGGACTGAGAAGATCGCATTGATAATACTAGCCGCGAAGCCCGCGAATGACATAAGCATGCTCATAATAAGCAAGCCTGTTCACACATGTTCCAAAGATACCCCTTCACTATGGTGACTGACAGTGGCATGCTTATAAATCAACCGGCGGTTGATTTTTGAGCATGCCACTAAGTGACATGCTTATTACTAGCAATGTGCGTACACATATGCCACTAATAAGCAAGGCCTAAAGAAGGTCGACATTGCGCATGCTCACGTGCTACTGAATAAGCGTGTGTATCTGTAGCTTAATGTATTCCCACTTTGAGAATACAGATTTGTTGAATGAAAAAAACAGGCGGTAGTAAAAATTGTTCTGTTTGTTGCAACGATACGTGTTGCGTACCGAAACTAGCTACCGTGACCTTGCTACTCTGTGTGGACGGGAAGAAGAAGCTGGCCATCTTTTCAATTCAATTCAATTCAATTTATTTATTCAATAATATGTACATTGCAAACTTAAATTCAGTGCAAACATATTGTGAAGATATAATTATATATAACAATTAAAAATAACATACACAATCTGGTCGAAGGTGTAAGAGAATCCTGCTTCGGAAAACCCCTTCAGACACAGACATGAAATATATTAATATCCAAAGCAATTTTGTTCATTTTAGCTGTAGCTCTTCCAACAGGCATAACCATCGGCAGGTTGGTCCTGTATATTGGAATGTGAAACAGGAACATACAAACCAATGCTCTGCATAATTTCAGTATTATCGATCATACCGCGCAATAATCGATAAAAATGTGTAATCAAATACACATTCCTTCTAGTCTGTAGCCATGCATACCCTGGAGAAACTCGGTTGGGTAAAGCCAAGGATAATGCCCGTACTCTCTCATGTAGAGATATCTTAGAAACTTTTTTGTACTTTCTCTACTATAAGTGAGTACTTAAGCTCATGTGGCCCCCAAATCATCGAGCCACACTCTAGTCTAAACATTGAAATAACATATTTAGTTTTATTAAAATCCGAATAATATGATAACAGGTTCTCCAATAACTACAAAATGACTTTGTCGTAACATAATCTTTTAAAAAACAAATCACTCTTTTGATTGGAAGATCGGACAGCAAAAACCGACATTTTGGACATATGAATATAGTTGTTATCCTTTAAGGGGTTACGTGTAGTCAGGATTTTTAAAAATCGTTTTTTTTTTTTAATTTTCTTAAAGAAAAATGTTTCAAAAATAATGTATGAAAATATCAACTCGATCCGGTTATTAATTTTAAAGATATCCAACGATAACCCTCTGCTGCCGCCCGTACTGACACGCGGATAGAGATATCTCAGAAACTACTTTTGGACTTTCACCACCATAAGAGAGTACTTGCTCTTATATGGCCCCCAGATCATCGAGCCACTCTCTTTTACCAACGGGTTCTGGGTCAGGGTGGCCAGCCTCAAAACACCACATTTGGTCATCCCAATCTATCCTACTTATTCTTATTTCCAAACTCCCATATGTGAAATGCAGGATTGCCTACCGATAAGCTGTCGCCTCGCGAGCCCTTTGAGTATGGTCAGTGAAGTGGGACTATCACAGACCTTAGGCCGTCATACGAGCAAGAGATCCAGCATCGGCCCTACAATTTCGTCATCCAGATTGGCATTATTTTCATGCTAAAGCACTTTTCTCACTACGCCGCTGATGAACTGCACAAATCACTTCACTGTCTCTGTGTTGCAGGAAAACGGGAATTTATTTCAAAGAAAATATAAAAGCATATAAATAAAATCGTAATAAATAACAAGATAACATAATATAACTAAATTCAGAGAAATAGAATGAAAATATAAGAGATACCACAAAATACATATACACGACAAATTAAAACTAATAAAAAAAGGAAGGTTGCACCATGTCGACAGCTTTAAAAAAAATCATTCCCAAATGGAGAAAGAATAAAAGTTCGCCAGTTCTGAAAATCACTGCAGGCATGAATGAAATCTCGAAGAAAAGTGTAGGGAAATAAATATCAAAATCAAAACCAAATTACATAAGGAGATAAAAAAAAGTCAAACCAGAGACAGAAATAAAGAAAAGTGTGAAAAAGCAGATAAATTAAGCAACCGATAGGAAAGTGAAATGAGCAGTCTTGTTATCATTGTATTATGTTATTGGATCTAATATCACGTGGATCTCTTATCGCGTGGTATTTGGTCGTGGAACTTTAGTGGACCTTTTGCCATTTTTTTGGGTCGCAATCCTAGGATAGGTCTGCAACAAGCACTCGCTTTCTCCACTCCTCTCTGTCACCTGCCAGCCTCTTCGTTTCTTGGTAGGTGTTACAGCACACATCTCCGACAATCTGGTCTACGTAGCTTAATCTCGGGTGGCCTCTACGATTGTTGCCTTCAACATTTCCCTCGACGATAGTTAAAAGCAGGCCCGGATGCCTTATATTATGGCCTATCCAAATTGCTCGCTGTTGGGCGATTCTGTTAAGGAGCCGCCTCTTTTCGCCCACCCTGCTCAATACCTCTTCGTTTCGGGTATGTTCTGACCAACGGATCCTCGCCATGCGCCTGTAGCACCACATCTCAAAGGCCGCTAGCCTCCCGGACATGCTCTGGGCGATGGTCCATGTTCACTCCCATACATCAGCACACTCCAGACAAGAGTTTTAATCAAGTTTTTTTCGAACCTTTAAATCTATGTTGAGGGATTCAAAGATTTTGGATTTTTTGTTGAAGGCGAAACTTGCCAGTTGTATTCTGGTGCATAAATTTTTTTAAATTAAAAAAAATAATAATAATCTTCTCACTTTAAGGCGATCGTCTAGCAGAATGAGCAAATTTCACCATTTTTTCTCATATATTCTCTTTCGTTTTTTATCACATTTTTGTAAGAACATATCTAATTTTAAAATTCATCAGGTTACATATATTTTAAATACGAATATCTTATTAAAATGTCATAAACTAAATTAAATGATTGATTAATAAATTACCAAACCTTCGATGTTTTAAAAATGAAGAAAATTGCTCCACTTTGTGGGCCTTTTATGACTGAACGGCGTGTGAGATGTCTTTTTTATTCAATGATATTACAAAGTTAACGATTATCTTAAATTTGTTACAATTATAGAAAAATCTGTTAATACGTTTACATGCAATTTATGTTTTAAAAAATACTGTTTTTTAAATTATTTTTATTTTTTGTGTGTTTTTTTCGATCCTTTTAAAATAGTTTATAACTTTTTTTCTTTAATAAATTAAAGGAATAGACATTTTTATTTTAAAATTAATACAAAAAAAATCAAAAAATTATTCTCGATTTCAGATTTTAGCTATTTAATCAAGGCACTGCATATTGTGTCATAAATACGTTGCGTCTTGAGTAAATATCTAAAATCAGGAATATCGACAAATATTTTGATTTTTTTTTGTTTTTATTGTAAAATTATAATATCTATTCTTTTGACTATTGAAGTAAAAAAGTTGTAAACCATGTAAAAAGAGTTGAAAAAGACCCACAAAAAAAAAAAAAATTTAAAAAACCGTATTTTTTAAAACATAAATTGCGTGTAAACGTATTAACAGATTTTGCAATAATTATAATAAATTTAAGATAAACGTTTACTTTATAATATTATTGAATAAAAAAGACATCTCAACACGCCGTTTAGTAATAAAAGGCCCATAAAGTCGAGCAATTTTCTTCATTTTTAAAACATCGAAGGTTTGGTAATTTATTAATAAATTATATAATTAGGTTTATGACACTTTAATAAGATATTCGTATTTAAAATATATGTAACCTAATGAATAAATTTTAAAATGAGACATTTCCATACAAAAATGTAATGAAAAACGCAAGAGAAGATATGAGAAAAAATGGTGAAATTTGCTCATTCTGCTAGACGATCGCCTTAACGAATCCACCTAACATAGGTACACAACATTTCACTATAATATATTCACAAACACGTACACACGTACAGTCAAGCGCGGATCCAGGGGGGGGGGTCATGGGGGTCATGACCCCCCCCTGGGCCGGGTCCAGGACCTAGGTGGACCACTAATTAAAATACTCATACTCACATTCAGTCACTTACTAACTGTTTTATTTTTCAGTTACTACTGTATCTTTAAGCAGAATACTGCAATCGAACTCGATTGATTTAAAAGAAGCTGCGGATGTTATAAATGATACTATAAGTGTTCAATAAAATAAAAGAGAAAATGCGGACGTAATTTACCGACAGCTTTTTGAAGAGGCTAAAGAAGTAGCTGAGCAGCTAGATGTAGAAATTAAATGTCCCAGAATAGTGTCAAGACAAATACATAGGGCCAATAGCCAACCCGCTCAATCTGCTCAAGAGTATTTCCGCAGAGCCATATACATTGTACATCCCTCTTCTGGATTCAATAATAAGTGACCTACAGCATCGTCTGCCTCTTCAAATACTTAATTTGATTCAACTAAGCGTTTTCATGCCAAAAAGCGAATACAGTAATCAAGACATTGAAACTGTGAAACAACTAGCAACCGATTATACATTGTTACTAGATAATACTCCAGTTTCTGTCGTTGTAAACGAATATCTGCTGTGGATGGTGAAGTGGCAACGGAGTCAGGACATACCGCAGTCGATTTCCGACCTTATTTTAAATTGCGATATTGAGATGTATCCTAATATAAGAAATTTTTTATGTATTATGGCTACACTACCTGTTAGTGTAGCGACAGCGGAAAGATCTTTCTCTACGTTGCGAAGAATCACATCGTGGCTAAGAGCTTCAATGGTTGAAGAACGTCTAACCGGACTGCCACTTCTCCACGTCCATAAAAACGTACCCATTGTAGTAGATGAAGTGATAACGCGTTTCGGGAGAAGACGTAAAAGAAAAATTGATTTTGTTATTTAAATATAGGTAGGTAGGTATTTTTAAGTACAGTAGGTAGTTATATTTATTAATAAAATACCTACATTTTACTTGTAAGTATCTATTATTATCAAAATTAAATTATAACTTCTTGTGACTTGACCACGACTATGTGACCCCCCCCTGGCGCCAAAGCTGGATCCGCCCTTGCGTACAGTGTACATTCCGGTAACCAAATAATTTAGATTGTGAATTGCTACTAGGCCATGATACGGCACATGCATTTGAATGCGGAACCAATTTATGTACGGAATGTTTTGTGTAGGGCGGTGTTTTTCAACCTGTGGGTCGCGACCCACGTGTGATTTTTGTTGACCCACATGTTGATTGACCACCCGTGATTTTTCACGTGTCATAATAATTGCAGATTTGGCTAGTATACAGTCTCATAGCTAGCAGCAAAAACTTTGCAGGTGAATTCAGGCCTTGACAGTGTGTCGAAAATGTTCAAGCAACCATGAACTTATAGCAGTAGTTATGGAGACATGCAATATCAATGTTTGCATTTTTAAAAAATATTTCCATTTTATTTTTGGCAAAAAGATGAACTATCATTACAGCATCTTATATCGATTATGAAAAATCCATTGGCTTCAATATAACTCAAATAAAATGATAAAAACTTCGTAAAAATTATATTTTCAAATTTTGCATGGTTTTTATCATCTTATTCAACTTGTGTTATAGCGATTGAATTTTTCATTTTCAATACATGTTACTGTAATGATAGTTAAACTTTTTGCAAAAAAATAGTCAGAAATATTGTAAAAAAATGCAAATCCACCTCTAAAGTTTTTGCTACTAGCTACGAAATACCCTGTATATTTTTTATGTGAAGATCTATTTTTTTTGTGAACCAACAATTTTTTCGATGGATAATTTCTCTGCACCTAATTCTAATCGATTAATTTAATTTAAAATGATACATTTTTCAAAAATATTCCGATACTTTTTACTGTAGACAACTAAAGTAAGAATCTCAATTACAATAATTTCATTGTCTGTTTGTCCGTCCGTCTGTCTGTCTGTCTGTCCCCGTAAATGTTTTTTTCAATTTTTTATAAATTGTTTTCGAAAGTTTTTTTTTTTTTAATTAAATAAATAAATACTTAGGAACCTACATGTACAAATACCGTCATTTTTGACGGGTTACAGGTAATGTTAAAACAACGCGAATAAATTGTAACACGTTTTTGAAATGTATAACGAGTGATAAATAAAATGAACATCTATAAAAAATACTCGCCCCCGGGTGGACTCGAACCACCAACCTTTCGGTTAACAGCCGAACGCGCTAGCCGATTGCGCCACGAAGGCCCGGTACACCCACCGACCGTTTTATCCATCACATTACTTTATTACAAACAATTCTAAGAATCTTGCATCATTTGGGATGATTCGGCGTACCGCTCTTATCGCGAAGCTGATAACAGAATCGACCGCTAGTGCTGACGTATTGATAATAAATGGAAAAATATGTAAACAACTAGCTGTAACCCGTCGAATGAATGAAAATGAAAATCCCTAGTATATTATTTTATTTTCTTCGGTCATCTTACAGGGAGACATAATTGATTGGTAGGACAAGATACAGACATAATAGTTAAACGTCTCCCACAATTTAAGGACGACACAGATAAGACGTAATTATAGATAAGTCAATTTGATATGAATGACAGATCAAACAATTTTACAATTAGTGTATATTATAGATATCTCACAGAGACGAAACTGTATTAATTATGGGAAAGTAGGTATAGAAGTCATTTGGGTGTAACAGGACTTATGACCTGTCTTTTTATGGTTGGCTTAAGTGATCACTTTACACAATTGTAACATTCGCCATTTCCACCCATGATAGAATATACCATGCTTATTCATTTTTTGGAAGTTGTATATATGTTCAAATTGCGTGAAAAGCTTTCATATATGAGTTGTAAGCGCCTTTTCCATGCGGCCTGTACAAAGCCATTTTCATTCCCCTAAATCCCCACAGATGTCGCTAATGAGAAAATCTACATTGATTACGGAATTTTTGGGAGCAATATACTTTATTGTGTGTAATGAAATTCATCCGAATATTATTAATAATATATTTGATTAATAATGTCTCTGTGACATAAATCCAGCACTGTTCTGAAAGATTTGAACAAACTCAAAATATTCTGAAAACAATTTTACAGTTTCATTTCAGTGATTGTTCCTAATTTTAACTTAACCTAAACATAAAAGGTAAGACAATTTTGAGGCGTATCTTCGGACCGGTTCTAGAAAATGGACATTGGCACAGACGTTACAACAATGAGCTCTATACTCTATTTAAGGAGCCAAACGTCACAAAATTTATAAAACTGGGAAGACTTCGGTGGCTGGGTCATGTGGAGAGAATGTCCGAGCATCAAGCACCAAAGTCCCTGCTGAACTCAGGGCCAATAGGGCGAAGGAGCTTAGGAAGGCCAAAATTAATTAGTTTGGAGTGACAACGTCCTCAAAGATATCTTTGCCTTAGAGCTTCGAAACTGGAGAGAGCTGGCACTAGACCGAGATGAGTGGAGGAAAATTATTGAGGAGGCCAAGACCCACCAAGGGTTGTAGTATCAAGAATGATGATGATGATGATGAAACATAAAAGGTACTGTATATAATGCACATAGTCAGGGAGGGGGATGAGTTTCTAGTATCTGCCTCACCATATGACGATACTCTTCATATTCAGTGTTAAAATATCTATTGAATTCAAGAGGTATCTAATAATCTGAGAATATGCGTGGGATGGGAGAGGATTTCCTTTTATTGGTATGATAAGAAAGAAAAAGAGATACTTCTGTCTGGTAAATTTTATATATGTTGTGTTTATAGTATATGTTTGGCGACCCACGGAGAGGCGGCTGCAACATCACTCGTAGAGCGGCTGGTTTAGGTTTGTTGGCTCGGGGTTCAAGCCCCATCTCCGGCAGTTTGATTTGTTTTTTTTTAGCTTCGTTACACGAAGTAACGGACGGATAGACAGATAGACGGACAGACCGACAGATGGATGGAAATTATTATGTTTGATTTGTCATATGATAGAAAAATAAGTCATCGACCATTTTATTTTATTTTCTATTCGGGGATTTTACAAAAAATAAAGTGAAGTTATACATTCCAAGCACGATACATATTCCGCTGTGACCCCGTCCCCTCGCCCAAAGAAGAGATTAGTCCATCTCTGTACAATATTATACTATGAGTATTTTGTAAAAATGTATATGCAACAAAATATAAATATGGATGCTGGTTTATAATTCGTTGTAATCAATCATAAATTTATACTTGGCGAATTAAGGACTACATACGGTACAGAAAGGAACATGGCATGGCGTTGTTTGTGGTTCGGTGGTAGCTGCGACGGCACACACATACTGTGGCCCTGAACATGGCTCACGAAGAGGTGACCATCCACCGGATGCATTCTCGATCAGAGTTTATTATCCAATTCGGAAAGCAGTCAAAAAAACTGGAATTCAAGTTAATGTAATATTTTCGTCCTTATCAAGACGATATCGGGAGTCCAGATATAAAGTCTGATTTCAACTTGCAGAGTATTGACCTGTTTCAATTGATTAGTTCCACATAGTTCATAATATAATCAATATATATATATATATATATATATATATATTATATATAAAGAAGCCCGTGTTTCCCTATACGCCAAGTTTTCTCCACAACCAGCCACAACCACCCACCGGTGGTTATGGTGGTGGATAGCCCTTGGTGTCACATCGAAAATATGCGAGTTTGGTGGGGGTGGCTGAGCGTGGGTGGGAGTGGGTGCCGAAAATGTGCTTTCTGGCATATTGTTTTGTTATGGGAAGGCCGCAAATGCTTCAGATTGTTTCAAAATAGGCGCGCTGACTGTGTCGGTGGTCTAGAAGGTTCCGGAAAAACCTGCTCAAGAAAGTTCTGGAAGGAGAAGGTTCTAGAAAATTCCCGAAAGTTCTATAAGGTTCTAAACTGAGTGGCGGAATGTGTCGGTGTGTCTAGAAGGTTCCTGTGCATTCGGTAAATTTCTTGAAAGTTCTGGAAGAAAAATGTTCTAGAAGGTTCGCGAAAGTTCTATGACGATCCAAAGAGTGTACTGAATATCTACGCGTGCGAAGCCGCGCGGGCACAGCTAGTATGTTATAAAATTTAATTAAAATATAGATCGAAACTAATAAATGGGTGAAAAACTAGTTGAAATCTGTTAACAGAGAAAAATAATATTTAATTAAATTAGATATTTTATTTTTTTGTAAACTGACGTTATACAAAGAACTCAATTTTTAATTTTTATAATATCAACACACCATTTTAAGAGTTCAATATTTTTATTATCCAAACTAATGCAGATAACGCCATTATCAACTGATAACAGCATTATCTGCCGAAACAATCGACCTGGTTTGAATAATAAAAATATTGAACTTTTAAAATCGTGTGTTGATATTTTAATTTTCAATAATTAAGAATATTAAAGTTAGTGTATTTAAGGGCGAAATGATCAACCTCCAACCCGCCTGTGACGTCACGCGTCCGCGTAGGCTGGCGCCAGAACATGAGCCGCGATATACACCGGGTACGAGAGATGACGTCACGAGACTCCACCGGACGGAACAAAATCATTCATGCAAAACGCAAATTTGAAATTCTATAACTTTGTTTCTTTTTGAGATAACTTAATTTTACTTTCAGAGTTTTTACGCATGGGTAAAAAAAAATTAAATTCCCGATTGGTATAAATCGTCACAATATGACTAGCGGTTTGCCAGAGGCGCGCAGTGAGAGCAAGAAGCGTGACTTTTATTTAAATTTATATTTGAAAAAAAAAATTAAATTAAATATTTATCTGGCAGAATATTATGCGATATTAAAATCTGAATACCGTGTTAATTATTGTGGTAGGAATATTACGAGGTATATCTCTTATTTCGGTTTCTTTTTAAAACATATGCTTAGGAAATAGTCACGCTTTTTGTTCTCACTGCACGCCCCTGCGTTTTACAGCTAGCGTGACTTGCTTGTAACTCTCGCGCTGGTTACTCGCAAAGCGTGCGCGTCCTTTTTATCCCCATTCACTCTTATTTTCCGTCTCTTTCATTCATTCCGACAGACGTTCATCCAGACACTTCTTTTTCTTGTTCCTCTTACTTAGCCTGTTTCTCTCCACTGCTGGATGTAGGCCTCTTCCATTTTCTTCCACTCATCTCTGTTTTTCCCCCTTCGTATCCAGGTTCTTCCTGCTTGCTGGACTATGCCATCAGACTACCTTTTGAGAGGTCTTCCGACGCTTCTATTTTTTTGTCCAGAGCCTCCATTGTTGATTCTGGGTGTCCATCTAGTATGCCCAGCCCACTGCCATTTTAGTTTTGCAATGCGGTCCATAATATCGGCAACTTTTGTTCGGCGTCTTATTTCTTCATTTCTGATTTTATCTCGAAGGCTTACGCCGAGCATCTGCCTTTCCATGGCCCGCTGTGTACATTTTAATTTTTGTACGCTTCTTTCTTTCTGTAAGTGTTGCCGTTTCTAGTCCATATGTCAACATCGGTAGGATACATGTATCGAACATCCAGACACGACACACATAAAAAATTGTTAAATTTTTTTGCATATCTCCCGGTGAGTGATGCTTTCTCCTTGAGGGGTCGCAACCCCCGCCCGTGTGGAGGGGGGTGGGGGTGGGGGGTCGGAACGTGCCCCGGACCGAGAGCGCGGGATCTCCCCGGCGGCACGATCCCATTAAGGGTGGCGCGCAGACCACTCGCCGTTAAATCGCCGATGTGGACCGTATTGATGGGCTTGGGGGTGTGTTTACCATGTTCAATTAAAAATACATACCAACCCCTTGCAGGAATTGCGACACGCGTCTTGGAAAAAGCATTCGCAACGTTCGGATTTTGAACAATTAATATAGTTGAAAATAATTTAATATTACTAGCTGTGCCCGCACGGCTTCGCATGCGTAGATTTTTAATACACTGTTTGGATCGTCATAGAACTTTCGCGAACCTTCTAGGACATTCTCCTTCCAGAACTTTTAAATAAATTATCGAATGTACAGGAACCTTCTAGACACACCAGCGCACTTCGCCACTCAGTTTGGAATTTTATAGAAATTTTGGGAATTTTCTAGAACGTTCTCCTTCCAGAACTTTCTAGAGCGGATTTTTCCGGAAGCTTCTAGACTTACCGACATAGTCGGCGGGATTATTCTGGAACAATATGAAGTATTTGCGGCCTTCTCATAACAAAACAATGCGCTAAAATGCACATTTTCGTCACCCACTCCCACCCACCCTCAGCCACCCCCACCAAACTCGCACATTTTAAATGGGACACTAAGGGCTTTCCACCACTATGACCACCAGGGGGTGGTAGTATCTGGTTGTGAAGAAAACTTGGCGGATAGGGAAACACGGGTTTCTTTTTATATATACATATATTAATTAATATTTAAAGCATTAACTTTGTGGTTAGACATTATAAAAGATTGTTAGTTAACTTTGTAAAAACCACTACAAGATTTTAGGTCTACCGGTTTCGAGACGTACCTACCCGTCTCTTCGTCAGGACCAACACTACACCACTACATTCACAACACTACACACCTCAACCATAGTATTGTCACACTTCCACCAATAATTGATCACATGCGTGTTAGTCTTGTCAGGAACAAACATGCGCTGATTAGCCTAATGAACCATCGGGGATCTACCGAAAGAGAGTGAGAGTGGGCGTTATAACAGATTGTTAGTTAACTTTGTAAAAACCACTACCAGATTTTAGGTCTACCGGTTTCGAGACGTACCTACCCGTCTCTTCGTCAGGACCAACACTACACCACTACATTCACAATACTGCACACCTCAACCATAGTATTGTCACACTTCCACCAATAATTGATCACATGCGTGTTAGTCTTGTCAGGAACAAACATGCGCTGATTAGCCTAATGAACCATCGGGGATCTACCGAAAGAGAGTGAGAGGGGGCGTTATAACAGATTGTAAGTTAACTTTGTAAAAACCACTACCAGATTTTAGGTCTACCGGTTTCGAGACGTACCTACCCGTCTCTTCGTCAGGACCAACACTACACCACTACATTCACAACACTACACACCTCAACCATAGTTGTAGTGGTTTTTACAAAGTTAACTAACAATCTGTTAAAAATAATATATTTTGCTTTCGCCACTAATTTGCTGAAAAGGGATACAAAACGTATACTAATAGAATAAATAGATAAATAAATACAATAAAAAATAAAAAATTTACGTAATTAGACAAAAAAAAATAAAAAAGGATACCTGTATGGGAGATGAATCCCAATTATAATAATTTCGTTGTCTGTTCATCTGTCCGTCCGTCCATCCGGCCGTTCTTCTATCCCCGCAACTTCGTGTAACGTCCGTAATTTCGTCCGAATTCACGGTTCAAAAACGAAAAAACGAACACCTACGGAAGTTGCCATCATCCTGTGTGGAACCATACAAGAATAGACTACATATAGAACTTAGCAAAGACGCTAACCATTTGTACCCAAAAAAATATGTACAGCGCACAATATATTTCTTTAGGTACACTAAGTACTTTATAAACATTTTCTCCTCAATTATTAATGACCATTAGATCATTAATGACTCATCTCATGTATTGTCCTCATCTCATTTTATTAATAATTAATAAATATCTTAAATCGTAAATATTTTAAAATTAATAAAAACAATTGCAAGATATAAGTTTCTTCAAAAAGAGGAAAATGACTTTGTGGTTATTATTAATACAATAAATAAGAATGCATTTTGTTTTCCCCACTTTTTTTTGAAAATACTATAATATTTCCGGGTCAATGGTTCCTACGTCAAGATAAAACGTATACTTAAAATTACTGACAATTACAAAATAAAAATAAATATATGGGAGAAAAATAAATAACTAAGAACGAATATTAAAACAAATTTAAAGGATAACAACTATATTCATATGTCTAAAATGTTGGTTTTTGCTGTCCGATCTTCCAATCAAAAGAGCGATTTGTTTTTTAAAAGATTATGTTACGACAAAGTCATTTTGTAGTTATTGAAGAACCTGTTATCATATTATTCGGATTTTAATTAAACTAAATATTTTATTTCAATGTTTAGACTATAGAGTGGCTCGATGATTTGGGGCCATAGGAGCATAAGTTCTCACTTATGGTAGAGAAAGTACAAAAAAGTTTCTAAGATATCTCTACATGAGAGAGTACGGGCATTATCTTTGGCTCTACCCAACCGAGTTCCTCCAGGGTATGCTTGGCTACAACAGTTTAGAGACTATAAGGGATGTGCATCTGATTACGCATTTTTATCGATTGTTGCGCGGTACGATCGATAATCCTGAAATTATGCAGAACATTGGTTTGTATGTTCCCGAAAATTACCTAAGACAACGTCAGCATAGATTGTTTCACATTCCAATATACAGGAACAACCTGCCATATTTATGCCTGTTGGAAGGGCTACTGCTATTGGGTATTGATCTGTTCCATGTGTCTGAGAGGGTCATCCGAGGCAGGACTCTCCTACGCCTTTGATATAAATGAATTTATGTACGTTTGATATTTTGTTGTGTGTATATTTTCTCACTTGTTAATAATATTTACGAATTGAACATATTTTTAAAATTTTATTTTTTTATTTTTAAATTTTTTACAAATACATTTTTTTAGAAGATAGAGCTAGTTACATATGTTTGATTTTTCTCTTCTACATGAGTGACAGACTCGTGTGTAGAAGAGGAGTACCTTTACATTTTAAATTTACAGATAATAAAATGATAAAATATACATATTCATCATTTTATATGTATAGATAATTTAGTTGTAATTATTAAATAATAGGTACATATATATAATAATAAGTAAGCAATAAGTAAAGTTATAAGTATAAGTGTAATAAGTAAGTAATATATAATATTAAGTAAGTTATGGGTACATATATAATAAAATAAAAAATTAATTATTTATGAAGGTATTTTTTCACGTTTCTTTTAAATGCCTCATAATTATCCTCAGTCCTCAATTCAACAGTCAATTCATTGAACCATTTCACACCTCTGAATGTGTAGTGGTGCTGAGCAGTTGTGGTATGCATCATAGGGATATGTAATTTACCAAGTGTTACATTTCTGCTACTTGACACTCTTTGGGTCAGCTCGTTATCACTATGGAAACCTTTATATAGTTGAATTATGCAATTTTGCTTGTAAATATTTTCTAAAGTGGGGACTTGCAATTTATTAAATAGGTCTATTGTCGGATAATCATTGGGTTTTTTAAGAATTTTCTTTATAATCAATTTCTGGGCAACTTTTAAAGATTTTAAAGTAGTTTTGAATGCACTACCACATGAGATAATACCATATTGTAAAACTGATTGGACCAGAGCGTAATATAGTGTCTTTAACAATTTTATTCCTAAGATATTTCTTATTTTAATAAAGACATATATAAGTTTTCTTATTCGTTCTTATGTAATTTACCAAGTGTTACATTTCTGCTACTTGACACTCTTTGGGTGAGCTCGTTATCACTATGAATACCTTTATATAGTTGAATTATGCAATTTTGCTTGTAGATATTTTCTAAAGTGGGGACTTGTAATTTATTAAAGAGGTCTATTAATGTTTGTAATGTAAATGTTATAATAAAAATAAATAAATTGAATTGAATCATGGTACGATACTTCTGTCTGGTTTCGAGTGCTTTTTGAAATTTAAAAATAATTCTCGTCTTGCGCTTAACCCCGCGAGCGCGCTCTCGAGGCGGGCGCCACTGGCGCGGGCCACCTGAGCGTCCGTTTCTTCGTCTCTTTTAAAATGCTATTCGCCGCCTGGCCGCTGCAGCTGTTCCGCTGGCGGCGGGGGGCGGGCGGGGGGTGGTGGGGGGCTTCTGGAAATTAAATTTGAAAACCGAACGCCCTGTCGCGCGGATTGCCGCCATAAGGCGCCGCCTGCGAGATGTTTAGTGTGTAATAGAAATGGTTACGTCACAGATATAAATGCGCCGCGTGAAAAATACCGAAAACCTTTACATTCAAGTTTTTCTCTTTTCAAATTTGAAATCGTGCACTGGTTGGTATATTGTTCTTTTTACTCCCTTTATATTAACTCGTGGCGTCTGCTTGCTTTCCGGCAAAAAAACTTTGGATCGATTTTAAACCCTTTTCCCGTGATCCAATCGAGCTGAAACTAGGCAAGCAGACTCGTGGCGACAATCAAGAAGATCTATCAAATTTAAAAAAAATAAATTAATAATTATAGTATAATTTCGGATTTTCAGAGATTTTATTGGTTTTTTCAAATTGGAATCATAAGAAAAGTTTGATTACTAGCATAGCGGTCCGATAACGTCGTAAATTTGAATTACTCCGTCGGTATTCATAATAGGTACTTCACTACGAATGTCGAAAATCTAAATTGACTGATAAATGTTTTTAGAATTTAATCTTCAAAGCATGAAGTGTCTTATCAAAGCTCAAAACAGCCGACATTTTAGAAATATATGAAATTACTGTAAGTTTAGTGTTATGTTATATGTTTTAATTCATCTTTGATGGGTTACTTTTTTAACTCAAAATATGATTTCAGATGTCTCAGAGACGTAACTATTTATATGGAAAAGTAGGTATTTTATTCTATTTTATTTTATTTATTTATGGGTAACTAACAGTTCACATAAAAATCAGATAACACATGAATATTAAATGGTATAGAGACCGTCTTACAAGTTTCCACATAATAAACGTGTTATGTATTAACATATAGCAACAATAACTTAAGTTATACAAAAAAAGAAAATAAAAAAAGTGAAAAGTTTAAGTTACGAACAAACTTTGAAAGTCAAAGAATTAAAGGTAAAAGGCGAATGACGAATTAATAGGAGTGGACAGATCTACTTAGTAAAAAGGGTAAGAGATAAAAACATAAGATGTGCAAAAGATATATAGCATAAAGATATCTGATCAATACATCTGCTTATACATATACGAGGTCTGGACAAAAGAAAGAAGATGAAATAAAAATAAAATAAAAGAGGTTTATGACTTAGGTGAATATCCAAGAGTTTAAAATTCATAGATTGATGAATTGAAGTGTAGTCTTTGGTGTTATAGGGCTTACGAACTGTCATATGGCTGGCTTGATCATTTCACACAATTTAACGTTCATCGGTTCCACCCATGATTCTTTTTTTAATGAAGATATGATTATAGATGTCTCACAGAAATTAAACTATTTATATGGGAAAGTAGCAAGGGTGTGCGGTGGGAACATTTCAGCATAAATTTTTCGAAAAAATTATTTTGGAAAAAAAATTGAAATTAAATATTTATCTGACAGAATATCATGATAAATATATTTAAATTTGAATACTGCATATGATAACAATTATGATAGGAATATTATGAGATGTACGTTTTATTTCGATTTTTTTTTCAAAATATATGGTTACGTAAAAGTCATGCTGCAACTTTCCCACTGCACGCCCTTGGATAGTTGATATGGAAGTTTTGGGTGCTTAAAGGTCTTGCGACGTATTATATGGCTAGCCTAAACGATCATTTCACACAATGTAACGTTCACCAATTCCACCAATGATTGACCACCACATCTATCAAATTTTTGGACGTTGTATCTTTGTTATTTATGCAACACGTTTCACGTTTCACTTTGACTTAAACTAACGTCATCTGTGGTTGGAAATTAGTCATTCTCATGAACTAGTAAGTATATAAATGTAACCGCTGTTAACGAGATATCTGTTTTTGACCAGAGTGTGAAGCAATATTATTTTTATGTGCATATGAAATCCATCCGAATTATTAATAAACACTTTTTTTTTAATATTCAGAATATTTTGAGAATGTTAAAAATTTTCAAGAACACATTAATAACTGAATTTTTGTCCCCAGAGGGATTGTCATCAGTCAAGATATTTTATAGATGTCTCACGGAGACGAAGCTAGTAATGTGGGAATGTGGAGCCTGGAAAGTCTATGGTTTCGGATCCCATTGCAAGATCCCATCATCAGGGCTGATGTGTTGTTGTGAGCGCCGTGTATTTAACCACAACACACCAGTCACAACAACATATTAGCCGCGATGATGGACCCTGCAATGGGATCCGTAAGGGTCGTAAAAACAACAAAACAGAGGGTTCTGAGTGGCCATGAAAACCTCAGAGCATTCTTAGTCTGTGGTTGGTTTTGTTTATTCTATTTATCGCTCCTGACCGAAAATAGTTTGAGCGTGTAAGACGGACTCTTCGGAAATCAACCTAAACAAAAATTTTATAGCCACAAAGCGCGGGTACACATTTTCTGACTTAGTTGACCTGGGAGCCTACATGCCTATTATGTCGTGCGGAGAATGTGAACTTCGTTCATCTTGTAATCACTTATTGTAGTATACTTATATTGTATAATGTATTAATGTTTTATTTTGATGTATTTTCATCGTAAATTGTAACCGCACTAATCACCTTCTCCTAAATGACTATCCATTAGGGTCATTCTGACCTGTCGATAGTCTTTAAATTAAAAAATAAAAAATAACATTTATTAGGCTATGTTTACAGGGGCTAAAATGATTTTTTTAAATTATTATACTTAATCTTAGAGCGCTCGCGCCCGTAACAATTTGGCCGAGTTTTTAAATGTATTATATTTTTGATGACAAGGGTTTAAATTATGGAGTCGTGCCTTTTACTTATCACAAATGAATCATTTAGCTAAGGAATGCACTTTACAGTAGTACTAGCTGTACCCGCGCGGCTTCGCACGCATAAATTTTTAGTACACTGTTTGGATCGTCATAGAACTTTCGCGAACCTTCTAGAACAAATTCTTCCAGAAATTTCAAGAAATTTATTGAATGTACAGAAACCTTCTAGATACACCGACACATCCCGCCACTCAGTTTAAAACCTTATAGAACTTAGGGAATTTTCCAGAACCTTCTCCTTCCAGAACTTTCTACAGCAGGTTTTTCCGGAACCTGCTAGACGAACCAATCTGAAGCATTTGAGGCCTTCCCATAACAAAACAATGTGCTAGAAAGCACATTTTCGTCACCCACTCCCACCCATGCACAGCCACCCCCACCAAACTCGCATATTTTCGATGTGACACCATGGGCTACCCACCACCATAACCACCCGTGGGTGGTTGTGGCTGGTTGTAGAGAAAACTTGGCGGATAGGGAAACACGGGTTTCTTTTTATATGGAGAGAGAGATAGAGTAGAGAGAGAGAGAGAGAGAGAAGAGCGGAGAGAGAGAGAGAGAGAGAGAGAGAGATAGAGAGAGAGAGTAGAGAGAGAGCTATATATATATATATTATATATATAATATTTATATATATATATATATATATACATTGATTAGCGGTTCGGTAGTGCATCACCGGGCGAGGCAGGTCAGGGTCAAACTACCTGACCACCAGCCGCGGCGACTCTGCCGCGATCAAGCCTGAAATATTTTCTGTATATGAACATTATAAGAAGATTCGGATATTATGACATTTGTGTTCGGGGAATTTTGGCAGATAAAAGGTAATGTAGGTACAAAAAATGTTCAAGTAAAACGTAAATTCCTTTAAAGTGTATTTAACGGTACAGTACTTTGGGAGTTTGGAGATGCTTTGGAGGAATTGCTTTTAGGTCACCACCGTCATGTGACGGGAAAGCTCTAAAGGCGTAGAATGTTTGATGATTTATTATCTCGATAAAACAAGTACAAATTATACACGAACACGATTACAAAGACAACGATGGATACTCGAAGGGCGATAGCCTCCGGCCACCCGCCGGAGGTTGATGAAAGACTGACATGCCCACATAGAATATGAGCCTCTTTTTATATAATTTACGAACAAAGGAGTCTCCTGCAGAGCGGCTACGTGTGTGTGGAGAATTCATCGGAAATGCTGATGCAATGAACTGCAGGCCGCGCGCGTGTCTTGCTCGTGCCTCGTTTGCTTATGTGGCATTCCTTGCCACTGTGTGTGTATGCGTAGCCTAGATTGGTGGTTTTTGTATTGTTGTATGAACTCTGCAGTACAATATACTCATATTAATCATTGTCAGATGCTTTCCGCGGGTCATTTCATCCACCAGACGCAATGAAATATGAATTATATATTTTATTCTGGCATTATCAACATTAAAAAATTTAATTCGTGCCTGTATTGTCTGTTATCTGCCAAAATGCCCCGAACTCAAATGTCACAATATCCAAACCATCTTACCTACCATAGTGTACATCTAGAGAAAATATTTCAGGTTTGATACTACTACGCAAGTCTGGCGGTCGCTGGCAAATCGCAAGCGTTTAAAAATATAATCCAACAAATTTGAACATCAGTTCAAACTTAAATGGAATTAATTTTGCAGTATTTTTTGGAATTATTTTTAGATTTTCATTCTTATTCGCTCGTCGATGTCTTTTCGGTTCACGTTCCGTGTACGCTTTGCTTCTCGACGCCTTTCCCGGCCGCGACAGTGTCGCAGTAAAACTCGCGTCTCTATTTATTTATTTCTACTTTTTGGAGTGGAAAGCAGTCATACAACTGCAGCTGGTCAATACAAAACGGTCCAATTGTTCTAGATTTCTAAGGAATTCTATGTTTTTGATCTGTACCACTAATTTAAAAAGCAGTATCACCATTAAAAAATTACTGAGTAAATCAAGGAAATGTGAATGTAGCAATTTCTATCATTCAAATGAATATTAATTTTGTTTTGCTTGGTTGATTATCATTAAATTAATACAGATAAAAAGTGTTATTTTATCATAATTTGAGATATTTTTATATATTTTAAACCTTAAAACTGCAAATAAGCTACATTACATACCCCAAATGAAAATACTGAAAATTAAAAATGCTTGTATTTTAATATGTTGATAAAAATACGGCAAACAAGCTTATTAGAAAGATAAAATATGAAGTCTAGTATCCAAATCCACAAACAAAAACATTTTTCAAAAAGTATGGATTTACTGCCTTTTGGCTTAGTGGGGCAGTATTGTGTTTTTTGTAAAAATTTGAGCTAACTCAAAATTTTCTTGATTTCAGGCGTCGATGTACCCTAAACGGTTTGCCTATATAATATATAAACAAAACGAAAAATAGAATGAGACATTATTATATGTGAGATAATACAAATAAAACCAAATAATATGAGTCTAAGAAAACTAGATGAAGACTAAGCCAAGTATATTAAATAAAAATGATCCAAAAATTATTTATTTATTTATTTCAATATACGGCACAGATGTACCTTTTACATAATAATATATACAAGACATCCAAAGAGTAGAACAGCAAAAAATTACAGAAGTATTATAGATAGTTGTTTGAAGCTATAACAGTAATTTAAAAAAAAGAGGTGTGAAGTATATAAGATAACACATAATTTAGAAAAAGGAGTGAAATATATACAAATAGGTACAATAATTTATTTGTCATTGCATTATAAATTCAGGACGGCAGGGTGTAGAGATTTTATTAGGGAATCTTTAAATTGTGCTAAACTGGAAATAAAAATATCAGGGATACGCGCGTATGTATTGCCTAGCCTATGCAGTCTGAGTACAAGAGAGTTAAAATGTGAGTTTGTTCTAGTATTGTCACAATAAAATAGTGTAGGTATTCGTAAGCTGTGTAGCTCTTTCAGGCGCATGAAACATAAAGAAATACAAAATATCAAATATCAATATCCAATTGCTTAGCAGTTAAACAAAGTGCAATAGTCACTCCCCTGAGGGAAAAATAAAATGAAAGTTGTACAACACAAACAAACAGAGGATTAGCCAGTCCGAAAAACCACTGCCGGCAGATATAAACCAGGGTAGAGATTGAGCTAATGACGTTACAGGAAGGTACTGTGATGCGTTTTTTTTTATTTAAAATATCCTGCAAATTGTGATTTTGAAGAGTTGAAAGTTTTTTTAAATATTTTTATTTTTATTCATTTGTTATTTTTACATAAATTAATACAATTTAAAATTTAAAATTCGAGCAAACAATTTACTGTACTACCTCTACGACAGTCAGAAACTTGTGTATAGAGAAGGAGTATTGCAGGTTTAAAGTATAATTAATCTAAGTAGTACAAAATAGAATTAAATGTATAACAATGATTGTATACAAAGAAATATTATATTAGTAAGAAGTAGTATAGTTGACCGCAATCAAAAAATATGTGTGTTGTTACGATGCAAAAAATGAACACAAAAGAAGTTTTTCTAGTAATTAAGTAAGTAACCTTTTTTAAACTAAAAATATATATATTTATTTGGAATATAAAACGTAAACTTGTAAAACGGGCTTGCCAGGCAACTTTCCCCCCGCTTTCTGCTTACTGGACAAAGCTTTTGATTGAGGTTGACATATAGTAGTCTTTAATTCTGTTTTTATTTTATGATAATATTGGGGTGGAAGGAGCAATTCGATGTTAACTGATATTTTCAAATAATTTAATGATCACATTACGTGTTAAGTAGTTTTTTGTATATGTTTATATGTTTTTTGTTACTATTTAAAATTTATTTTGATCTGTTATTTTTATGATTTTTATGGGGAGATTATTAAAGAATTTAAAACCAAGAGAATTTAAATGATTTTCGGTTATGGTAAAATAAAGTATCTCTAAATCTCGTAGATCGCAAATCGCTTCTCGTATTTAATGTATTGTGATATTTCGTTTACCCAAAAGAGCCAAATTATGCCCCGCACTATAATAGCGGTACCTACCCGGGTCAGTTTAACTATGCCATACGGGCATACAATATTTCTAACTAACTAACTAACTAACTAACCATCACGTCGTTTCCCCGCTGGGGTAGGCAGAGAGGATTAAACGCCACACTCTTCTGTCCTGGCACACCACTTTTGCTTCGGCCACATTCATACATTTTCTCATACACGTTCTACGGTTGTTGCGGCTTTTAACAGGGCCATCCTCAGATACTTGTAGTACCTGATCGTGCCAGGTCTTTCGCGGACGCCCTCTATTCCTGTTGCCTTCAACAATCGTCTCATATGTTTTCTTAACCATCCTTTCCTCGTTCATACATTCCACATGACCAAACCATCTCAGCACTCCTTTCTTTATTCTATCTACCACACTACAGCCAGCATTGAATTTACTTCTAATTTGTTGTCCTACAGTTACTAACTAGTTACATTCTACTATGACGGATGGAAACCAGGACTGAGTTCACGTCGCATAATTGATAATTTTAAAATTTTGGATTATTGATTTTTTTTAGCTCACTTTGTTAATATTTGTATTTCGCGCGCTGCGGCGAATTCCTTTTAATTTAGCTGCGACGAACGAACACGTCTACAACAAGGAGCTGTCAATATAAGAAGAATATTTAATTTGAAAATCGGACGCAGCTGTTACCCCGGTTGCATGCAGCAGGCGCGCGTATTGGAGCGACGAGAATATATTTTTTCGCCAAGCGAACGAACACTGCTCGTCTAAAGTAACAATATTATATACGCGATCGAAGTAAGTAAAATACTTTGATTATTCTGTCGGCCATGTTGCCATAACACAATAATTGTTTATTTAAAAAAACGTAACAACATAAATATGTTAGTCATTTAAAGATTTAAAACACCAAATATAACGAACAAAACAACAGATAATTCTTATTTTTACTCCCTTTATATTAACTCGTGCTTGCCGGCTTGCCGTAAAAAAAAAACTTTGGATTGATTTTCGACCCTTTTCCCGTGATCCAATCGAGCTGAAACTTGGCAAGTAGACTCGTGGCGACGATCAATAAGATCTATCAAATTTTCGTTAAAAAAATTAATAATTATAGTATAATTTTAGATTTTTAAATTTTTTATTGTTTTTTTCAAATTGGAATCATTAGAAAAGTTTGATTAGCTACGGCTGCCCGATAACGTCGTGGAATATTTTCTAAATTTGAATTACTCCGTCGGTATACATAATATGTACTTCACTATGAATGTCGAAAATCTAAATTGACTGACAAATGTTTTTAGAATTTAATCTTCAAAGTATGAAGTGTCGTATCAAAGTTCAAAACATCTGAAATTTTAGAAATTTATTAAATTCCTGTAAGTTTAGTGTTATGTTATATGTTTTTAATTCGTCTTTAATTGTTGTAATATTTTACAAAGAAAGGGAGTATAATAAAAACTTGGTTTTTATGGGTTACTTTTTTAGCGAGATTGGATCGAACAGTAGGTACGTAATTTTAAAACTATTTAACAAATACTTACTTACAAATAATTAACCAGATGGACTGACGTGTAACGTATACTGTAATGTAATATATAAAATACAATAACAACAGAGCGCACTGTTTGAGATTTTTCCCTGCTTCGTACAAACATTTCGTTGGCTAATTATTTTTTATAGATAAAACAGAAATGCGTTACTAATTACACCATGGCTGACTCATACGAGGTTCGTACGATTGGTTTTTTCTAATTGACTAGTAAATTTGTTTAAAAAATTCACCAAACTTTATTCTGAAATTGCAACTTCACAATAAGAATGTGTTTTCTTTAATATAATGGTATCAAATGAAATCCGTAGAATGCCTTATTTAGTAAGTACTTTAAATGAAAACAATATTTTTATATGATTTTTTAAAAACATAATCACTGGATTTTATCCACAGACGTATTATTATTAATTTATTAATTATCAGGTGTTTTATATTATTATATTATTATCAATTATATTCATTATTCTAGTGTATATGTTAAAGTATTCGAAAGAATATCACATATACATCATAAATAGTGTTGCTTGTTACGCCACTCTAAAAATATAGAGATATTACCAGCTGCGTAATCTATCTATAATATTTCAAGACAAGGACTACTGATGTCTCTGCACAGTCCCTTCAAATATATGAAAGTTTTCAAATATAGAACATATAAACCACTTTCTGAAATATGATGTCTGGATCTACTTACGATAAAATTGGTGATCGTTACATCGTGTAGCGTGATCGCTTAAGCCTGCTTACACAGATCGTAAGCTCTGGGCCATCCTTTAAAAGACTTCCGTACACATTTCTCAGATAAATAGCTTCGTCTCTGTGAAACTTCTTAAATTTATCTTAATTAAGTTTAAATAATATGTTACTACTTCTTCAATAAATGCAAATTCACTTTGTGGTAACATTTTATATTAACTGTTCGAAGAATATTTATTCTTCTGTATGAAGGCTTGAACTTTGTGGTGACATTATTATTAAAATAAAACACAAATTACTATGTAAATAACACTCCATATTCTCTAGATGACCCATAATAATTAGCACCTCGAACCCCCCCCCCCTTCCCTCATCTACCACCTCACCAGCCCCTTCACCGTAACACATTTGCTTGGTTTAAATTTTGAAATATTTTTAGTGCACAATAATCCTGAAGAAGGGAACATTGTTCCCGAAACATGTAGATTGTTTAATCTAATAAAGTGGTGAAAACAAAGTCATTTGTGTTTTATTGTAATTTTATATTATTAAAAAATAAAACAATTCACTTTGTTTAAACCATAATTTTATTTAAAACACTCAACATGTTTCGGGTACAAGGTATACCTTGACCGAACAAAGTGAATTATTTTAATTTTAAATCATATGTTACTATTTTTAGGAACAAATAAAAGTATTAATTAGTCCCATAGTCTCCCGTAGTCCAGTGGGCATCCAACGGCTTCTCATATCGGGGGTTCTGGGTTTTCTTCCCGGCGAGATCGTAATATATCTGTGTGATTAAATTAAGCCTGGAGTATTTCGCTACAGTAATTGGGCTCTACGGCCTTTTTTAGCTTGACAAAAAAATACTTGTCGGGGTGCTATTAGCAAACCCGCGTACCTGAGAACTCTTTACAACTCCTTGGTGCGGAGTAGACTCGAGAGTGGCTCGATGATCTGGGGGCCACACGAGGGCAAGTACTCTCCAAGTCCAAGAAAGTCCAAAAGAAGTTTCTGAGATATCTTCACATGAGAGAGTACGGGCATTATCCTTGGCTTTACGGAACCGAGTTTCTCCGGGGTATACTTGGTTACAATAGTCTAGAGACTAGACGGAATGTGTATTTGATTACACATTTTTATCGATTGTTGCGTGGTATGATCGATACTCCTGAAATTATGCAGAGCATTGGTTTGTATGTTCCTAATAATTACATTAGATATCGTCAGCATAGATTGTTTCACATTCCAATATACAGGACCAACCTGCCGATGGTTATGTCTGTTGGAAAAGCCACAGCTGTACTGTACAAAATCGCTTTGGATATTGATATATTCCATGTGTCTGAGGGAGTTTTCCGAAGTAGGATTCTCTTACACCTTTGACCAGATTGTACAGGTCAATTTTAATTGTTTTATAATAAATATAATTATTGTAGTATATATATATTTATATAATATAGTATGTATGTCTTGAACATAAAGTTTGTAATATACATATTATGGAAAAAATAAAAACTGAATTGAATTGAATACCTACGTGAAAAGTACATGTATGTACGTATGCATAATTGAAATACGTTACGAATCATTATTCGTGGGGCGTGACGTGAGTGACAAGGGGGTGGAATTAATTGGAGGAGGTAAGGTGTCTGTCGTGAAAGGGTGTTATTAATAGAAGGAAATGTAACAAGATTGAAATTGGAAATGAATCGTGAAAACCCGGCGCAGCTGCCGCGCGGGCGGCGGCCACAAGGCGCAGCGGCTCTGGCGGCGCGTGCTGGGCTTATTCAGAAATATCCGAAACTAGCGACCGGCACAGTTTAAACTCTTCATATCTTCAAAGATATTTAATTCACTTCTTCTTCAAATATAGCAAATTTATTTTGTGGTGACATAATTGTAATTTATATAAATTAACTTTGTAAACATCACTTGTTTATTGAAAAAATTCAACATGTTTCGAAGACAATGGCTTCTTCGTCAAATTATTAAAAATTATTAAAAAAATAGTAATTTTTTAGTACAGTAGGTCTTTTAGATAGTTTGTTCTGGATATTTTTGGTAGACTTCTGTCTGTATGAAGGGGCGAGTTTTTCTATTGAAAAATAATAAAATAAATGTGTTCTTAAAATGTTTAATTATTATGTGTTAGGAATATAAAAAAGCGTTGCTTCCAAATAATTTCCATCCGTTTAAATCATTTGTTGGGTCCATTTTATAATTATTTTAATAAGTTTAAAGATTTATAATAAGTGTTCAGTATTTTATAGTTTCGGTGCTCAAAACTGCGAAGTTTTTCACACCTGCTCTTATTTTGATGGGCGTATCCGTAAACTTAACTCAACGAAACAATGCGCGTATTACGCACTTTAACCACACTTACTCAATTGCAATTTTATATAAAAAGACCTATATCTCTGCTTTACAATCTGTCGTATGCAAAGTTGTGACTTATCTACAATACAAGTATTTTAAATACAGATACAAGATGCAAAATACGTATTTTCATCGTGTATCTGAAACACTTTTTTGAATATTCATCTTGTATTTTGTATTTGGATACATTATTTTGGTATCTTAGTATTTTGTAAATAATAAGATTGCTAAAATACTGTTTCCAATGATGTACCTATAATGAGACCTCATCAAAGAAAAATGAGCGACAAAATGTTTGAAGAACTGGTTTTACTTAAGTCTCAATTAAAACCTTAAAAATATAATATTTTATCTTGTCACATTTGCGCCATTAACGCGATTTATTCGTAAATAATTCACGTAAAAAAATAAACTTACATCCAATAAAATGTGTTTTCTTACAAAATGATTTTATCTTTAAAAAGTATTTAGAAGATACGTATTTTGTATCTAGTATTTCAGATACCATTCCAGAAAGTTATTTGTATCTGGTATTTGAAATACTTGATTTTAAAGTATCTTGCATTTTGTATTCCAGATACTTTGTATAATCTACTTCGAGTTCTAGAAACTTCTGACGTATTTTGGTGCGCGCGAGATTCTTCCAGACTATCGCGGGTCGTTCGGGAATCTTTGATTATGCGCCATTCTTTTCGATATTAAGAATGTCGTGACAATATCTTAACATCTTTGAAGTATCCCGTATCTCATCAATGGAGGCAAAATTGCGTGGCAGAAGAATTCTCGTAAAGTGGTTCAGAAAATTCACAGTTCAACTATTTGGGGCTGCTGCAAGTAATATAATGATCGCTAACATCACAGTATACCCAGAACAGTAGTTTATCTCCGACCTGTCGGTGAGTTATTAGCCTACTCTTGCATTGACGCCAGGGTTGTCACTTTATTTTTACTCCCTTTCTTTTAACTCGTAGCGTCTGAGATTCCAACGCATAAGGTAGACACGACACCCGATAATTTCTGTAATTAGTATACCTAGTTTCTGCACTTAAATTGCAAGAACGCCGATTAACATCAACGTAGACTATTAAAAACTCAGTCTTTGTGATAATCACCACAATTTTTTAGTAAAGCGCCACAAACATAAAAAAAGGCATTTTTTTTTCAGGAAGCGCATTTTTTTCTAAAGCGGCGGCTGCGAGCGCGAATGGCACCGAAGGCACGGCCCTTACTGCCGCCGCCTTGTGCCCCCGTATTCTATGTCAATGTGCGCGTCACAGCGCGTGCGTACACGGCGCCGAGCACGCACGCACACATTCTAACGCGTAGCGGCCAGTTTGTATGAAGACGTATTACTGTTCTTAGAATACTGCGCTAACATGATTACTAACGCTCAATGACTGAAGATGCACGAGAGGAAGAATGTAGAATTTATATAATTTGTGTCGTTGATTGATTCGCCCGCCCGCGCGCCGCCGCTGCCCTCGGGGGCGGGCGCCCCCGACGCCCGGGGGATGGAGCGAGGGTGGGCCGGCCGCAGGTGTCCCGGCGCTGCTGCCCGCACAAGTTGCGGCCCGAGTGCGGAGTGCAGCCCTGGCGGCGATAATCGCCGCTGCGTTGGTTCAGGCGCCGTAAAATTGCGGATAATCCCGGGAATTACTTGCATTTATTAACGATACATTATACATGTCCCACGGATACGAAATTACATTTATTTTTTATGGGAAAGTGGGTACGGAAGTGGCTGGCTTAAGTTGTCACTTTATACAATGTAACGTTCACCATACATCAAATTTTTGGATGTTGTATATACAGCGTTATTTGAAAAACATTAATAACCTCGCTGGACTATATTCCTGCCTTGATTATGAACATTTTTTTTCTCATTTTTTCGCATTTCGCGAGCGTTGCATTATTTTTTCGATATTTCTGAGTTATTTTTTGTAAAATGCTGAACTGTCATTACAGTAACTCGTATCGATTACGAAAAATTCATTGGTTTCAATACAAATTACATAAAATGATAAAAACCCTGAAAAAATCCAATTGGAATTCGAAGGTTTTTATTTTTTTATTTGACTTGTATTAAAGGGAATGAATTTTTCATATTCAATATAAGTTACTACAATGATATTCCAACGTTTTACAAAAACTAAGTCAGGAATATGGAAAAATAAATGTAAATTTTGATGTCGCATATCTCCTTATTAGGTCTACTAAAAGACTCATAATCAAGGCAGAAATATAGTCCTGCTAGGTTATTAATGTTTTACAAATAACCCTGTACATATTAAAATTTTACAGCCCCGTTTCATAATATGTACGCTATAATTATCCTTAGCGCGACCGGCATCCAAAGCTTTTTCATTCCTCTTTATTAACCACAGATGCCACTAATGAGATATCTATTTTTGATTGGAATTTTTTTAAAGCTGTATCATTTATATGTGTAATGAGATCCTTCCGAATTATTAGCATTACAATAGAAGCCAGAAATATCTTTTCAATTTTAAAAACTCCTTTTTAGACCAGATTTTACATTTAGAATATTTCGAGTGTGTCCAAATTTTTCAGAACACAGTATTGGATTTTGTCCCCAGGGACATCATTCATCAAGTTCATTTGGGTGTTCATTGTAATCTTATGATATGATTACAATGAACACCCAAAGACTTCCGTACCGTAACCATAAAAAATATAATTTCGTCTCTATGAGACATCTTATTGTATCAAAATATTTCATTTATTTGTTTTATTATTTTGCACAAGCCCATGACAGAGAGGAGTGGAAATCTTTGAAGTGGCCAAGACCCATCCCTGACTTTAGTGCTTTAGGGAAGGTGTCTAAGATTCTAACGATTAATACAGAATTGGTAATAATTTAACTTTTTGAAAATATACCCACAAAAATTTGATACTACTTTCCATTGTTTTGTTTTTACCGGAAATGAAAGGAATCGTTTTTAAGATATCAATCTGTATTATATTAAAAACTAAAAATTTTAATAAAGTTTTATTATAAATTCTTGGAGGCCCTAGAATTAAGCATATAAATAATTGGATGTAGCTATCCAGAAAGCGACCAACCCCCAAAAAAAAAGAGTTGTATACGGTTTTGGACAGACGATATCTTACTTACTTACCATGATGCGTTTCCCCGTGGGGGTGAGTAGAGAGGATAGAACACCACACTATTCTGTTCTGACATACAATTCTCGCCTCATCCACATCCATACATCTTCGCATGCAAGCTCGACGGTTGTTGAGGCTTCTAACGGGACCATCTTCCAGTATCTGGTTAATCTGGTCATGCCACGTCTTCCGCGGTCGCCCTCTCTTTCTGGCGCCGTCAACACTTGCGTTATATGGATTTCTTACCATTCTTTCCTCGTTCATTCGCTCAACACTCCCAAACCAATTGAGCGACCATTTTTGTTATGCTAGGGATATTTTTATGTGCTGAAATCGTCCAAGGTCTAAGTATTTTTTTATTTATGGTTTTTGTGTTTAATTTGTAGAACGGGTAGAGAACCCGTAGAACTTAATAATAATATTCATTAAAATTTAATTTATTTTAAATTTCGCTAAAAAAAAAAAAACAAAGTCTAAGTGCTATCGTTTTTTTTTTTGTAAATTTAAATTAACTCATAAAATGTCCAATTGGTTTGACTGTTTTCTGCGGTTTCAAATTTATAAATCATCAACTTTTTAATTCTACTGTTAATTCACGACGATAATTTTGTAGAAAATATCCCACTGGGTTGAACGTTTTCTATGCCTTAGAAAGTACTGTTTGTAGAAAGAATCAAACATTTTGTAGAAGGAATCCAATTTTTCATTTTCAAGCGGTTTCAAATTTATAAATCACCAGCTTTTTAATTCTACTGTCACCACACGATGACAATTTTATAGAAAACACCTAAGAAAGAAAAACGCCTCAGATAGTACTGTCTGCAGAAAGAATCAAACATTTTGTAGAAAGAATTCAACCTGTAATACGCGTCAAATCTTCGTAAATAAAAGATTTTTTCTTATAATTACATTAAAAAAACCATAAAAAATATATTTTAAATGAGCCCTGTTCAAAAAAATATGCAATAATTGTTTTTGTAGATTCAAATTTTAATAAGCCATTTTCTCAATTCCATGTTTTTTGGGTTGGTAGCTAGCTTTCTGCATAGCAACGTCCAATTAATAACCGGAAGAATCTACCTACAGTCCTATTTAACTATTTCCCATTCACCACATCATCTGACTCTTCCCTCCCCCCATTTATTACCCTCTTCTCCAATCACCCACCTACTTTAACGCCCGACATTAATTTTTTTTAAATGAACGAAGATTTCATTTGCTTCTAGCACCAAAAATGTATGCAGTACGAGTATAAACGCTCACCTGACAAGTTTTAACTATATCCTTGCATATTTTACAGCAAAAGGTAAGTTCAGACTCCACACAAGGGGAAGAAATCGTGTCTAAAACCTTTTAAAAGTTCAGACGTAAATTAACTATCACGTAGTTTCTCTGCAGAGGTTGGTACACCCTTTTGCTTCGACCAAATTCATACACCTTCTCATGCACGCTGCTCGATTGTTGATGCTTTTAACAAGGCCATCAACGAATATTTAATTTTTATATATAATTAATAGAAAAAAACTTTGTTTTCACCACTTTTTTATTGAAAATATCAACAAGTTTCAGAGCCCATGACCCCTTCGTTAGAATACAATTGTATACTAACAAAGTTAAATTTAAAAATAGAAGTACAGACAATCAAAATATTAAAAAGTTATATATGGAAAATGAATAGTATTAAATACCTACTCAAGATGAAAATAAATTTAAAAGATAAATATTTGTAAAGAGGACCTGGTTATTTATAATATTCAATTTACTATTAACACTTTTTCTTATTTCCGAAATTTCTAATTTATCAAACTGTGATTCTGTATAATTTGTATGTAAAATTTGTAAACCCTTATTGATATCAAAAGAATGATCCATAGCCAAAAGTTGATTAGAAAATTCAGAATAATTATTGCTATTTAAACACCTTAATTTTTATGATCGTGCTAGGTCTTTCGCGGACACCCTCTGTTCCTGCAGCCTTCAATCTTCGCCTCGTATATACAGGGTGTAACAGAGCTAATTCACACTACTTTATATGTAGATTCCTGCTTTTATTACGAGTCGAAAATGAACAAATATCAATAGTTACGGAGATGTGTGACATCAAAGTTTGCATGTTAAAAAAATTTTCTTACGTATTTTTGTAAAACGTTGGACTATCAGTACAGTAACTTATATCGAATGTAAAAAATTCATTCCCTTCAATACAAATCAAATAAAATGATAAAAACCTTCCGATTCAAATTGGAATTTCTGGGTGGTTTTTATTATTTTAATCAATTTGTATTGAAACGAATGATTTTTTTTGTAATCAATATTAGCTTATGTAATAATAGTACAATGAATTGCAAAAAGTTAATAAGAAATATCGAAAAAAATGAAAACTTTGATATTGCATAACTTCATAACTTTTGATATTAGATCATGATTGGCTGAACATTTTGAACTAAAGCTCAAGGCAGGAATCCACCTGTAAAGTATTGTGGACTAGCTCTGTTACAATTTTTTATCTTCTCTCTCGTCCCTCAAACGTTCCACATGACCAAACCCTTTCAGCAATTCCTCCTTGTATCCGATAGTCTTAAGAGCCCGGTGGGTAACATAAGTGACATTTCCCTCTCCCCTTTTGCCACTCCCCTTCCCCCTGATATATTTTCCATGCCAATCTGTACCGTTCGACCGATCTGACCCAAATTTCGCATACTTATTATTTTTTTCCTCCCTCCCTCTTTACCCGCCCCCCTCCCGTTATATATTTTTATACAAATCTACACCGTTTGATAAATATTACAAAAATTTTCCATACTTATTCTTATCTTATAGAACCCAGCGAAAAACATAGGTTACTCTTCCATAAATTTCACTCTTCATCAAATGGAAACATTGTTTTTATTAGAGGCTTTGCAAAATAATATAACATTTGCATCCCCCATACAAACATATTTTTAAATTATCCTTAACCCGTGCAACGCCGGGTATGAATAGCTAGTATAGCTATAAACTCAAGTTGTTTAATGAAAAGTATTTAAACAATTTTTATAAATCAATTAGAAAAGACATACAGAAAAAACAAATTAACGAATAAATAATAAACTGTCACTGGGACTCGAACCACGGACCTCCAATTCTCTCCGGGAATGGCGCGTTATCCAATTGCGCCATGACAGTCTGGTAACTTAACGAAAATTTTTCGACCTTATATTATGTAGTCTCTTTTTTAATTGGACCATAATGGACCATAACATACATAGCTTTTTGTTGACTCGGTTGTATCCAGTAACCTGCGTGCTCTAAGGTGCCTTGGGCATATTAAACCAAACTGTTCCAAGATCTATCCAAGTATTCTAAGTAAGTATCTAAGTATAAATTTAAGTAAGTGTCTAAATATTGAAGGTATAAAGGATAAATATGCATTATTCTTAGTAGTACAAAATAGAATTGAATGCATTAACAATGATTATGTACAAAGAAATATTATATTAGGTCCTTACATATGAAATTGGCGTTTTGCCGTACTGGCAAATTTGATCTCAAATATCTTCTCTTTGGTTAGGAATTCCAAATCCAAATTTATACAGCTATTTACTCATGTATTTGTGTTTTGAAAATTATAATTCATTTGTTTTTTCCTCAATTGTTTTTTTCTTTGCGTCACTCAGTTTACAAAATGAAAAACTTGAAATATCGCGTTATTTACGAGTACGAGTTCCACCGTGGCACCAGTGCTGCAGAAACGGCTCGAAGGATTAATGATGTGTATGGCGACGGTGCCGCAAAAGAAAACACAGTGCGTTTTTGGTTCCAACGTTTTCGTTCTGGAAATTTCGACCTGCAGAACAAGCCCCGTGGACGGCCGGAGACCAAAGTTGATAATGAAGAATTGAAGGCTATTGTGGAAGCGGATCCATCGTAAACCACATCCGAGTTAGCTGCAGGCTGCGGTGTTAGTGATAAAACTGTTTTAATCCACTTGAAGCAAATTGGTAAGGTGAAAAAGCTTGAAAGGTGGGTACCTCACGAATTGAGTGAAGCAAATCAACAAACGCGCGTTGACTGCTGCGTTGCATTACTCAACCGGCACAATAATGAAGGGATTTTAAATCGAATCATTACCTGTGATGAAAAGTGGATCCTGTATGATAATTGGAAGCGCTCATCGCAATGGCTGAACCCTGCCGAACCAGCCAAACCATGCCCCAAGCGAAAATTGACTCCAAAAAAGTTACTTGTGAGCGTTTGGTGGACTAGTGCTGGTGTCGTTCACTACAGCTTTCTTAAATCTGGCCAGACGATTACGGCAGATGTCTATTGTCAGCAACTGCAAACCATGATGGAAAAGCTAGCTGCTAAACAACCGAGGCTGGTTAATCGCTCTAGGCCACTGCTGCTTCATGATAACGCTAGACCACACACTGCACAACAGACGGCTACCAAATTAGAGGAGCTTCAATTGGAATGTCTAAGACATCCACCGTACTCTCCGGACCTTGCCCCAACAGATTACCATTTTTTTCGAAATTTGGATAACTTCTTGCAAAGGAAAAAATTCAACTCCGATGGGGCAGTCCAAACCGCCTTCAAAGATTTTATCGATTCCCGTCCGAATGGTTTTTTTAGTAAAGGGATCGATGAACTACCTATGAGATGGCAAAAGTGCATAGATAGCAATGGTACATACTTTGATTAAATAAATATATTATAATTAAAAAAATCGGCTTTATGTTCCTCCCATACTAAACACCAATTTCATATGTAAGGACCTAATATTAGTACGAAGTAGTAGTAGCCTTTAATTCTGTTTTTATTTGATGATAATACTGTGGTGGGAGGTGCTGTGAACTAAATTTTCAAACAGTTTCATGATCATATTATGTATCTAGTAGGTGTTTATATCCATGTTTTTTTGTTTCAATTTTAAATTTATTTTAATCTGTTATTTTTCTGATTGTTAGGGGGAGATTATTAAAGGATCAAAAATTATTATATCGCAAGCGCCTGGTGTCCATTAACGCTAACATGGATATATTCATCCTGGAGCAGACCAAGTGTAAAGGAGATACATGCTTAGCAATAGGTGGAAGGTGTAATACGGGCTTATCATAAGCCAAATTCTCTGTGTTCCCTTTGAAACGCCAAGGGCTGTCACCTGTCACTTTATTAGACTTCGTTGATCTCAGAACCCACGAATTTGTGTAATACCCTCATTTTTTAAAAATACATTTGCACGTTATCCTTGTGTGTGAAATTATAACTTGAGCTTTAAAATTTCTCAACAACAAAAAAAATGAACAGTCATATTAATAAGAAAATTTTATTTTACTGTCATATCGTAATCGCTTTTAGTATTATAGCCGTTTTTAAAAAATTGAAAACATGGGTTTATTGTTTAATTGCTTATTTTACATTTGCTTAACATAAATTACTAACTCTACTTAGGTAAAACCTGTTCTGAGGCAGTTATTCTCACTTAAGAGTTATGTAATAGTAACATAGATTAGTAACAAAGAACCATTGTAAAGAAATGAAAAGTAAAAAATATATAAAAGCAGAATAACTATTTAGCAGTAGATACAAAAACAACAACGCTTGTTTTGCGTTACATTCGTAATTTTGTTTTACGGCGTTAATTGGACAAGAATAGATATTAGAATACATTGCTTGACACACACACATAATACAAATACATTGGGATAACATGTAGTAGGTTCTAGGAAATTCCCGAAAGTTCTATAAGGTTCTAAACTAAGTGGCGGAATGTGAAAGTTCTGGAAGGAGAATGTTCTAGAACGTTAAATAATTATTTTACTATATATGTATCTACATACTAGGGGTGTTGCGAATGTTCCCATTGCATCCCCAATCGCGGAACTTCCGCATGGATTTAGACATCCGCATCCACTTCCGCATCCGCAATAATCAATGCGGAGCTTTTGCGGATGCGAATGGGGTGCTTGCGCGATGAAACAGTACATTTTACATGTTTGAGCGTTTTTAAAGGTAAACGATGCGTTAAGTCTTTATTTTATTTTTTATTTTATTTTCATTTATTGGTTTTCTTACAGCCATATAATTAATCAATCTTGAAAAAAACAATAATTGATGTACAGAGTTTTGGGCCAATTACAAGAAAACACATATATACAATCGATAAAAAATAAGAAAAAACATGTCCAATAGTGAGTTTGTGTGAGTGTGTGTATTTGTGTGTTTATTTATTTATTTTGTTTTGGAAAAAATTAACAGCAAAACAATCTTAAAAATTTTCCACTGAATTTAAAAAATTACTTTAATATACATTAATAGCGAGTGGAGAGGGTGGAGGGGAATGTGGGACGGGAGTAGAAGGGAAGATATAATGTACAAATTAGTTTGGGTGCGGTAGTGTAGATATTGTTTGTTTTATGTTTCTTATTGTTGCGTTGAAAATGTCAATGTGGTGATAGTTTGTGTTAAATGAATTTGTGGATCTGTACATAAAGGAGTTTTGTTTTGAGTTGGTCTTACAAAAGGGGAGATGAAAAGTAGGTGAATGTCTGTTATTGCGAGTTGGGATGTGGTAAGATATTCGTTGAAGAAGTTCCGGACTATCAACTAGATTGTGTGTTATTTTGAATAGCATCACCGCGTCAGCTATGTTTCTTCGACGAGTTAGGGTCTGCATGTTAAAAAACTTCGCAGAGTCTTCATTGCTTATATGAGATCTAAATGAACGCAGGTCTAGGTATCTTAGGAATCTGTTTTGGACGCTTTCAATTCTATTTTCGTGTACTGCATAACCTGGATTCCACACCTGAGATGCATATTCTAAAATACTACGAACGTATGAGAAATAAAGTGTCTTGAGGGTACTGATATTTTTGAAATGTTTACATGTGCGTATGACAAAACCAAGCATAGATGATGCGTTGGTGACTATGTAATCGATATGTTTGTTGAAATTTAATTTACTGTCAAGTATCACCCCAAGGTCTTTGCTTTCAGATTTGGTAGTTTTATATTATATTTTTTTATATTAATGACAGCGACATCGACCCATTTATGCCAGAAGAGTGGAAAATCACAGAATGCTGTGCTGAGCTAACTTTCGAACTTTCGAAACTAACGAAAGCTTTCGAAAGCTTTCGAAATAAGCAGCTCTCAGAACCTCATATCATCAGTGGTTCTATGACGTTGTCCAAATCAATATATATATATATATAAAGAAACCCGTGTTTCCCTATCCGCCAAGCTTTCTCCACAACCAGCCACAACCACCCACCGGTGGTTATGGTGGTGGATAGCCCTTGGTGTCACATCGAAAATATGCGAGTTTGGTGGGGGTGGCTTTGCGTGGGTGGGAGTGAGTGACGAAAATGTGCTTTCTAGCACATCGTTTTGTTGTGGGAAGGCCGCAAATGCTTCAGATTGTTTCAAAATAGACGCGCCGACCGTGTCGCTGAGTCTAGAAGGTTCCAGAAAAACCTGCTCTAGAAAGTTCAGAAAGGAGAAGGTTCTAGAAAATTCCCGAAAGTTCTATAAGTGGCGGAATGTGTCGGTGTGTCTAGAAGGTTCCTGTGCATTCGATAAATTTATTGAAAGTTCTGGAAGGAGAATATTCTAGAAGGTTCGCGAAAGTTCTATGACGATCCAAACAGTGTACTATAAGTCTACGCGAAGCCGCGCGCTGGTCCTCAATTAAAATTAACATATGGCTTCCTGTCGATTGAAGCGAATGATCGAAACTAAATAATATTTCAGACCTCAAGGCGGCTGTGACTGGAGATTGCTTCAGCGTATTCCGTCTAATGAAGTGTTGCTGGAGATTTTTAATTTTCTCAGCGCTCTCGGCCGACCCCGGCCGGAGCGCTGGAACAGATGGGATTATGTCACCCCGAGCCTCCCTCGCGGGGCGCAGGTGTCCCGAAGCACCCTCCGCCCCCACCCTCACCGCCGCCAGGAATTCACAAACCCTCCTCGAATTTGGCCTCCAGCGAATTGCCAGCGGGCGGAGATCAAAACGGTGCAAGTGAAAATATAAATATTCATCGAAAATTAGATCGTGTCGGAGGGGACGCCGCGGGTCCTCGAGGGGCAAAGAGGACCCACCACACAATGGATCCCACATTGGCCCTGCACTTTCGCCACCCGAGTTAGGCATTTTTTAATGCTAAATTGGACGTGCTCACCGTCCCGCAGACACTCGTGGGAATGTGAGCGAGACGGGGAGGCGTCCACGCAAAACCTATTCTCTGTCTCCGCAGGGACAAATAACAATCGGAACATACTTATTATTATCCATTAAGTGGAAAGTTATGTGTATACAGGGTGTACAAGAGCCATCAGCCGAAATTTGGCAGGTAGATTCCTGACTGTGTTATGAGTCTAAAATAGGTATGCAGTATCAAAGTTTGCATTTTTAAAAATATTTCTTACTTATTTTTTGCAAAAAGTTGAACTATCATTACGGTAATTTATGTCGATTATGAAAAATTCATTCGCTGTAATACAAGTTGAATGAAATGATAAAAACCTTGCAAAAATTGAAAAAACTTATTTTTTTACAAGGTTTTTATCATTTTATTTATGTTGTATTGAAGAAAATGAATTTTACATAATAAATATAAGTTACTGTAATGATATTTCAACTTTTTGCAAAAAATAAGTCAGAAATATTGAGAAAAAAAATGGAAACATTGATATTGCATAACTCCGTAACTATTGATATTAGGTCATGATTGCTTGAACATTTAAGACTCATAATGTAGTCAGGAATCTACCAGCCAAATTTCTGCTGCCAGCTCTGGTAGTACAAGAAATGCTACAAGTTGAAATACAAAATATGAATGCGCAAAGTCCATAGTGTCCATAGCGTAATAAACAAAAGTTTTGAAAGGAGATAATATGAAACCGGACACAAGGTATAACAAAATGCGACATCCTATACACGAGACAAATGTACATTGGAAAATACAAATAACAATTAAGATAGACATTCAAGAAAAAAATTAAACAAAGAACATGTGACATATGACATAACATATAATAGGAATAAGCATAAACATAATAAAACATCATGTAGACATACAACTTAGGAGCCAGATTAATTAAAATGAAGACAGTATTGCACCTTAGTTATAGTTATTAGAGTAATTCAGTCCCTTCAGGGAAAATTTAAAATAAAATAACAAGCACAAACATTAAGGGACTCGCCAGTCCGGAAATCCGCTACCGGTAGATACAAGTACTGTAATGATCCTAACTAATTCAGTTACGCCTATAGAAATTTCGTCACAACGGTAATCGCTAGTGGAAAAGAAAAACTAACACATTGCAGTTGCACTTCAGCAGGAGACCCCCTAAGAATTTCCCAGCGGGAGACCCACACCCGAATAAAAGCTCTGAAGTACAATTTATTATCATTTCTGAGAAGGTCAGCATTGCCTCAAGAGGCACAGTAAATACTCCACATGATTTAAGTTTAATATTTAGAATAAGGTTTATGTTGATTCTTGATCGTTGATCGTACGAATCACAGAAATGCAACCAAATGTTGACACTGGAAGGCGTTACCGCATTTTCACTGCGTGCGGCTAATATTTTCACCTTCCTTACGTCACTTGGACTGACAGCTGTGTTTGCTACGAACTCCAAACTCTACCCCTCAAACGATGCTTAGTTTACTATCATTTTCTCATTTCTATCTAGCATATATCCGTCCTTATACATTCACCTTTTAGGTGCGGGAAGTGGAATCGCTGAAGGAATCGTAAAGTGTATAAATGGAGGAATAAAAATAAAGTATAGATGGGAGTTGTAGGAGCTTAAACAATTCAAGGGCGTGCACGAGAACATGTATGAATGTTGTTGAAGCAGAAGTTGTGAGTCAGGATTAAGAAATGTGGTGTTCTATCCACTCATTCTACCACTTCATGCTGAGTTAGTTAGTTGGTGAGCGGAGGATCGGGAGAATGTGGGCTGAATCAAGGAGATTTTTGGATTTCGCGGGCTGCACTAGTCCGGCTATCACAATTTTTTGTTGTTGTATTGTTACACTTGTTTCTGACATCGCTTGACGTCATACAGCTTTACTTACTCTATTGTTGGCAGTCGAAAAGGTTTTTTAGATTTTAGAGATTCGGCGATTTTAGAGCTACTTACATAAAAAAATGAATAAAAAATATTTTTTTTGCCAATAACAACACCGTTATGATGCATACTTAAATATCTCAAACATTTCACATGAATCTAGAATCAACTGGTCTATTGTCATAATCTCTAGAAATACGGAGAAACTGGTAGAACGTTAGATAGTGATCGAAGCGTTAGAAACAGCTCAATAAAAAGTGTTACATAAACGAGTGAAATTAAAATAAATGAGTGCGAACTTGTGCGAAATATTCCAGAAACATTCTTTCTTTCTTTCTTTTTAAAAAAATTGAGATGCGAACACGGAATACATGTCACATTAATATTCTTACTATTTTCAAACTAAGCTAAATGCTTGTGCTATGAAAATAGGACTAACTTGCTAGTCTGGAGTGAGGTTCGAACCCTAGACCTTTGGATCACGAGGCGAGAGTCCTAACCACAAGACCAACAAACTACATTAAGTGTGAATTTAAAAACAATGCTCCGATTAAATTTGTGTCCAGTGACTTTGCGTGATATATAAAAGTTTGAATTGTTTTTAAGTGTTTCATTTGCCTCCCACAGCCACAAACATTAAGAAAACAATGTCGGACACTTTTTTGAAAAGAATAAAATTAATATTGACGAGTAAATAAATATTTTTGAGAATAATAAGAATTTCGCATATTTTTTGATCAAACCTCGTATACGTCCGAATCATCTTCAACCATTGTATCAAATTCATTGTTGGATGAAGGCCTCTCCGTCATTCTGAATTCGTGAAAAATAATATACAGGATTGCCATTTTAAAAAATGCTTAAAAATACTTTGGCTCTTTTTCGTCTGGTCCGTTAAATTGTCGTGAAAATCTTGTGCCGTCCCCGAGTGTAAAACCGTGTAGATAGTGAGCAGGTACCCCCTCCCCCGGCCCGCCGGTATTACACGACACCAGACGCCATCTGGCGCCTCATAAAGGAAACTCCCCTGCTAATGATGCGCCGTACATTTGACAGATGCTCAATATGAATGGTTTCGAACTGGGCTATCATTTTTTCTTTGTATTTATCACCACTTTAAAATAACGAAAATAAGAAATCTTGAAACAGTTCCTTGGTAACGGTTCCACGGCTGGTTCCGATGCGTTTGACATGCTTAAAGATTACTACGAGCTTGTAAATTTTGAAACAGTTATGTAAATGTCAAAATAAATACTCTTGCAAAGTGTAATGCTTTATGCCTTAGTAAATTAAAATACCATAAATTAGTGATTAATTATTTTATTAAATGGAAAAAGTCATTTAACACACTATTTCACAATTTTAACTCGTTTACGAATACTTCACATTATCTCAGGGAACACTTTATTTTTTGTATCGTTTGCTAGAATATTTCATTCAATTCTCGCATGTAGTAGTCGTAGGACTCGCTCGATTATTTCGCTTAATATCTATCGCCCAGAAACTCCACGACTGGGCACACCGACCGTCATCCGCGGCTTATTTCGCACCAATAAAAAAGTCAAAGCAAACTCCATTGAGCAGCGCCTTAGATACGCGATACGCTGGTATTTCGAACTTTCCAGCCTTGAGTCTTCCGTAGTGTTGTTCCAAAGCGAAATATTACAAGGGATTCGGACAGTGAGCAAATCCTTCTGCAGCGCAAAATACGTTTTCACTTGAAGAAACATGTTTTTTTAACGAAATTTTAAAAATAAAAAAAACCGCGTCTGTTGCAAAAATACGTTTTTTTACTAGGTAATTTAATTATGCAAGAATAAATACTTTAACCGCATTATAAAAGCGGCGCCTAAACAGGGTTAAGTTCATCTCTGTACAATTTTGTATTCTGTATCATCAACGTCAGCAACGCTTTTGGTTCTATAACCCCTGGTGATCATGGCCTCCTCAAGAGTCTTCCTCCATCATCTCGGTCTCGTGCCAGCTCTCTCCAGTTCTGGATCTCCAAGGCAGATGTGTCTTTGTCGCTCCACCTTAATTTTGGCCATGCTGAGCTCCTTCGCCCTCTCGATCTTGAATTCAGCAGATATTTCGATACTTGTTATTTTCTCACTCTCTCCACTTGACCCAGACACCGAAAACTTCCCATTTTTATAAATTTTGAGACGCATAGCTCTTGAAAAAATATGTGTGTCACTTTTTTTAGTAACGAGCTAACCCATGGCGTGGTAAAATACAACTCACCTATGGAACAAGGTGTACAAAATAAAGATATATACAACTAGATGTGGCAGTCTACCATGGGTGGAATTGGTAAACGTTGTCGTAAACCCCAAAAAGACCTCCAAACCTTCTACCCTATATAAAAAAATTTCTTCGTCCCTATGAGACATCTATAATACATATTGATTAATAATGTCCATCCAATAATGTATGCTGCCCCACTGAGCTAAAAAGCAGTATCTCTATTAAACAAATCAAGGAAACGTGAATGTAGCAATTTCTATCATTCAAATGAATATTAATTAATTTTTTTCGTTCAATCAATAGATACTGGATTAATACAGATAAAAAAAGTTATTTCATTATTATTTTAGGTATTTTTATATAGTTTAATCTTTAAAACTGCAAAAAAGCTGCATGTTACATACCCCAAGTGGATATACTATAAACTGCATGTTAAAAATGCTTATATTTTAATATTTTGATAGAAATACGGCAAACGAGCTTATTTGACAGGTAAAATATGGCCTCAAGTATCCAAAACCACAACAAAAAATCATTTTTCAAAAATAATGGATTTACTGCCTTTTGGCTTAGTGGGGCAGTGTTGTGTTTTTTGTAAAAATTTGATACACACTCAAAATATATTCAATTTTCTTGATTTCAGGCGTCGACGTGCCCTAAAGCGATCGCGACCGAATCACCTCCGTTTACCGAGCAAACGAAGTGCTGGCGCGCCAGGAGGAGGGCTGACGTGCCGAGTTCTCAATTCTCATTATTTATCGAACCGGTTCTCTGAAAGAACAATTTGCGCGACTAAATCTCGGGTTGTTGTGGAACTCGCGAACTCGATTCGCAGACTCTCTCCGGGAAAAAGTTTCCGAGTTAAAATTTACCGGTTTTGTTTGCCGGAGCGACTGCGGTCTTCGATTCGGGCGGGGAGGGCAACGACAATTATTTCGACAATAAATTGGGAAACTTTCGTTCTTTGAATGATGGCCGCTTGTTGGGTTTCGCGTTTACGGGGCGGTTCGCTTTTTATCGCCGCTCTATTCGGCAACGTCCACCAACCCTTGAATGGATTCTACAATATAGAGCATTTACGTAATCGAAGGTTGTTCCATCTCTCAAAATTTAATTTAATGTAAAAAATTTGATGTAATGAATGGGCACACCATTAGGTACGCGTGGTGTGTAACTTTTAAACGAACTGAGCGATCATTCAATTCAATTCAATTCAATTTATTTAATGATAATATGTACATGACAAACAAAATGTTTAAGGCATACATATTAGGAAGTATATATCAAAAATAAAAATATTTAATAAATTAAAAATAACATAAAATCTGGTCAAAGGTGTAGGAGAATCCCACTTCGGAAAACCCCCTCAGACACATGGAATATATCAATACCCAAAGCGATTTTGTTCAGCATAGCTGTGGCTCTTCCAACAGGCATAACCATCGGCAGGTTGGTCCTGTATATTGGAATGTGAAACAATCTATGCTGACGATGTCTAGTGTAATTATCAGGAACATACAAACCAATGCTCTGCATAATTTCAGGATTATCGATCATACCGCGCAACAATCGATAAAAATGTGTAATCAAATACACATTCCTTCTAGTCTCTAAACTATTGTAGCCAAGCATACCCTGGAGAAACTTGGTTGGGTAAAGCCAAGGATAATGCCCGTACTCTCTCATGTAGAGATATCTCAGAAACTTCTTTTGGACTTTCTCCACCATAAGAGAGTACTTGCCCTCATGTGGCCCCCAGATCATCGAGCCACTCTCGAGTCTACTCCGCACCAAGGAGTTGTAAAGAGTTCTGAGTACGCGGGTTTTCTCGAAAACCCTGGCAGTACGCGGAACAAATCCTAACATTCTCAAAGCATTACCACTGATCGTCTCTATGTGATCGTGAAATGTTAGGTTGCTTACAAATCTAACACCTAGATCTTTATTATGACTATGTATGTATGACTATGTAAACTAAATTTGAAATATACTAATCCTACAAGAACATTTACTTTCATTATTTAAATACTTTTAATTGTTTTATTTTATTTTATTTTATTTTATTAAATATCCTATTCAGATCATTTTTTGTTTCCTTTGTCTATAATATAATTAATTAACACTATTATAAAATTGTAAACATTTAATTATTAATATTACTTAATTTTAATTGGCAATAAGATTGATTCACAAATTTTATATAAATAATAAATATTCTTGACCATTACACTACTTAAAGAGCACTGTCTGCTACAATACAGTAAATTACTAGTGTAGCAGGCAGGGCGTCAAATCAATTTAGTGTTTACTTGCTACCAAGACACTCAGCAACAATGAAAAAAGTGTAATTTAATTTTGTGAACACTGTAAACATTGTAAACATTTGTAACATTGAATAAACATTTAATGACTGACACTTTATTTTTGCTTGATAACATTTTGCCTCGATATCTGTTTTCGCTGGTATCACATATGCGTTGGTAGCATTGTTTTCGCTAACGGTTGGGTAAAAGTCTGTAAACACTGTAAACATTGTAAACATTTGTAACATTGAATAAACATTTAATGACTGACACTTGATTATTGCTTGATAACATTTTGCCTCGATATCTGTTTTCGCTGGTATCACATATGCGTTGATAGCATTGTTTTCGCTAACGGTTGGGTAAAAGTCACGCCGTTGAAAGTCAAAATAAACATAGTCCGCCGCGGCACTGCCTCTGCCTTTTTATATGAAATACGTTGGTTTTTCGAATCTCCGAGATTATTTTATTCTCTCGAATGTTGTGGAGTGTTGTAAGAAAGTTCCAGAGAATTCCATCGTGTTGTTGCCCTTGAGAGGCTCTGACAGTGCCCAATTATCTCGTTAGAATATAATATATCGTCCCTTAAGAGTTAAATCTCACTAAGTGACCTTAGAATAGTTGGTAATAATGAAGTATACATAGTAAATGTGGTACTAAAATTATTGAAAATGTTTCAATTACGAGTTAAACTACTTAATAACTATAAATAAACAAAGAATATTCACTTATTGATTTTTGCCTGGAATAGAGATGGAAAAAATATGAGTGTTTTTATTCCTAACTCATTTTGGCCAAGATAGCGGTTAGTGAGATTTACCTCTAAAGGGACGATATAAACATGAAGGACCTGAAGGGGACCCACCACATACCCTGAGCCGTTCTATGCGCAAAAGCTTCCATATCGGCCCAGCACTTTCGCCGCCTGGTTGGCATTATTTTATGCTAAAGCGACCTCCTCGCTCGGCCTTCATCAATACAACACGCAGAGATGAAAACCGAGCGAGTCCTCCTGATGACGTTGAATAAGCATTCAACGAAACGTCGAGAATCGTTTCTCGGAAAAACATACGGTTCGTATAAAATACCGCAACCAGTTACAGTTAAATATGTCTAACGACTGTAATAACAACCTTAACTCTTTAAAAACTATCAGCTTTCAATGCACAGAAAAAAAAAAATATCGTCTCAGAGAGGCACACTGTTTCGCATGTTCTCCTTTACAAGGCAGATTGTATTATTGCGGCTACCTTGGTGCGGGAGATGCTGTGTAGTGACGTGCTTAGTGCTTAGGGGATGCCCGCCCGCCTGGGGGCGCGTCCCCGTCAGCCCCTTTGTGGTCGGGCGCAGCCCCGAGCCGGGCCAAGCCTCGATTTAGCTTTGTGCCGTCTTGGTCAATGTCAGACGGTCGTGTTCTGCTGTTTACAGTTTACCTACAATCGCAACATTTCAAACTGATGTTTTTTTCTTTGATGGTCGGCGTCTTTGATCTCATACCTGAATTATTTAATCGGAATTTTAAAATACTCTACGTATTTAACGGTAAATACAAGTTTTCAAAGTATTTTCGCAACCGATAATCGCTAAGTGAGTAGTTCTCTCTGACGCTCACTTGATGTTACTTTCAGAGAAAAAAAAGAAAATTACTGATCGATCGGCCGCCGAACGAATGCCCAAGAAACAACCTCGCAATTTTATTTTAGCTTACTATTTAGGGCTTGTTCAGACACAGCGGGAACCGCGCGGTTTCAGAATCGCGTGGGATCCGCGCGGGTCTTATTTATGTAGGTTTGTATGTAATCGTTCAGACGTAACCGCGCGGTTAATCAAACCGCGCGATGCCCGCCATTCAACCCCTAGAAATTAGAATCGCGCGGCGCCCGCATTGTGACAGGAGCACGCGTGAGCTCGTTATGGATCGCTTGGACACTGAACTTTTTATTGATGAAGTGGAGAAAAGACCTGCAATGTGGGATCTCAAATAAAATTGCCAAGAACCAAGCTTGGCAGGAGTTGGTGGAGCTATTTGGAAATGGTGAAAACACGTTGGAAAAAAAGAGTATTTTAGATAAGTAGGTATTTATTCACCAAAAATGAACTGACTGAATGATATTTTTGTGTTTTGCCATAGAAACCACTGTCATTCAAAAGTAATGATTGAATTTATCTCTGATACTCAAAGATGGAGAACGGCACCGGAGCTGTCAAACTGGCGTTTATTATTCGCGCGCACCCAAATCGCTTATTAACCGCGGTTGTCTGAACACATGGCACAAATAGCGCGATTTGCAATCGCACGATTCCCGCGTGTCTGAATGAGACCTTACATACGCAGTATGAGAAATATAGCTGTTAATCTATAAATTACACTTTATCAAAATATTTTGAAAAAACGTCCAACCAGTCTAGATTTTAGTAATGCTGAAAAAGTATATTCTCTGTTTAAAAAATGTTACTATATTTAAAATATGTAACGCCAACATTTTTTATTCTCGAAACAACTTTATGATTTCACTTGGACATGTTGCATTCCATCTAATCATTTAAAAGTTTTTATAATATAATTTTTGCACTTCTCCTTATATTCTCCGTGTTTTGAATTTCCTTTGGCAGGCTATCGAAAATTTTGATACCTTTATACATAATACAATTTTGTGAGTTATTTTTCTTTTTCTTTGGTAGTCTTATGTTGTCGCTAATATTATTTTTGTAATATTAGGTCCTTACATATGAAATTGACGTTTTACCGTACTGGCAAATTTGATCTCAAATATCTTCTCTTTGGTTAGGAATTCCAAATCCAAATTTTTACAGCTATTTACTCATGTATTTGTGTTTTGAAAATTATAATTCATTTGTTTTTTCCTCAATTGTTTTTTTCTTTGCGAGACTCAGTTTACAAAATGAAAAACTTGAAATATCGCGTTATTTACGAGTACGAGTTCCACCGTGGCACCAGTGCTGCAGAAACGGCTCGAAGGATTAATGATGTGTATGGCGACGGTGCCGCAAAAGAAAACACAGTGCGTTTTTGGTTCCAACGTTTTCGTTCTGGAAATTTCGACCTGCAGAACAAGCCCCGTGGACGGCCGGAGACCAAAGTTGATAATGAAGAATTGAAGGCTATTGTGGAAGCGGAATCCATCGCAAACCACATCCGAGTTAGCTACAGGCTGCGGTGTTAGTGATAAAACTGTTTTAATCCACTTGAAGCAAATTGGTAAGGTGAAAAAGCTTGAAAGGTGGGTACCTCACGAATTGAGTGAAGCAAATCAACAAACGCGAGTTACTTGTGAGCGTTTGGTGGACTAGTGCTGGTGTCGTTCACTACAGCTTTCTTAAATCTGGCCAGACGATTACGGCAGATGTCTATTGTCAGCAACTGCAAACCATGATGGAAAAGCTAGCTGCTAAACAACCGAGGCTGGTTAATCGCTCTAGGCCACTGCTGCTTCATGACAACGCTAGACCACACACTGCACAACAGACGGCTACCAAATTAGAGGAGCTTCAATTGGAATGTCTAAGACATCCACCGTACTCTCCGGACCTTGCCCCAACAGATTACCATTTTTTTCGAAATTTGGATAACTTCTTGCAAAGGAAAAAATTCAACTCCGATGGGGCAGTCCAAACCGCCTTCAAAGATTTTATTGATTCCCTTCCGAATGGTTTTTTTAGTAAAGGGATCGATGAACTACCTATGAGATGGCAAAAGTGCATAGATAGCAATGGTACATACTTTGATTAAATAAATATATTATAATAAAAAAAATCGACTTTATGTTCCTCCCATACTAAACGTCAATTTCATATGTAAGGACCTAATATCAAGTACCCTAAGGGTCGAGCATAATTTAAAAATATTCAAATGCTTCAGAAGAACGCATATTTTTGGTATGTTCTGGGTTTTCCGGAGTACAAGTCAGACATCCTATAGAGATTTTTACTGTTCTTGAGTCCAAGCCTTTGGCCTTCACTAGCTGGCTTAAAACTTAACTCGCAGAGGATCTGGTTCGAGGTTGGTTGTAATACCACAAGATGCCGCTCTAGGCATCTGCCCAGCTTATCAGCGAGGATTACCGTCATTTGTATCCACGCCTTGGAAGTGTGTACTCAATTGCTTGAGAGGATAGATCACCGTCCGCTCGAAACTATAGTAGTAATTAATAACTCATATTGCGCGTGTTATACCAAAATGATATTTTAAATTAAAATTTTACACCACGAAGTAAACACTTATATTATTATATTTTTATTTCCTTTACAACCATCAAAGTAGGAAGTGAACTGAACAGCATGTTATTCTAGAAAGTTTTAAGAAAATATAATAAATTTAAAATTCGTTGAAAAAAGAGGTTCTAAATAATCTTTTTTATTCCTCTTTACTCCCTTTATATTTACTCGTGACGTCTGCTTGCTTGCCGGGTGAAAAAACTTTGGATCGATTTTTAACCCTTTTCCCGTGATCCCATCGAGCTGAGCCTTGGCACGTAGACTCGTGGCGACGATCAAGAAGATCTGTCAAATTTTATTTAAAAAAGGTTAGTAAATATAGTATAATTTCGGATTTTTAGAAATTTTATTGGTTTTTTCAAATTGGAGTCATTAGAAAAGTTTGATTACTAGCATAGCGGCCCGATAACGTCGCGGAATATTTTCTAAATTTGAATTACTCCGTCGGTATACAAAATAGGTACTTCACTACGAATGTCGAAAATCTAAATTGACTGACAAATGCTTTTAGAATTTAATCTTCAAGGCATGAAGTGTCTTATCAAAGCTCAAAACATCCGACATTTTAGAAATATACTAAATTCCTGTAAGTTTAGTGTTATGTTATATGTTTTAATTCGTCTTTAATTGCTGTTATCTTTTACAAAGAAATTGAGTATAATAAAAACTTGGTTTTTATGGGTTACTCTTTTGATTATAAATCAATTTTCTTTTTTTTTACTTTAAAAAATATGAGTTATTTATAAAATTGTATTGTAGATTTTTATTATGTTTTAATACACGATTGTAAATATCTAAGCCCCCCTGTTGCTGAAAAGATTAATCATATTTGGGTGTGCAGCTCTAATGATTCCTAAAATTTTTTGTTACGTATTTGGTTTTAGTCGTATGGCGTTGGTGTTTCAGGTGTAAATGATATTCTTCGTACGCACGGTTTACACATACTAAATCGATTGCCTTCGTAAATGGAAATAGGTATACCAAGAAATTTATGTTAGTTCATGTTTACACATTTTGGTGCTCTGCGACCAGTTCGTACATTTGGATGCAACAAGTTATATAATACATCTCGCTTACAATACTTAAACATTGAAGAAACTTTTCCACAATGTACAGACAAAACAGTTAATAATTACTTCAAGATAGGCAGCCCTCGTAGCTCAGTGGGTATGACACTGGCTTCTCACACCGAGGGTTCCGGGTTCGATCCCCGGTGAGGTCACAATTGATCTATTTGATTTTGTGATTTACTCAAGCCTGGGTGTTTTTTGTTGTGTTTCGCTTCTGTAATTGGGCCTCTTGGCCTGTTGAAGAGTAAATAAAAAATCAAATCAAATATTATATATACAGATGTATCACAAAAACGAAATTATATTTTTTATGGGAAAGTAGGTATGGAAGTCTTTGGGTGTTCATGCTGTTTATGACCCATCGTACGGCTGGCTTAAGTGATCACTTTACGCAATGTAACATTCTTTATTTCCACTCATAATAGAATACCACGTTTATCAAATTTTTGGAATTTCTAAATATTTAAATTTTACAACGTATACGTGTTGTAATAATCATTAGCGCGACCGGCATTAAAAAATTTTTCATTCCCCTTAATTAATCACAGATGTCCGTAATGTGATATCTATTTTTATGGTTGGAATTTTTGTGCGATGTCATTTATATGTGTAATGAGATTCTTCCGAATAATTAGCATTACACTAGAATACGCCTGAAATATCATTTCAAATTTTAAACTCCTTTTTAGATCAGTATTTTCATTCAGGGACATCATTTAATCAAGTTGATTAAATGATGTCCCCGAATGAAATTACATTTAATCAAGTTGATTAAATGATGTCCCCGAATGAAATTACATTTAATCAAGTTGATTAAATGATGTCCCTGTGACCAAATCCAGTTCTGTGTTCTGAAAAATTTGAACAAACTCAAAATATTCTGAATAATTACTTCTTAAATAACTGCACTTTGTGGTAACTAGTTTGTGGCAATAAATGACAACATTATGTGGTAGTACAAGCATTTAATTTATTTTGAAAATATTAATAACATCGATGCAACTCGCATTGCATGTTCGCATCTCTATTTTAAAAAAATCATGTAAATTTATGTAAATAGCAAGAAAATACTTTGTATGAACTAGAAATTTGTTGAATTTTCAACATGTTTCGGGTCAACCACGGGTTCCTTCACTAGGATACAATATTAGTTAGTATACGTCGTATCCTGATGTTGATAAAATAAACATGTTGATAATTCAACAAATTTGTGGTTTATACAAAGCGTTTTCTCGTAAATTGTATAAATATTAATTAATCTAACATTCCGTCAATTCGAAACGTCAAGACCACCCGCCGACGAACTGACGCGAGACTTTAACCACAGATAAATAACAATGCAGACCTCCGCGGACAAAATAGACGCATTGTTTCGGACGCACGTAATTCGAGGCGCAAAACAAAAGCGCAAAGAAGAAGTTGTGACAATCGCAAGACGGATGGCCTCTCCGCGTCCCATTGTCCCGAGCGGAGAACATTTTCTCCTCCTTCCGCGTCTGTCTTTACAAATTAAAAGACAATAATGCGAGAATATTTATCGCGAAACCTTTTTGGAAATCTGTCCGCTCCGCCCTTTGTCCCCACAAAGGGTTGGCGGATTTGCAGTTGGCACATAATGGGGATGTACCGCGGTAGGCTTCGTCAAGTAATTTGTTTTCGATTTCTAAGGGGCGGTTCTGTCAACGCGGCAGATGCCGTCTGCCCGCCGCGGGCTAAGGAAAAAAGTACGCGATTCTTGGACGCTTTTTAGGGTTGGGCGGGTTAGAAGAGTGGTGGAAGATAAGGGAAGAAAGGTGGAAGATCTCCAACGCGGTAGTGTGAAAAGAAGTTCACACCATGCCAGCTCTTCTGATGTTAAAATGTGTTGTGTCGCGTGTATGTACATATGTAAGGTAAAGTCTTTTGGGCAAAGACAATTTGATTTCACTGCCCCGATTGTTTTTAACAAGTTACCTAATGAAACTAAAGAAATAACTCTACACAAACCTTTTAAACATCATATTAATAAGTTTATAAAAATATCAGGTAGAAGGTATGCTGAAGAAGTCATCCGCCCTTGACCTCTGAATTGGCAAAACTAATTTATATAATTTAAAGTATTATACATCTTAATTTTGTATGTGTATTTTCTTTTCTTTTCTTTTCTCTTAGATTTAGGTATTCCTATGATTTACTTTAAATTATTATCTTGATTTTGTATTTATATTTTCTTTTCTTTTTATTTTCTTTTAGATTTAGATTCTTTAATTGTCATTTTTTATTACTACATACCATATGAGAATGTGGCAGTTATTAGTATCTCGTATTAACTAATGTAAATGTAAATAAACAATAAATAAATAAATAAATAATGTTAGAAAGACAAGAATAGTAAATTTAGTATTTAAATAGACGTTCTTCCATAATCGCAATAACGGTTTATTTATTTATTTATTAATTAACGCTCTTCGGGTCTTTTACAAACAATAAGGTATAGTGTTGATTAAATTAACGAATACTTTTAACAATACACAGTGATTGCCCATGAAATATAAACAAGAAAATATAATAATATTAAGAGAAAAGCAAATACATAGTAGTAGCACAATACTAAAAGATAAATATAATAAAGAGTAAAAAGAAAGTATATAGAAGCTTAAAGAAAGCGTAATATAATAAAAAATACAACATAATAATTTAATATAATAAGTACATAAAGTGTAGCTAATTTAAATTTACCAATTCCTAAAATCACCAATAAGTATGGATCGAAGACTTTGAAGCATGGTGTTTCTAAGATTAAAAATAAATATACTACGCGTCGCCCATTTCTAGCTCCTTGTTGACTGGATTTGCTACCTGTTACGGCTAGAATACGCTGGAGGTCTCAATCACCACAAAAGTTGTTTTTTCTTAACATAGCAACGTGAACAAGTTTGTGTATTTGGGAAGTATGTTTAGTAGAGACGGCAAGGCTGAGAATGATATCGAAAGGAGAGTAACTGCGGGAAACAAAGTTAATGGTGCACTAAATGCAATTATGGTCAATAAGAATCTGTCAAAAGAAGCAAGACTAGCGGTACATAATGGCGTTCTGGTGCCAACCCTTATGTATGGAAGTGAAGCCTGGAATTGGCAAAAGAGGAATGAAAGTAGATTGAATGCGGTGAAAATGCGGCCACTAAGACGCTTGTGTGGAAAATTTTTGGTCGATAGAGTGAGGAATGAACAAATTAGAAGTGAATGCAATGCTAGCTGTAGTGTGGTAGATAGAATAAAGAAAGGAGTGCTGAGATGGTTTGGTCATGTGGAACGTATGAACGAGGAAAGGATGGTTAAGAAAATATATGAGGCGAATGTTGAAGGCAACAGGAATAGAGGGCGTCAGCGAAAGACCTGGCACGATCAGGTACTACAAGTATTTGAGGATGGCCCTGTTAAAAGCCGCAACAACCGTAGAACGTGTATGAGAAGATGTATGAATGTGGCCGAAGCAAAAGTGGTGTGCCAGGATAGAAGAGTGTGGCGTTCAATCCTCTCTGCCTACCCCTGCAGGGAAACGGCGTGATGGTTAGTTAGTTAGTTAGTTAGTTAGTTAGCAACGTGAAAATGGAAGTTGAATCATGTAAAATCAAGGAAATTTATAAATAATTTAAAAATATTGAAACATCTGTTGACTACTTACTGTACGTATAAAATGAATGACTTCCAAATAAAGATTAGTTTATTGGGAAGAAAAATTCACGCAATAGAAATATCATCACAAAATAAAATGGAAAATGTCGATCGCAATAATCGTCGCAAAATGTTGAAATTAGACAAATTCCAATGGCGTCCAATAGCGAAAATATTCAAAACATAATAAAAAAATTGCAACGATAGTACAACGCGATCCTGGCATCCTCAATGTTGATAACTTCTACCGAACTCGATCGATCAATCCATCTGAATATTTTGGAACAATTATACGGTACATACCGATGATGTCTAAAAAATTAGCAGTGGAAACTTAATTTAAATATGTCTGAAAGCGAAATGATCGCTGTTACATAAAGTCGAAATTTACGAATGTTACCAAATGGTCGCTGTACATAAAGCATGAAATAGTCTGTTACATAAGGTCGAAAGTTACGTTATGGTCGCTGTTACATAACATCCAAGCCTTGGACAAATTAAGAGTAACTGAATATTAAATATGTCAACAAAAATAAAGTGATACTTCAACCAGAATAACCTTCTTGTGTGATTTACACCTTGCGCATTCTAGTCCTGTTACAGTGTGATCGGCATTAATCAAACTGCACTTAACTGCATAAATATAATGCTAAAATAATGCATAAAACTAGTGGGCACTCTGTACCTGTGTTCCACTTTTTTTGGGTCGCAATCCTAAGATTGGTCTGCAACAAACACTCGATTTCTCCACTCCTCTCTGTCACTTGCCAGCCTCTTCATTTCTTGGTAGGTGCTATAGCGCACATCTCCGATAATCTGGCCTACGAAGCTTATTTGTGTTACATTATATAAAATAAAATAATTTCGCCCTATACTAGTATTTAAAATAAAAATATTGTTTGTTAATTTACGATTAAAAAAAAATATTCAGTCTATTTTACAAGTTTTTATTCAGATTCAATCTGTAAGTGAAGAATATTGTAATAAATATTTGACCCATTTCCCGACTGACAATGGCTCTGAAATTTGCAAAGAGGGAGCTATTCCTGATGACAATATAATAAGCATTCATTATTCTTACAAAATCTTTTTTTTCAATAAAGTTTCTGATACACTGTTACGGAGGGAATAAAATTCCACACTTTTGCCTCTGATTCCTATAAATATCCTGATTCCTCTTCTATGAATATTATAATTCCACTCAAGCAATATTACTACTACAGCAGTCAACACCTGACGCTATAATAAACACACATACACTAATATTAGTTTTTTTTCAATTGGTTGAGCAACTTTGTAAAAGTTTTTCTAAATTTTCAAAACATTTATTAGAAAATGATCACGTTTTTGATATAAAAATATTTTACACATAATAATTTTGGTCTGAAGTTGAATAATTTAGAATCATTAGAAATTTGTAAAGCATGTACCTAATAGTAAACAAAATATTATTAAAAATCAATTAAATATAGCTCAATTCTAAAAAAAATTGCAAATCAACTTCAGCAATAATATTTTAAAATAATTTTTCAAATAATTTAGAAAAACAAAAGAATTATTCATTTTGATATTTTTACATTTATAAAACTGACGATGGAAAAGTTTTTCCGAAACATGTAGGTGTAATTAATAAAATATAAGTAGATATATAAAAATAATAAAAAATATTTTTTTTAAATATTAGTGTTTATTTAAGGAGACCGGTTAAGACACTTGTCTAGTAACTTGGTGGTCGTGGGTTCTTTCTAGATCAACATGTTGGTCCTATTTTTCACAGCATTGTAGTTTAGCCTACTTTGTAAATGTTTACGTGACACGTATTCCATGTAAGCACCTATATTTATTTTTTTAAAGTTAATTAAAAAATATATAGCCAACTCTTTTGCGTTCGGTGAATTTATATAAAATATTGGCTAAATCCGAGATAATGGTCCCATTGCATGTACAACGAAAATGATTATTTCACTATATTATTGAATGTGCTAATAACAAAATGAAAGATAATTTACGTTTAAAAAGTAAGTATTAAAGTTTCGAAAAATGCACTGCATATTTTGACATTTCATAGGCAATATATGAGGTTAGGTTAGGTTATTAGGTTTGGTTAGGTTAGGTTACTAGGTTTGGTTTGTTTAAATTATATTAGGATTATTTTAGTTACTATTAAATTAATATAACATTAAATTATATAGTCAAATACTTATTTTCATAGTATGAGCAACGGGACCATATTCTTGGATTATTCCAAAATTTTCGCCACCAGTGACGTTTTAAAATATGTAATATAATTCTCCTCCTTTGTCAAAATTAATTTCAGTAATGCCGCCGTCTAAAACAAAACTAAATATAACTCTGAACCGATCGCTTGTTTTAATTCCATTATGCGCCACGACAGCCTTTCCCCCCGCGCTCCCCCGGGACCCCCCTCCGACCCTTGGTTATTATCTTTAAATAACTGGAGATTCGATAAAGGGGTAAAATTCCGGAAGGGGTGTATTTTTCCCGCCGCCCGAGCCAAACAAGGGATGTGGGGCAGGTCTGAAGAAGACGTCTGTGATATATTTATTACTTACTTAAAACGCCCACAGACAAGACTGCCCGAGTGTTAATAATTAATTCATTGTACTCCGCCCGAGAATGCGTCCTTATTTTCAAGTGTTAATTGCAAAATCGTTACTTTTGATGGACACGTTGATTTTGCGATAATTTTTATTATTGTGTTATTTTTTTTTTAAGAACTCGATAGATAGCTAGAAAGATTTATTTTTACTCCCTTTATATTAACTCGTGGCGTCTGCTTGCTTGCCGGCTTGCCGGGTGAAAAAACTTTGGATTGATTTTTAACCCTTTTCCCGTGATCCAATCGAGCTGAAACTTGGCAAGTAGACTCGTGGCGACGATCAAGAAGATTTATCAAATTTTCGTTAAAAAAAATTAATAATTATACTATAATTTCGGATTTTTAGAAATTTCATTGGTTTTTTCAAATTGGTATCATTAGAAAAGTTTGATTACTAGCATAGCGGCCCGATAACGTCGCGGAATATTTTCTAAATTTGAATTACTTCGTCGGTATTCATAATAGGTACTTCATTTCGAATGTCGAAAATCTAAATTGACTGACAAATATTTTTAAAATTTAACCTTCAAAGCATGAAGTGTCTTATCAAAACATCTGACATTTTAGAAATATATTAAATTCCTGTAAGTTTAGTGTTATGTTGTATGTTTTAATTCATCTTTAATTGTTGTTATATTTTGCAAAGAAAGGGAGTAAAATAAAAACTTGGTTTTTATGGGTTACTTTTTTCATTCATTGATGACAACTTTTCATGTTTACATAATTAAATAAGCTTTTTTCAGGGCCTTGGCAGCAAGTAAACACTAAATTGATTTGTCGCCTTACCTGCTACACTAGTAATTTACTGTATTATAGCAGGCAGTGCTCTTCCAGTAGTATATGTTTAAGAATATTTATTATACATATAAAGTAGTTATTTAGTGAATCAATCTTAGTACTAATAAGAAATATGAAATAGTTACAATTAATTGTTAACAATTTAATAATGGTGTTAATTCTATATTATAGACAAAGAAAAAAAATTATGTAAACTACGTTCTTGTGAGGTAATAAAACACTATTTTTTATTTTATTATTTTTATTTATTTAAGGCACGTTTTGATTTATAATGGAATTATTCCTTAGCAAATCTTGACGAAAATTACCGCACGCCCCATCAGATACAAAACGCAAAAAGTAATTTGTGACTCTTGCGTTACAAAAAGTGGATTGCTAAAATGGATAATATATGTGTTAACCAATTAATAAAAAAAATACTACATATAAGGTCGATAAATTGACGGCAGTACGAGGCAGCTATGGTGTAATTGGTAACGCGCCATTCCCGGATTGATTGGAGATCCGTGGTTCGAATCCCAGTAGCGGAAAAAATATTTTTTCATTCATTTGATTTTTCTGTATGCCTTTTATAATTGATTAATAAATTTGTTTAAAACAATACATTACTTATCAATATTTTTGAGAATGTTCAAATTAAGAAAACAAAAGTGGGTGGAATCATGTGAAGGTTACATCGTGTAAAGTGATCAATTAATCCAGGCACATGTTAGGTTAATATGTTAAGCGGTTAAGCCACCTTGAGAATTTTCAAAAAATACTTTTATTTTAATTTATTTTATAGCTTGTAGTTTTAAGAATAATGTGAGTCATCATTTATTAAAAAATTCCAGAACTTATCTGAGTAAAAAATATGCCAAAATAAAACTAGCGTAGTAGATGAATTCTTAAAAGAATGACATTATTGTTTTGTGTTTGTCTCGAAGTTTTCTTTTTCAGGCTGGTGGAGAAGATATCTGAAAAAATGTTGGACCGATTTTGTTAAAAATTTTCACTTTCATTGCGCGTATCTTCCGCCGCGTCTTTTCCGTCGCGTTAAATGGGCAAAGCAAATGGATCGACCGATCATCCGCGTAGCGTGTTTGATAAGCGCATATTGTATGGAAAGAAATGTAGCGGCGTTCCGCGACCGAAAAGACGCGACGGAATATCCGCGTAGTGTGGCGCCGGCCTTACACGTAACGTCATCTACGATATAGCGTACGAATTTTTAACAGAAAGGGCAGTTTGCTTGTTATCAATTTTCAACTATGATTTCTTGTTTTTCGACAAAAATTAAAATTATTTTCAAAATGCACGCATTCGCGCAAAACAAAATTCTTTTCTTTTATATTATACTAGATCATAGATATTACGAGTACGTCATCATATCCTGGCAACATAATTATCACCAGAAGCTGCGCACGTCACAGAAAAGTACTTTATGAAATTTTACAAATAATTTTTTAATGAAAATATTTTTTTTGATGCCCTTGCTTAGTAATTCAGTGGCCTGGGGTTCGAGCCTCGTTTCCGACCAGCAGGTACGCTGAGCTTAGTTTGAAAATTGTAGGTAGGTATATTCCAGTGTCACGAATTCCAAAAAATAATAACTTGCGTTACCGTAAAGAATTTATGATATCTGAGCATTTTCAATGAAAATTTTTTCAACGGTTTCAAAATAATCATATGTTTCCTATAAATATTGAGAATTTAATGTGAAATATTAAAAAATATGAACGCATCTTAGGGTTTCACGGCCGTTCATAATCTATTCTGCCGTGTTTCCATCACCAGGGATGATGTACTGTTTTGTGTATTAGAGATGGATCATACATGAATGATGTGTTCTTTCAGAACAATTCACTTTGCTCAGATCCGGTTGTATCAACTTGATTTAAAGAAAAAGTTCGATTAAAGCATAGACTTAGTGAGCTACCTACTGTTCATTGGTTCAGCAGTTGGATTTTTTTTGAAATCGACAAAATTGGTGGGAATACATTGCTTATTGTTCATCAAATCCTAAATCCCAATAGTGATGAAATCTTTAGCAGTTAATCTTAACCCCCTCAGTAGCTAGCGAAAATTTTGTGGTGGACTAATGTAGTGAAATTTTCGGCACTCAAAAGCACCCCCTCAGCAGCGAAATTGTTTTGTGGGTAGGCGAACATCAGTTCACTAATTGTATGCATATAGATGCAAAAACGCCACTCGTATGGATCCCATATGGACAGCGGTGGTTGTGCATCTATGCGCTACAATTATGAGCGATCGAAGTTCGTATGGATAAAACGCCCTTCGCTATTAAAAATCAATAATTTAAATGAACGATTCAAAGTAAACAGTTCACTTGACTGAACGACTCGCTGAACGTCGACAGTTCTGGATGATGTCTTTTTTATTTTTATTTATTAGAGACACTAACAGGATAATAGATACATGATACTCTGATAACAAACATTATAGTGAAGACTATGCCTATTATCCCAATTACAAGTGTCTTCGGCACGCTCTAGTATCATGTATTTTTGCAATTAATTATATTTTACATGTACATTTATGTATATTATATATTTTGTGTTTGAGTGTAGTGCGATTAGTATTTAATGAATGATTGCTTTAATGGATCTATATGCTCGTGTCATCGTTTAGAAAATGGATGTTGTGTATGAGTGAGTTTTTGAACAATGATAAGGTATCTGCAAGAATATCAGCATCAATGTTAGGGTCAGCACAATACAAATTATATGTCCGACACAACCTTGTGATGGGAGAAAAGTAACCGACATTATTAGTGTGCTGACTTATTCTGTCGTTAAGTATTGGCTTGCAATACCGTATCGAAAGCAGGTACATTATTTATCCTTGATTGCCTATTCGTGTTGATACAGTAACATACAAAACAGCTGTAGTTTGTCTAAACGATACGTGCGCATATACTATGTGGCGAGGTGCTATCTATGGCCACGCCGCGCCACCAAGCAGTGCCTTAAAGAACGGCCGCCATAGATGCGAAACGATGTGCCACTGCCAGCCGTGTGTACGTGACCGCAGGGGCTCCCGGGAGCCAGGTCTTGCTAGCAGCTGACCGGACCAGAAGCAATTTTCGGAGCGGCCGCAGACCGCTACGGCACTGGCAATGCTTAATTCACCTTCCAGTGTTCCTGTTCTCCGCGCTAAAACCCACTGCCGCAATGAGTTTTTGTACTTGTGAAGTATGTATTTTATCTTGACAATATTTTTATACGTATGTTCTGAGAACATTACAGAGAAATACTTATTAATTAAGATAAATTATAGGAATAAAAAAAACGTAACCCATAAAAACCAAGTTTTTATTATACTCTCTTTCTTTGTAAAATACAACAACAATTAAAGACGAATTAAAACATAACACTAAACTTACAGTAATTTAATATATTTCTAAAATGTCACATGTTTTGAGCTTTGATAAGACACTTCATGCTTTGAAGATTAAATTCTAAAAACATTTTCCAGTCAATTTAGATTTTCGTAGTGAAGTACCTATTATGTATACCGACGGAGTAATTCAAGTTTAGAAAATATTCCGCGACGTTATCGGGCCGCCGTTGCTAATCAAACTTTTCTAATGATTCCAATTTGAAAAAACCAATAAAATTTCTAAAAATCCTAAATTATACTATAATTATTAATTTTTTTTAACGAAAATTTGATAGATCTTCTTGATCGTCGCCACGAGTCTACTTGCCAAGTTTCAGCTCGATTGGATCACGGGAAAAGGGTCAAAAATCGATCCAAAGTTTTTTTGACGGCAAGCCGGTAAGCAAGCAAGCAGACGCCACGAGTTAATATAAAGGGAGTAAAAATATAGAGATATCATTACCAGCGTAAAGCGAAATATCTGTTTGTTCGTAAAATGCACGCAGCCTATTAGAAATTCGTTGAACTTTATTTATAAAATTCAGAAAACTGTTTTGACACGGAACGGCATGCTAAAAAGAATTTACGCACTGTCAGAACCCTTGGTATCAGGGGCGTGCAGTGAGAACAAAAAGAGTGATTTTTTCCTAAGCATGTATTTTGAAAAGAAACCGAAATAAAAGATGAATCTCGAAATATTCTTATCACAGTAACTCACATACTATTCAGATTTTAATATTTTGTTGTATTCTGCTACATAAATATGTAATTTCGATTTTTTTTCCAAATATATTATGCGTAAATAAAAGTAATGCTTATTGTTCTAACTGTACGGCCAGATAAATATGAAAATCGAAATTAAATATTTATCTGCCAGATAAATATTTAAGTAATGCTTCTTGTTCTAACTGTACGGCCAGATAAATATGAAAATCGAAATTAAATATTTGTCTGCCAGATAAATATTTAAGTAATGCTTCTTGTTCTAACTGTACGGCCAGATAAATATGAAAATCGAAATTAAATATTTGTCTGCCAGATAAATAATTAATTTCGATTTTTTTTCAAATATATATTTCAATAAAAGTCATACTTCTTGTTCTAACCGGAGACATACATGTATGCTGTGTCATGGGAATTACACATTTTCTATCATCTTAAATTCCTTTTCTAAGTTCATTTTTGATTTTTTTTTTTAAATTTTGTTGAGCTTTGTTTTAAAAATGTTGATTAAAATAATTTATTCGTACCAAAGAAAAATATTTTGTGCTGTACTTGTATTATATTTACATTTTTATCTCGAAAGAATAGATACTTTAAAAAAATCATCAACTTGTGTGATGGATCCACTCTGTACTACAATGAAGTACTTCATTATACTGAAGTGTACACTTTACACCATGTAAGTGAACTGCACACTTAAAACTACATACTTCAAATAGCACACTTCATACTTCACACTACAAATTTGAAATTAAAGTGTGACTTTTAGTGAAGTGGAACGAATGAATACTTATTTTGAATAGCATAAAATTCTTGGCGGATTTCGTGGGAAGTCGATGTAGATTGAAACAACCCCCTCCTCCAATGGAATTGAAAGTTTTGAGTAGTATAGTTATGAAGTAGTAAATACTTCATGTAGCTCATTTTGAACGATTTGCACAATTTTGTAGTACTGCAATCATTCATTGAAGTTAATAGTTCATTGAAGTAGATAAAGTGCGTAATATTTCGGTACTTACCGCAAATGAAGTGCACACTTTGTAGCCTTCAAAGTGGTAAACTTGCGCGTGTTGAAGTCATCATTCTGAAATGAAGTTTTTCCTGTATATTATAGATATCTCACAGAGACGAAACTGTATTAATTATGGGAAAGTAGGTATAGAAGTCATTTGGGTGTAACAGGACTTATGACCTGTCTTTTGGTAGGCTTAAGTGATCACTTTACACAATTGTAACATTCGCCATTTCCACCCATGATAGAATATACCATGCTTATTCATTTTTTGGAAGTTGTATATATGTTCAAATTGCGTGAAGCTTTCATATATGAGTTGTAAGCGCCTTTTCCATGCGGCCTGTACAAAGCCATTTTCATTACCCTAAATCCCCACAGATGTCGCTAATGAGAAAAGGATATTGCTCCCTAAATTCCGTAAAATCAATTGTAGATTTTCTCATTAGCGACATCTGTGGGGATTTAGGGTAATGAAAATGGCTTTGTACAGGCCGCATGGAAAAGGCGCTTACAACTCATATATGAAAGCTTCACGCAATTTGAACATATATACAACTTCCAAAAAATGAATAAGCATGGTATATTCTATCATGGGTGGAAATGGCGAATTTTACAATTGTGTAAAGTGATCACTTAAGCCTACCAAAAGACAGGTCATAAGTCCTGTTACACCCAAATGACTTCTATACCTACTTTCCCATAATTAAAACAGTTTCGTCTCTGTGAGATATCTATAATATACACTAATTGATTAATAATGTCTCTGTGACATAAATCCAGCACTGTTCTGAAAGATTTGAACAAACTCAAAATATTCTGAAGTTTTTCCTTTCACCGGTATACACAATTCCTGGAATACAAGGATTGATGAGTTGATTCTAGGCTTCATTAATCAATTAATGTATATTATGGAAGGCTCACAGAGACGAAACTGTATTTTTTATTTTTTTTATGGGAAAGTAGGTATAGAAGTCATTTACGGTGAATGTCGGACTTACGACCGATCTTTGGTAGGCTTATGTGATCACTTTACACATATGTAATGTTCGCCATTTCCACCATGATAGCATATCCATGTCTTACTAATTTTTTGAAGTTGTATATATATTTTGAATTGCATGTCATACATCATATATATGTTGTAACGATCTTTTATACCGGCCTGTGACAGCCATTTTCACATTTTCCCACAGATGTCGCTAATTATTTTTGATATCGTTGGGTAATGTCGCTCGATGAGACTTCCACAACTGATTTTTTACGGAATTTAAAAAGCAGACATCCATAATATACATTAATTGATCAATGATGTCTCTTTGACAAGAAATCCAGCACTACCGTTCTGAAAGATTTGAACAAACTCAAAAATATTCTGATTCTAGGCTTTTTAATTTTAATAAGACTTTTTTGTGTTATTAATAGAGAATTCAAATTCAACTTTCATCTCACTTACATTCGTGAAAGCTCATTATTTATTGAGGATACTTGCAGGACCATCTTTTGATGTCTGGTTTAACTGATTATGCCGAGTCTTCCGCAGTCTACGCTAGTGCTATTTTCGGGCATATTTTATTTCACCGCATCTGTACATCTTCGTGGATCCTTTCGTCGAGTCCTATCTTCGTTTCGAGACGTTCAAACGGATAATTTAAAAGACTGAAATGTTAATTAATTGAAGCTCGCAAGTGGCTAGGGGCGGTGTCTGGGTGGCTGGGGGAGGCTGCGGCCTGTCGTGCCTTATCGCCGCGCGGGCGGGACACTCGCCCCGGGATGTTATTACGACTCCCGTCGGTCGAGCGCGGTGCACCCCACACGCAGGGGTAGTTTGGGATCGTCAACTGTACTTCGGGATAATGTTTACCTACCCTCCCGCCCACCCTACTACTCGACCACTGAAAAAAATTAATCTATCGAGCGTTTGGTGAGCTGTGATTGTTTTATGTTTTTACTTACTTACTTACCATCACGCCGTTTCCCCATAGGGGTAGGCAGAGAGGATAGAGCGCCATATTCTTCTGTCCTGACATACAACTTTCGCTTCGTCTACATTCATACATTTTCGCGTGCAAGCTCGACGGTTGTTCAGGCTTCTAATAGGACCATCTTCCAGTATCTGGTTGATCTGGTCATGCCACGTCTTCCGTGGTCGCTCTCTCTTTCTGGCGCCGTCGACACTTGCATCGTATACCTTTCTTACCATTCTTTCCTCATTCATTCGCTCAACATGCCCAAACCGCCTGAGCGACCCTATTTTTATTCTCTGTATTATGCTACGATCAGCTTTACATTCATTCCTAATATCTTCATTCTTTACTCTATCATACATGGATTTACGCACATACGTCTAAGGGACCTCATCTCCACTGCATTCAATCTACTTTCGTTCCTCTTCTGCCAGCTCCAGGCTTCACTTCCATACATTAGTGTCTAATGGAGTTCTGGTTTTTAATTTGAGGTAGAAATAATAAGTAGATAACTTGTCGCCTGGAATAAATTCCAAATAAATAAATATTTACAATAAAAAAAATTAAAATATGTAAAGAAAAAAATCTTACAGAAAACCAGGAATATTTCTAACTTACGAGAAATGGAACCAATTCATAATGCCTAAATGTAAAACAAACCAAATGCAGCATCACTATATTTATAAAGCCATTCATTACTGTAATAACTTACCTATCGAGATATGATGCATCAGTAACCTCTCAGAGCAAATCAAAAAAATTAAAATTTTCCTAAAATCAAGCTTAAATTCATAAATCATTTAAACTTATAGCTTTTTTCAAAATAACTCCTATACTTTCATTAACAATTTACCTTTTTACTGTATTAATAAATAACTTGTATACACTATGTACCTATATATTATAACAAGGAATAAGAACTGTGGCTCCCTCATCAGACTCAAGAGCTTCTCTTCACTGATGAGGTCTAAATGACTACCAAGTATTTAAAAAAAAAGTTTAATCTGATATGTTATATATAAGAACTGTATTCGTACCATAAATTAAATAAATAAATAAATAAAAAAGTAGATAATCAAATGGAAATATATATAAAGGACGATAACAAAAAAAAATGACAGAAGTCATTACCAGCTGCAAAATTTATGTACATCTACCGATGTATCTTACATGGAAAACATAAATAACCTCGCAGGACTGTATTCTTGCCTTGATTATGGGTTGAAAATATTCAAGCACCCATGACATGATAAAAACCTTTCAGAAATTCCAATCGGAATGTTTTCCAATTTTGACTTGTATTAAAGGGAATGAATTTTTCATATTCCATGTAAGTTACTGTAATGATAACAAAAAATAAGTCAAAAATATTTTAAAAGAATGCAAATTTCGATGTGGCATATCGCATAACTATTGATAGGTCACGGTTGCTTGACCATCTTGGACTCATTATCAAGGCGGGAATATGGTCCTGCGAGGTTATTAATGTTTTCTAAATAAACCTGTGTACAACTTACAAAGAAATTTTTTGATGTGTGGATATTCTTCACATATTTTTACATCTTTAGAGAATAGAGATGCAACAAAATGCGTGTCCATCGTGCAACGGAAATAAATTCTCATTGAAGATATCTAATATAAATCAATTTTTAAAATTAATATCATTACAGATTTTTTATCCCTTGTTATTTTGGGAACAAAGTTGGACAGAATAGAGTAACTTCTGACCAGATAGGTCTAGCATCGTTCCTCCAAATAAACGAACAATTTTGATAATCTGTGGATGTTCTTAAACTGTGGAATTGGTGAATGTTACACCATAGAGTGATCACTTTAGCGAGCTCATACATGTCGTAAGCCTTGAGCCATCCTATTAGAAGACTGCCATACATGTTTTTTTATATAAAATTACCTTTATTATTTAGTTAAAGTGATTTTTTTATTTTAATGACACTTATTAGAAGGTACATATATAAGTAAATATCTTGTCCCCAAACAGAAATTGTATGCTGGTATGAGGGGGCAGGAAATACAGTAAAATAAATGGGCATACATATTAAATATAATTACATTGACTTGTCAAACAGTTATCTCCTCTCCAACACAAGTCCCTTCAGCCGTTTACTGAAAAGTTCCACACTATTCAATTCCTTTATGGAATTGGGGATCCCATTATTGAAGTCGATCGCAGTGTATAAGAAACCATATCTCTCCCTATTAGTCCTCGGTATATCACTTCTTATATAGTCTCTTGTTCTCGTGTGTTATCTATGCACATCGCTGTTCTGGCAAAGGACGATATTCGTTTTCAACAACTTATTCTTTATTCTATAAATCATCTTTATCTTTTCCATATATTAGGTCCTTACATATGAAATTGGCGTTTTGCCGTACTGGCAAATTTGATCTCAAATATCTTCTCTTTGGTTAGGAATTCCAAATCCAAATTTATACAGCTATTTACTCATGTATTTGTATTTTGAAAATTATAATTCTTTTTTTTTTCCTCAATTGTTTTTTTCTTTGCGTCACTCAGTTTACAAAATGAAAAACTTGAAATATCGCGTTATTTACGAGTACGAGTTCAACCGTGGCACCAGTGCTGCAGAAACGGCTCGAAGGATTAATGATGTGTATGGCGACGGTGCCGCAAAAGAAAACACAGTGCGTTTTTGGTTCCAACGTTTTCGTTCTGGAAATTTCGACCTGCAGAACAAGCCCCGTGGACGGCCGGAGACCAAAGTTGATAATGAAGAATTGAAGGCTATTGTGGAAGCGGATCCATCGCAAACCACATCCGAGTTAGCTGCAGGCTGCGGTGTTAGTGATAAAACTGTTTTAATCCACTTGAAGCAAATTGGTAAGGTGAAAAAGCTTGAAAGGTGGGTACCTCACGAATTGAGTGAAGCAAATCAACAAACGCGCGTTGACTGCTGCGTTGCATTACTCAACCGGCACAATAATGAAGGGATTTTAAATCGAATCATTACCTGTGATGAAAAGTGGATACTGTACGATAATCGGAAGCGCTCATCGCAATGGCTGAACCCTGCCGAACCAGCCAAACCACGCCCCAAGCGAAAATTGACTCCAAAAAAGTTACTTGTGAGCATTTGGTGGACTAGTGCTGGTGTCGTTCACTACAGCTTTCTTAAATATGGCCAGACGATTACGGCAGATGTCTATTGTCAGCAACTGCAAACCATGATGGAAAAGCTAGCTGCTAAACAACCGAGGCTGGTTAATCGCTCTAGGCCACTGCTGCTTCATGATAACGCTAGACCACACACTGCACAACAGACGGCTACCAAATTAGAGGAGCTTCAATTGGAATGTCTAAGACATCCACCGTACTCTCCGGACCTTGCCCCAACAGATTACCATTTTTTCGAAATTTGGATAACTTCTTGCAAAGGAAAAAATTCAACTCCGATGGGGCAGTCCAAACCGCCTTCAAAGATTTTATTGATTCCCGTCCGAATGGTTTTTTTAGTAAAGGGATCGATGAACTGCCTATGAGATGGCAAAAGTGCATAGATAGCAATGGTACATACATTGATTAAATAAATATATTATAATAAAAAAAAAACGGCTTTATGTTCCTCCCATACTAAACGCCTATTTCATATGTAAGGACCTAATATATCAGATTCTCTAGGTTAAGCATGCCGGTGATCCTGCATAAGTCAGTAGTTCTGGTGTAATTGTCTTATTTTTAATAATTGAATCATTTATACTAATGAAAAAATATTTTTCTTCTCCCCTTCTGACTTTTTTTGTCATACAAAGCTGGTCAACACAACAACCTTCACAGCTACGAAGATCGACTTGCCTTTTTCAAGATGCACAAACTTGAGTCCCGACAGAAAATATCCGATCTCGTTGTGCTACACAAGATTCTCAGCGGAGCTATTGATTCTCTCTCTCAATCTGATATAAATTTGCATGTTAAACCAGAATAAGTCTTCAGAATAAGTCAGCACACTAATAATGTCTGTTACTTTTCTCCCATTACAAGGTTGTGTCGCACATATAATTTGTATTGTGCTGACCCTAACATTGATGCTTATATTCTTGCAGACACCTTATCTTCGTTCAAAAACTCACTCACACACAACATCCATTTTCTAAACGAAGACATGAACCTATAGATCCATTAAAACAATCATTCATTAAATATTAATCGCACTAGACTCAAACACAAAATATATAATATACATTAATGTACATGAAAATAATTAATTGCAACAATACATGTTACTAGAGCGTGCCGAAGACACTTGTTATTGGGATAATGGGCATAGTCTTCACTATAATGTTTATTATCTGAGTATCATGTACCCATTATCCTGTTAGTGTCTCTAATAAATAAAAAAAAAAATAAAAAAAATAGCGTGAAAGTATGTTTGTACGTACGTTTTAACCGTATCCCATTACGTGTCTTAAAAAATGACCTCTTCTCGTAAATCTATCCCAATCTTTGTCCTCTGGTTCCTAAATCCGGCCGCACGTCGGCGCCAAATTGTTTGCCGGGCCTTATCGGCGCCGCAGCGGCTGTTGACAGACCATTGTCTGCCGGGGACCCGACAAAGAATATCTATGGGATGGTTTCACCGCGCGCGGGCGACACCGCTGGTCAAACCGCAGACGACGATAAGCGCGCCTTCGACAGGGGCTGATGGATGAGGCGGGGGGCGCTTTGAATACAGAATGGAACGGGGCTTGCTTTTGTTTTTCAAGTTTCCCCTGAGGAGTGTAGCTGTGGAGCAGTGGCGTGCAGTGGGTGTAAACTTAGGTTATGCTGTGACCGACTATATACCTATATTAAAAATATATACATACGCATATACCTATAAGGGTATATACAATTTAATTTTTTTTTAAACTATATATAATGAACTATTTTGAGTAGCTTCAATCCACAAAAACGACTGCACTATAAAAGAAGTATTATAAACAATATTTCCTAAATAAATAAATGTTTTATATAGGTATAGCTAATATGGTGAAAAATTTCAATATATTTCGAAGACGATTTATATATAATTAAATCGGGAACAATACTAATTTCAGATATACGTTTCTTTCCAGAAAAATAAATCAAACATTTTATCTTATCATTATGATATAACAGATGACAGATACCATAGAAAAGACGTAAAATGTACACCGAAAGTTTTAAGATTTCTGCATGACGTGCGCCTGGCATAGGACCTTTCGAAGAAGGTATCGTATCTATTACACAAAACTCGAAGCATTAAAAATATATGTTTTTTTTTCTCGACTTGACTTAATCTGTGGAACAAATTGGTTGGCGAAATAAATGAAGAATTGACCCGAAGTTAAGCACAGAAAAGTCGGAAATAAAACTTCTAGCCGTAGGATGAATTACGGCTAGAATTTTAAATCAACTTTTTCTTAAGATAAGGATTATTTAATTAATATTTGTTTCTCAGAATCTTTTCAATTTTTCAATTTCAATTTCAATTTTTATTTATTACATAATATGTACATTACAAACTTTATGTTCAATGCATACATATTATGAACTTACATCTAAAAATATTCACACACATATACATATTGTATATTAAAATAATAATTTATTATTAAACAATTAAAAGTGACCTGTACAATCTGGTCAAAGGTGTAGGAGAATCCTGCTTCGGAAAACCCCCTCAGACACATGGAATATATCAATCAATTTACCAATGCACAGCTTTTTTGCTTGTATGTGCTGCACGCCACTGCTGTGGAGTAATCTATCAGGCTCGTATTAAATGTGAAACAAAAATGAATACAAAAAAAATCTGTCGTCATTTTATGATAATTTTTACAATGTTATGTTCTGTGCATTGTCTTAATTTGTCCTTTTTCTATACATGTTTATGTTTGCTGATTATCTTATATCTCATTATCTTTCTCTCCTGTCTTATGTAATTATATCATCTGTCTCCCTTATGCATATATAAGTGCACTCGCGTTATATTTATTGTTATTTTAAATTCTGCCCTGATGAAGCTTGTGTTAAACGAAACCGGTTGGTGTGATTTTTAATAATAATTGTGGTTTAAATACAAAATGGTTTTGTTTTTTAATCTAATATATCAAACCACAAAATTGATTTCTACGAAAATAATTTAAAAAAAATTAAGTTTTTTTTAATACTAAAGAGTTTTTCAATAAAATCTGCATGATTCTATTTCTGCACCTAATTTCATCTTTTATTATTCTATCTTTTAGGCTTACACCATGTATGGATCTCTCCATAGATTGTGGCGTGCATTTGAGCTTTTCTACACTTTTCTTTGCCAGGTCCAAAGTCTCCACTCCATTCACCACTGGCAGTCTGCACAATTTAAAAGCTTTTCTTTTAAAGCTAATTGGGATCTATTTGTCATATAAAATACGTTTTTTTTTCCAAATGTAGCCCATTCGTATTTGTCTTGGCAATTCTGCTCTTTCGTTTTCTTTGTATTAAATATTATACTAAAAATATAATACTAAAATAAATAAATAAATAATCACAAAAACTATGGTCGCTATTATATTACAAAATATCCCTTAAATATTAATGAGAAATTAATGAGGCGTGTAACATAAATTTATCATTAAAATCGAAAGCAAAATAATTAACTTTGTCGCAATATCAGCTTTGAATAATATTTTAATAACAAAATTGGCAGTAGCTCTTGTTTGTTTCATGTTGAAATGCCACACGGACAGCTTTCAATGTTTGGCTGATGTACGTTCCTAAGTGACACAGAATATCATAACATCACGGAGTGGTAGACATCATCCTAATAGATGTTTTTTCTTCTGTATTAAAAAACTAAACTCAAATTTCATCTAAGCACTTCCGACTAACGGAATGAAATCATCATCATTAAATCGACTTTGGCTAATCACTCATTGCATTTCATTTCTTGTTCCTTCATCACTACCCTGACTCCAACTTCAACCTCACCTTTTCCCCCCATCCCTATTCCCTGTTACTATCAGCACTCCTTAATTAAGTCATTTATTTTTAAACTTTTATTATTCAGTGTTTTGATTATTTTACTTTAATATTGTCAGTTGCTTACTTTAAATTAACTTAAATATTCTTTTATCCAACTCTTATCATATCTATGAATTTTATAATTGTTTGACGCAATATACACTATGCTCTTAACATTATAATGATTGAAAATTTTAACATTCTTTGATATAAATGAAGCTGGTAACGAACTCTTCAAACTGACTACGTCATCATCCGATGGCATGATATTTACAGCTGCGCTGCCCACCAGGGTCGTCGTGCAATATCTGAAATATCCTGGCAGATTTTTCGTGAAACTAAGGCTTCAAAAATATTTTCTTTAACATCCTCTTTTCTCCTCAATCGCAGTTACCACATGCTTATCTTAGTAATTGTTTTTTAATTCTATCACTGTAAATTCGTTTCTAATTTCATTCTCCACATAAGTAGTCCCAGAGCGATTGCAGTTTCACGGCTTTTAGTCTATTTTCTTTATTATTATGTTAACTTTGGTTTTTTTTTCTTTAAATTTATAATACTACCCTAGTCGTGCTTCAGATGACTATTGAAAAACTGCGCTCGAGGTACCATTCACTGTGGACTTGTCGCTGTCAAATAATTCTGACAAACTCGCGCTGCCGGTCGATCCCTTTTTATAGGGCAAAGATCGCGTCGCGATGATTCCAGAATCCATTGGTTATTCGAGACCTTTATAGAAGATTCCAATTTATTTCTAAAATGTGTAAAGTAATGTAACATCCATGATTACGTACAAAACCATCTCGTGGTAATAAGCACATACACCCAATTTTTTTATTCTTAACATTTTTTATTTGCCCCTGTGAAATAATCCTGGATATACGATTTATAATACATACTTTATGCCCAATACCCTTTTGCTATAACTTGTAACTATTTTATTTTAATTGAATAAAATAGTCTTGCTTAGTAGACAGTTGACATTACTGCATTTGGAACAATTCCAGTTTCACCCACAATTTTTTTTTTATCGCTTTTGCGCCCTCATGACCACGCCCATAAACCCACCGGATCCATATCTCGATTCCACTCCTCACACCGTCCTTTAGTCTTAAGTTGAGAATTACTTATATTTATTTATTAATTTTATTATTAGTCAACTCCCTTCAGAGCTTTTAAAAACAATAATGTAAAGTGTACATTAAATGAAGAAATGATTTTAATAATACATAGTGATTGCCAATGAAATCCAAACGGAAAAATATAATAATATAAAGTGGAATACAAATAAAAAGCAAGTATATAGCAAAAGCAGAAGCTTGAGGAAGACAAAATATAATAAAAAATATAAATTAAAAATCAATGGCACAATCACATCAGCCCTGATAATGGACCCTACAATGGTATCCGAAACGTCTGCCAGAGAGGTCGCATACACATGGAAAAATATCCCAGAAAACTATACACAGAAGATTCTGAACGGCCGTGAAAATCTGAGAACATTTTCAATAGCACAAGTTTAGAAAAGCATAAGACAATGAAATTTTTACTTAACAAATTGTTATCTCATCCCATCAACAACTGAAATACAATCCTCTTATTTAAGTTCACATTACCGAAGACGATGCATTAGCACCGATAACATTCCAATCGTTATAAACAAATAATGAAAATAAACAAAGTAATCATTTTTGAATATATTTTTTAAAATGGCCTTCCACAACATAACACTAGAAAATTTCTAAAAAAAATTATTTATACTAATAAATCGTTAGCTTGAATTGAATATCTGATGAAAATCAATACTGAACGATTCATAGTTAAAGGATAAGTTTAATACCTTAAATTAGCGGCTATACCTTCTAAGTCTCCCCCGAAATGGCCCAATCATTCGAACAGCTTAAGCCTCCCCTAGACGCAGGTGCGGCCGGGTCGGATTACACCCTGCGGGCTCCCCCAAGGCCCCCGATATTGACCTACTCCCAAGCGGGGGATGGAGCGGGGCCTTATCAAGCCCGCCCAGAAACTGGGTGTCGAAATTCGCACTTTGCTTTATGTTAGATCCAGCGAAGGGGTAAGCCACGAGGATGGAGAGTCTTTATCAATTAATGTATATTGAAGATATCTCACAGAGACAAAACTGTATTTCTTATGGGAAAGCAGGTATAGAAGTCATTTGGGTGTACATAGGACTTATGACCTATCTTATGGTTGGCTTAAGTGATCACTTTACACAATGTAACATTCGCCATTTCCACCCAAGAAATACAGTTTCGTCTCTGTGAGATATCTATAATATACATTAATTGATTAATGATGTCTCTGTGACATAAATCCAGCACTGTTCTGAAAGATTTGAACAAACTCAAAATATTCTGTCTTTATTGTTGTCGCGGGACCGTGGCTACGGGGGTTTCTCCATGTTTCTAGTGATTGTGAGAACAGTTGATTCCGGATTCATGGGGACAGTTCGAGAGGCTTCGATGATGCGCAGTTAGACTCGTGACAATATAATATGTTTAAAAACTAACCCATAAAAACCAAGTTTTTATTATACTCCCTTTCTTTGTAAAATATAACAACAATTAAAGACGAATTAAAACATATAACATAACACTAAACTTACAGTAATTTAATATATTTCTAAAATGTCACATGTTTTGAGCTTTGATAAGACACTTCATGCTTTGAAGATTCAATTCTAAAAACATTTGTCAGTCAATTTAGATTTTCGACATTCGTAGTGAAGTACCTATTATGTATACCGACGGAGTAATTCAAATTTAGAAAATATTGCGTGACGTTATCGTTGCTAGTATCGTTATATTTGCCGTTGCTAGTAATCAAACTTTTGTAATGATTCCAATTTGAAAAAACTATTATAAATTTGAAAAATCCAAAATTGAACTATAATTATTATTATTTTTTAACGAAAATTTTATAGATCTTCTTGATCGTCACCACAAGTCTGCTTACAAAGTTTCAGCTCGATTGGATCACGGGAAAAGGGTCAAAAGCAGACGCCACCAGTTAATATAAAGGGAGTAACAATATGACAACATAAAATGTTTAAAAACTTAAATTTTACCAATTTATGTAAATAGAAACAGATTTAAATTATACTAGTTTATATTATTGTTTTTTTTTTCAATTGTTTGAGCAACTTTGTAGATTGACATTTAAAAAAAATAATTTTAGTATTTGTTTTAATCTAATCTAATCTAATCTAATCTTTAATCTATTTCATCAATTACACGTACGTGTTTCGGTAAAACCTTTCTTTTAATGTAGAGTTAAAGAGCATTTGAGATGTCTGAATAATCGTGGTTTTTCTGAATTTGCAAATCATTGCATGCGAAGATGTATGAATGTGGATGAGGCGAGAGTTGTATGTCAGGACAGGAGAGTGTGGCGCTCTATCCTCTCTGCCTACCTCCACGGGGAAACGGCGTGATGGTAAGTAAGTTTATTAGAAAATGTTCACGGTTTTGATAAAAATTTAGGACTTTCAATTTTACACATAAATAATTTTGGTCTAAAATTGAATAATTTAGAATCATTAGAAATTAGTAAAGCATGTAAGAGTAAATAAAATATTACTAATAATCACTTAAATTTAACTACTAATCCAATAATTTTGTGTAATCAAGAACTTCAGCAATAAAAAATTTTTTTTTAATAATTTAGAAAACCAAAAAACAAAAGACATCATTGATTTTGATATTTTGACACTTATAAAACACCCTGACGATGGAAAGGTTTTTCCTACAAATAATAAAAATATTTTAAAAATATTAATTGCGATTCTTCTTCTTCTTTGTGTACCCTTTCAGGTCCTTCCAACGTTGTCAATCACTCTGTCGGAAGCCTCTCTATCCTGTGCTGCCCGGAATAGTTCCTCCTCGCTTCTTTTACCGGTCCACTCTCGTACGTTTCGAAGCCAAGACATCTGTCTCCTACCAGCCCCTCGGCGATCCTCTAATGTAATGAATGAACTCTTATGAAATCAAGGTCAAAATCGATTTTATTATGTTACATTTGACAAGCAAAGAAGTAAATTGTCCTTTGGAATACACACAAAACATTTAGTACGCGAGCAAATATATGCATACGGTAAATGGAATTGGTACCAGTTTCGTTTCATGTGATAGGTCGCTAATCTATCGTATTCTTTTAAATGCCATCATCAGCATCGCCAGCTGTTTTTTATCTTCACCTAGATGAAGGCTTGCCCAAGTGTCTTCCATTTTTTGTGTCCGTTTTTATTCACTTAAACGTACTTCATGTCTTAGAAATAAATGGAATATTTGTGCATTTTCGACACAAGATGACAAAAGTGGAGGAAGACTCTTGAGGAGGCCAAGACCTACCAGGGGTTGTAGAGCCAAGAGGGATGATGATGATGATGATGATTTGAAAATATTACTGTAGAAACATTCAGCACAGTGATTATATTATAATACGCTATAATTTAGTTAATTATTATCCAGTGTTAGGGTAGTTTTACAAAATGTGCATTTCCGGGCGTGACACGCGGCCGTATCCTTGGCAAGTGTCTGGCCATGCGCCCCAATCTGCGGGCTGCGGTCCCCGGCGGGCCGGCCGCAAACCGAACATGTCCCACCTCCGTATTTCAGGGACCGCGATCGGCGGTTTTTGCCCGTCCTGGCCTGCCTGCGCGAAGGCGAAAATGTCGATACGGCCGCTGTTTCAATTTTAATGAGATACGTGCTAATATCGCGTCGCGCAATGGAAAACAAATTATATTTTACGAAACCGACGGGACCGTAGCTGTAACACTCTGCAAGGCACTTTGTCAGAAACTGTTTGCGGAAATGAGTGCCGTGAGTTTTGTGACATTGTAAGACGGAGCAGACAGAAAAGACGTTTCTGGAGGGACCATGTTGAGACAATGGACCAGACAAGACTTCCCAGAGCCGTGATGTGCGGGATTCCAGATCAACGCCGACCACCAGACCATCAAAGAGATGGAAAGAGAGCTAGACGTCCTCGTCACAAAATAAGGACTGACCTGTTAATACAGATCAGTCAGAAGATATACCACCTTAACACCAATAATCTCAGAGGTCACCAACTGAAACTGAATCGTGCAGCATTTTCGACAATTCCAAGAAAGAACTTCTTATCAAAAAAAAAAAAGAAAACCTGGGGTATTTCAGTCCACAAGCTGCTCACCCACAAGTAAACAAATCTAGCAAAAGAACAAGAAGAAGAGTATTGTGGATCATTTTGATGGTCTTTGCGTAAACTGCATCTAGTGCTTGATCAGATCCAGTGTTGGGGTAGCAGTCAACATTATAACAATTTACTCTCTCTCTCTCTCTCTTAGCTACAATTGTTCCACTGCTGGACATAGGCCTCTTCTAAAACCTTCCAATGTTTTCTATCTTGGACTATTTGTTGCCATCTTCGACTCACAAGCTGGACAGCGTCATCTGTCCACATTTTTTGTGGCCTCCCTATTCTTCTTTTAATTGTTTCAGGGTCTCCATTTTAGGATTTTTGGTGACCATTTGCCACTGTCCTGTCTCGCTACGTGTCCCGCCCACGGCTATTTAAGCTTTGTTATTCTTTCTGCAATGCCAGTAACCTTTGTTCGGCGTCTAATCTCCTCAATTCTAATTTTTTCAAGGAGACTGACGCCTAGCATTTGTCTTTCCATTGCTCGCTGAACGCTCTTTAGCTTTGGTAAGCTACTGTCAGTAAGGGATACAGTTTCAAAGTCGTATGTTTTTAAATTTATGGGCATTTCTCTTTTTTAAATATATATTTTTACTTGCCCAACGCAGCCCAGCTTAATCCTATTTTTATAAATTATTATTATTTAAATCTGTATCAATATTGTCTCAAGACATCCTACAAAACATTTTTATTTTTTTCGTTTCAGTCCATCTTGATTTTGTTAAATAGTCTCGGTTCTAGGTATGTATTTTTTGCCCGGTCTCCGTAAAAGTTGTTAGATTTTTTTGTTTCTAATTTTTTGTAGGTTTTATGTCTTGTCACATATCTGTGTTGTATTTGTGATTTGAATCATTCGTCTGTGTATTCGCCTAGACTAAATTTATAATGTAGTTGTTTTCGTATTGGTAAGATGTTACGTATTTTGATTAGATTTTCCGTTTGATGCTTACAATCTTCCATTGGTTTTTTGTTTTTGCTTTCGTTTTTGATATTCTTAATTGTAATATTTTTATTCTGTCTAAGTATGACTGAAAAGTTAGACCGTAACAAGCTGTAACGTATATGTCGAGGAATACAATCTTTTAACTGTACAAAGTTGCCTAATAGTTTCGCCTCGGTAGTTCCGCAGTTTGTTTTTTTTTTTCCCAATTTTATTTTATGTTCATGGTATATGTATTCGTAACTATTTACGATTATAAGAATAAGGCGAAAAATGCTTAATGACACCATCCGAGAGGTTCTTGGGATGAACCCTCTACTGGTCCAAATGCAAAAAATCTCAGTTATGCTGGCTCGGACATATCCTCCGCATACGAAATGAAAGACTACCATTAAAAGTGATAAGACAATCCAGGAGAACATTGTTATTAAACATTTTCAATCACTCTTTAGCGGGTTGGTTGGTGTCCCGCTAAAATGGGTGGAAGATTCCCCCGGTTGTTGTGAGAGAATAATTTCCACCCGACCAGGAGAATTCTTTCTTGTTCAGTGTCGCATTTATGAACGTGTGCAGCAAAAGTAGTAAGACGAGGCTGGTCAACACAGGGTGGTGAGTAATACTCATTGTTTAAAGTTTATTTGAACAATCTTTACAGGCTAATTCCCTAACCGAAATATTACATAGTTATGGTACAACTGTCGTTGGCAGAATGACGTCACTAGGCAAACGGAAGTAGGCGGGCACGTTGTCCGTCTCTTGAATCTGATCAGCTGAGATGGCTGCTGCGTTTACGGTTAGAGTGTGCGATGGCTCTCGACCACCGCAATTATTATTATTAATTAAGTTTACACCAGTTAGTTTCATGATAGTTTTATGTTAATACCTTTCATTATTTTCTTCTTAGATACTTCACTGTTTCGACTGACTATTTCATTCGAAATTTCAGTCAACCTTCAACATCTCCCTTTTTACTCATTGTGAATAAAAGTGTTTAAAAGTGAAATGGCCGACCGCCGCGCGCAGGTGATTTTTCTCAATGTTCCGGACAATAAACATCCGGACGGCATAACAAACAAAGCATACAACTTGTATTATATTCTCGGAACTTAGTCAATCTATACTGCTATCAAATATTCGGGATTATAATGATCCAAGTGCCATAGCCATCTTCTTTACCTTTTATCGGATTTTGTACAATCTTGGTCGAAACCTCAAATTAAGAATGCAAATTAAAAACCCTTCTAGTGGACGAGATCTTGAAGTAGTCAGGTAAGGAGCCACTGTGGTGGCACATGTTTTTGGTTGTATTCCGAAAATAGCAATATGGGATCTTAGGATCTTTCTCCCAACGCCTAATAGACGAGAATAAAAAAATAAATAAACGAGACGTAGATATACGTCGCTTCTCGGTGTTCGTAGTACTTTAATAAGGAGATTTGTATATTTTCACGTATCTCTCTCAAAGTAAATGCCTGCATTTGCGGTGTCCGATGTCTCTAATGCCTTTAGAAAATGAATTAATTTCTCCAGTGCCTTGTTATGCGGGCGATCTGGTCTGATAGAGCTTCGCTCTGCCGCAATGCTCACAATTCTCATGTATCGGCTAAAATTATATAAAATAAGTACTAATGCTGTATTTAAAAGGATTATTTCATATGAACTTATTAATTTCTTCTCCCACAGCGTCTTGATGTAAAATTACGGCAAAATTGTCATTATCGCGTTTGATCATAGAAAAGAAAAATATCGTTAGACTCGTATTTATTTTTGACGTTTGACGGATAATCGTCATGTACTTCTTTCTCCCACGGACACACCACCGACGTATACCTATGTCTCGTTATTATTTTTTTTTCTTGTGTGTTTAGTGTTGGGATAAAGATCTTAAGATCCAAATATTGCTATTTTCGGAATACGGCCGGATACCTTTTTTGCTTTGCCCATTCTTTAAAGCATAATCTTTACGTGCTAAAATCACTAAACTTTCTATACTCATCTCATATATTTTTTTACTACTAACATTTCTCATATGTTCCACTTGATCAAACCATCTCAGCCATTCCTTCTTTATTCTATTTGATACATCCTACTACTACTGCACCGAGTAGCTCACACTTATTTTTTCTACCGTTACAATATTATGTAATATATACTACCTCTATAAGCATAAAGGCAGCTAAAGCCCGGTCGCTGAAAAGAGGGAATTTCGTACATTGACCCTACGTTACGTATCCTTGTCGCACGCGTACAATTATGTTGCTGTCACGCTCGCACAGGCACAGCGAGTGAGCGTGACAGCAACATAATTGTACGCGTGTGACAAGGATACGTAGCGTAGGGTCAATGTACAAAAATCTCTCTTTATTTGACAAAATCACGTTTTGAGATACCAGTCCCATGTTTATTTACAATCTTTGCATAGTAATAAAATACCGATTTTAATTATCGTTTCGATTAATGATAATGTATTTTTAAAATATTTTTTTGATAACTTAATATTTTTACAAAACATGAATTTATTAAAATATACTGTCACGTATCGTGGCTGCGGGAAGAATGAATGAAAACGCTGGAATTTATTAACGGATTAATTAATTACTGATTAATTAATTAATCAAACGTACAAAGTCACTTAACACTATTTGACTTAACGCTATTATTTTAATTAAACTATTTCGTAAATTTATCACTCGTAAATAGACACTTCGTAATCGCTTCAATTCTTTATTCACTAGAGCATTCCATCCAATTTCCGCACGTATTATTCGATCTGGTTTATTTCGCTACGCAAGAACTTTCCAGATTGTTCGCTGTCGAATTAACGCTCGGCTGGCCACACTGGCCTGCAGTTCGCGGCTGCCTTCACTTCCGTTATCACTGTCAAGCGCGCTAAAAACAACAAATACTCTACTTCCGGGCGCGTCTTATTTATTCCCGGCTAACGCCGATACCGAATCTTCCAGACGTTTCCAGTATTTAAGAGAACTTTCTTGTGGCTTCCAGGCTTTTATAGATGTTTCTCGATGCTTCCCAAAAGCTGTAGATTACGCTAGGCCATTCTGGAATCTTCGATAGTGTTGTAACCATTTCAAACATCTGTCACTTGACATGAGTGCGTGATTATTTTTAGCCTTGTTACAATACTGTAAATAATGAAAGTGTACTGTCTTGTTGCTTAGAACTAATACAGATTTTTTGTGAAAAATTTAAAAACAATATGACGTTTTTCGCACGGAAATAAATTTAATATTGTTTTATGCTTCATGTCAAATATTAAAAATTTTCTTATATAGTTATTATACATACATACAAATGCATACATTACTTGATATTTAACTAATTTTGTAATTTTTGCAAATAGCTGCCTTAATGCATATGAGGGCAATATAGGCTAGTGATGGTCAAATTGTTATTTTGACCGGCTATTTTCGGTACTGTAATTTGGGATTTTCATCATATTGCACCGATGATTGGCAACTAAGATATAATTACTGTCTAGTACCGACGCTCGTGGTTATGGGAGGAATAATCATATCAGTTATTTTCATGGATAATCAAATTATAATAATAAGGTGTTAAGAATATTGAGAACGTAATAAATAAATATATAGTGAGCTCATGTGATTTTAATGGAGTTTTTTTATCGATTTTTTTAGTTTATTTTTAAAAAACATTAGCACTTGATTTTTTTTTAATTTTTCGGGTAATGAATCGAAAGATTTTATTCCTACAAAGGAATAATGGTTCTGGGAATATTTTTTTTTTTGGGATACATACAGTACAATATAACAAAAAATTTAAATAATATCGAAAAAATATTCATTTAGTATGACCAGTGAAGTTTCCTCAAAAAATTGACATGATCAGATATGCCGATGATATTGCACTGCTTGCGGAGTCGGAACAAGAATTGAACGAGGCTCTGAGAAAGATGGAAAATTTTTTGGCAGATAAATACAACACGAAAATAAACAAAGACAAAACAAAGTGCAAGGTTGTTGGAAGAGTGTCAACAAATATTGTTTTGAGTGGCGTGGCTATGGAATAAGTAAAAGAATTCACATATTTGGATAGCAAAATTTCCCAAGATGGCCGCTCAGAGGCTGACATCATAGGCAAAATACAACAAGCAAGAGACGCCTTCAACAAAAAATCAAAAATCATGGAATCCTCCAACATAGATTAAAAGGTTCGGAAAAACTTGATTAAAACTCTTGTCTGGAGTGTGCTGATGTATGGCAGCGAAACATGGACCATCGGCCAGAGCACGTCCGGGAAGCTAGCGGCCTCTGAGAAGGCGCATGGCGAGGATCCATTGGTCAGAACATATCCGAAACGACGAGGTGTTGAGCAGGGTGGGCGAAAAGAGGCGGCTCCTTAACAGAATCGCCCAACAGCGAGCAATTTGGATAGGCCATAATATAAGGCATCCGGGCCTGCTTTTAACCATCGTTGAGGGAAATATTGAAGGCAACAATCGTAGAGGCCGCCCGAGATTAAGCTACGTAGACCAGATTATCGGAGATGTGCGCTGTAGCACCTACCGAGAGATGAAGAGGCTGGCAGGTGACAGAGAGGAGTGGAGAGGGCGAGTGCTTGTTGCAGACCAATCCTAGGATTGCGACCCAAAAAAATAATCTTTTGTATGTTCATTTATTGTGTTTTTTATGTTAATTTTCTTTTTAATAAAAGATTTTCTGTTAACTTTTCTTAAAATAAATAAGTGTGCGAGTGAGGGTTACTTATTATCACGCATTTTACTACGTAACATATTCTCGACGGTTCGATATAATACCGGGACAGACTTGCCCCGCTACAACCCCCGTCCGCGGCACATGTGCCCGGGGGGTGTGTGTGTGTGGTGTGCGAAAAGGTTGCGCGGCGCGCGCGTGTGTGTGAAATTGCGGTGCGTGCAATTGACAGTTTGGGGAACACCGGCGCTGTGTAGGTGAGAGGTGCCCGCCGCCTAAATATAAGGGCTCGCGGTGACAAAGTGCCCCGGATCGGGCGGCGGAATGTTGCCGTATTTTAAATGCGGATTTCTTCCGAAACGTTACATTTTCTCGCGTTTGAAATTCGGCCTAGAACTCGCGAACACCGTTTCATAAAATTCTTCATTCAAACGATTTATTTTGCTTCGTCAACAATTTTGTTTTGTTTGCTTGTTCGCCACTTGCGCCGTGCATAGCGCACGCCTAATCCCTGTGCGGGACATGCGCAAATTTATGCACGATCGCATTGCATTGATACATTAAATGTATATTTTTACTCCCCCCTGGCGTCTGCTTGCTTGCTTGCCGGCTTGCCGTTGAAAAAACTTTGGATCAATTTTTGACCCTTTTCCTGTGATCCAATCGAGCTGAAACTTTGCAACCAGACACGTGGCGACGATCAAGAAGATCAAAGTTTCGCTAAAAAATAAATAATTATAGTATAATTTTGGATTTTTGGAAATTGGAATCATTACAACGGCGGCCCGATAACGTCGCGGAATATTTTCTAAATTTGAATTACTCCGTCGGTGTACATAATAGGTACTTCACTACACAAAGCATGAAGTGTCTTATCAAAGTTCAAAACATCTGACATTTTAGAAATATATTAAATTCCTGTAAGTACAGTGTTATGTTATATGTTTTTAATTCGTCTTTAATTGTTGTAATATTTTACAAAGAAAGGGAGTATAATAAAAACTTGTTTTTTATGGGTTACTTTTTATATAATTAACTTGTATTGTAGCGTGTGGTGTACTCATTTCCCGTCATATTGTTGAATTCGATCAAATTTGAAATACCGTTAAAAAAATCGACGCTCGTTCGCGGTGTGGATTCGGCGTGCATTTTTACAAAGGCGGAATTTTGTACGGCTTGAAAAAATGTAGGGCACTTCCGGATGAGGCCGGGTAGGTGCCCTCGTCTGCGCGGGACGTCCACTTCAAACCCCGTCTGCGGGAAATGGAGTGCCCCCCCCCCATCACCCAACCCCGCTGAAAGAAACGTCGCCCGTGACTAATGGGGGCTGTGATTCGTTTTCATGAATACGGATCTCTTCATTATCGCTCTACTCCCGGAAGGAACAATTTTGTGTCATCTCTAATTATCGCCACGGGATCGCGATAGGATCGCAAAGTCACTGGACAAGAATTTAACAGGGCACCGTTGCTTGATTCACAGTGAATGGTTCGCCCAGGACACCGCCTCCCAGAACCGTTCTGAGAGCGAAAGCTTCCATATCGGTCCCACTCAATCGTCGCCAGGTTGATATTTTTTTTGAACTAATATGCGAGACCGCGCTACCCCGCACAAGTCGTATAAATCGCTGCGAGGCGAGAACAAAACCATTCACTGTCTCCGGTGTTGTAAGATGTCTTGTTTTCAAAAATGATACATAAAAAATATATAAATATAATTATAAAATACATGAAAATACATAAGAAAGAAATAAACGTATTAATCACAAAGTTACATAAAAAACTATATGTAAATGAAATTCATTTAAGACCAAATAAAAGCAAACCATAAAGAACAAAAGAAAAGCCACAAGGGAGTCGATACATATACAAAAGCAATCTCAATATAACAATAGAAAAAAAAAAAATGTCAGTTGAAACAACTTTAATTGCGCAGTGTGATACCACCGTATTTACAGAAACCCATGTTCATGTCTCTCCGCGATGCTTCCAGAATACAGTAAACCATCACACACCATTCTAGCAGTTTCCAATTTAGTGTAAAAGGGTAGAGTGCTGTAAAATCCTCGATTACGTATTATTCTTTCTGAATCATCATGTGACGTACTAAGTATCTACTTCAGAAACGTGACGTATGCCTATGGTGTACAGCAGAGTTGAACCATGTGTTCATTTTTTGATTGGGTTGAACAAAATACAACGTTTTTTGATTTCGTTGAAGCAACCGGTCCTCAAGGAGGTATTGGCTTAAGGGATGATACCGCCTTGAGGCATCAAAAATAAATAATTTTTTTGACATGTAAATTACTTTACATTCCTAGTGTTTGCGAGAAAGTTTCCGTCGCTTTCAGACTTTTCAAACGTCTCCCGAATGTTGTAGATAATCCCAGGGTGTTCTAGAGCATTCCGTACTATTGTTTTAAAGTGACATATTACAAGGGACAGTGCGAAATTCAATCCGGATTCTAGCATACTGTGACAATACATTCAAATTTAAAAAAAATTCACGTAACTATTAGAGATTTTAAATTATTTTTACTATCATTAACATTTTCAGCAAAGGACTGAAGACCACGCAGTGCTCAAAGAGCTATAAATGCACTGATTTAACTGCACCCTTGGGATGATCTGCATCATTAAACAGCGCTAAAAATAATCAAATTTATTATTCTGTAAGACCTGTTTATAGACCCAATATATTATATAAATTTACAAGTTTGTCGGAATGAATTCGAGAGAGAGAGACAGTATGAGAGAGTGAATGGGTATAAATAGGGATGCGCCATAATGACGCCCCTTCTTACAATTAAAGTACCACGCCAGTAACAACTCGTTAAGCTGTCTTTAAACCGTTTTAATACTGCCGCTCGGAATTTCATTATTGCAAGTCAATAAACTATATTCAAGCGGAACGTCGAGTTTATCGGAATCCCCGATTTTTTTCACGGTTCTCCTCTTATGTTTAAAGGAAGAGAACATCACAGTAATGTTGGTTATTTTTTTTCCATCGTAAGAATGTCTAATACATACAAATATATATATATATATATATATATATATATATATATAATTATATATATATATATATATATATATATATACATATATATATATATATTGTGCTAACCCTAACATCGTTTCTAATATTTCTACAGATTCCACATCACTTTTTATAAAGTACTCCTACACAACATAATTTTTTTTAACAATAATCTGAAACTTCAGAACGCATAATATAAATTCTTTATTTTTGACAATTGTTTTATGGATAACAACTGCAACGCTCGTACTTAGATTTGCGATGTTCATGTTTCTCTTTATAAATAATTGTTACCAATTTTATTTTGTTTGCTTGTTCGCCACTTGCACTGTACACACCTAAACGCTGCGCAGGACGTGTACCTATTTCGTCCATGATCGCTTGGAATTGATACATTATATATGCATAGAGCAGGCCGAAGGCATTAATTGTAAAATATATATAAACAGAATAATTGTGCATCAACCTTTTACTATACTCATATTCAATCCAGAAAATACAAATATGTATTTATTATGATTTTATTACTAATAAATGGCTTGCGCCTGCCATTCTCCGTATTTGCAATATGCACAACACATGCACTAGCGATTTGTCTTCCACAGGCGTTATTAAATAATTTCAAAATGTGGAAATAGGAAATCTTTCTAAAATATTATGTAAGTATGTATATTATATTACAGGGTGTCCTGTAGCTACTAGTCAAAGCTTCAGTGGAGTCTTCTTCATTCAATTTAGAATTGAAAATATTGTTTACACTTGGGTGAAATGTCGACAGTTACTAAGATAAGCGTCATCAATTGCACTTTTTTTTCAATATTTTTGTCATTCTTTGAACTATCACTACAGTAACTTGTATGAAATATAAAAAATTATTTGTTTCAATATGAGTCAGAAAGAAATGACATAATTTTCTCAGCATTTAAAGATAAAAAAATCACTGATAGTACAGCGAATATATTCCTGCAAAAGTTTTATTTATAATGTCACCGGATCGCGGCGGTAGGAGACAAATAAAACACCCAAAAGATTTATTCAAAACAAAAAATTATTGAATTCTAACTTAACTGGAGCACTATTATGTAATTCGGACGAATTTTCATTATCGAGGAACATGTTAATCGCTATGAAAAACTTATCGAACACTCGGTAGGTACTCTCGTAAATTACTTTTGAATACCATTCACTAATCGCTTTTTGTATCTGACATCCACCAAACGTCAAATTGAGCTCGCCACGCGTCACGCGTGCATTTTTACGCTCTCCATTTTCTAAATGTTTCAGGTATATTCCCGCGTATTCCTGACCCTACCGGAACTTTCCGATTCACTGTAAGACGTCGTCAGTACTGGGAAATTTTTATTTATTTATTTATTAACGCCCTTTAGGGCTTTTACAATAGATAGGTAAGTGTACATTAACAGAATACCTATATAGTTTAAAGAGAAAAAAATGACACAAAGAGAAAAGTAAATACTTAAAATACAAATACAAATATATAAAAATAAATATAATATAAAGTAAAAAGCAAGTATATAAAAAGCGAAAGCATAAGAAAAGCATCGTATAATAGAAATTTAAAAACAAAAAAGTAATAATGTAGTGTGAAAAGTAATAGCACAAGCTTTGAAAGTCATATTATAATAAAAAATATACATACAAAATACAAATCAATTATTTAAGTCCAATTCCACAAATACTAGTAATTTTTTAATACACCTTTTGATATATGTTTGAATAATATACAGTTATTGGCAAAGACGTCCGGTTGCTCGTATCCTCTAACATGTGTAATTCTTTTCGTTTCATGACATATGGAACGCAAAATACGACCGCCTTCACTGAGGGCAACCATCTTGAAAATTGTGTCATCCTTACTTGCGTCGTACGTCAAAGTGTACACTTCATTTCACACAACTTCACTTCACAACATAGCGTGAGGATCCCGCACATCGGGGCCGATCACAGACCAGTACACTGTGGGTCGGTTCAGGTGCTCGGTATTATCTTTGGCGGGTAAATTGGCCTCTATAAATACGGGGGAAAAGTTCACCTTGAAGGATCTGCGGAAAGCTGATTCGCATCCAGGCTGGATTGTTAACATTTGTTTTCGACTTGTTTATTTGCCCTGGGTGTTTGTTATTTGTTTACACTCCGGATAGACTTAGTAATTGGATTGCTGAATACAGTGCAAGACCTCCGATCACAATGAATATTATTGATCAATAAATTCGATATTGACCTATAATATTGACCGCGTGAGAAAAGTACTGTCAAAAATAGGACCTGCAATATATCGAGGGTAGAAAGCCAAAAAAGCGTTAGGGATTATTTCAAACTTTACAGTGGGGCAAAATAAAGTTCTGTCAATCTGATTTTGTCAATGTTTCTTTTATTATTAAACGATTTACACGTTTGATAATCTACAACACACGTGGAAATGGTTTAATAATACAAGAAATATTGACAAAATCAGATTGACAAAACATTATTTTGCTCTCCTGTAAAGTTCGTAATACTCACTAACCCTTTTGGCCCTTTTGGCTTTCTACCCTTGTTATGGATATGGATATAAGTAGCAGTTTTAGCATTTCAATGAACTCAACAAACGCTTTTTCTAGTTGGAGGTTCAATTAAAAATGAAGACGTTGCAGCACCAACGGTTACCGTCTCAGTTTTACAGAACTCACGAACACAGAAAACCTTGTGCTTTACAGTAGCCATTTTACTCATAACTGACGCAAAATGGCTGTTTGGCGGTTTCTCTCACGATCATTTGCGGAACTATGAGCAATCTAGTGATGGCATTTGAAACTTTCGGACCTCTTTTTTCAATTGCTATGTAGATCATTCACATAAAAGGTATAATTTAGGATTGAAAACGGAATGAAATTGAGTCCATCATTTTGAATAACCCTGTATAAAAACAACAAACAATTTACCCATGATTCTTCTAGATTACCGTGGAATAGCCAAACTTATTTACTGCACTAAAGAAATAGTATTAAATTTACAAAATTACCAACGCAAAATAAATAAAATAGTTAATATTAATTATTAATAATAATTGATCGTAAATTTCTTATCTGATCTCAATAGTGACTCCGGTCACTGAAGAAGATATAGATTGCACATCAATTATTGCATTGTCGTGTATAAAATATTTAAATAACAAACAAACACACAACAATGGAGCGATTCAGCCGAGTAACTCCACACACAGCTGCAGGAGCGGAACAGAAAACTTTTCAGAATCGCGAAAATCAAATTTATTCACGACATCCATATAATTGTTCTCATTTCCCGCTCTCCGCGATATCTGACAGACGCGAGCTCGGCTCCGGTGTTGCCCGCGCGAAAAGGAATCGGAAAAAAAATATGGAAAAAACACCGCCGGGTCGGGGAAAATTCGCCGGGTAGGCGCCCGTCCGGAACACTCGAAACGTCGAGAAATTTGACTCGCCCGCCGGCGGCAGAGCGCGCCCATTGTCGGCGGCAAAAATTAATAGCGACGCGTCACCCGCACGCGCTACCCGCGGGGCTCGATATTTCGCAGACTTCGCAAGATTTTTTAGACGACTTATCGCGGATCTCGTTTGGTAATCTTTTTTTTTTGACTCGACCCAATTGGCGCAGATTAATATTTTGTGTTCGTTTATAATTATTTGTACCTATGTGCAGGGTGTGACAGAGCTAGTCCATAATACCACAGTATACTACGAACAGTAATACGTCTTCATACAAAAACTGGCCGCTGCCCATTAGAATGTGTGCGTGCGTGCTCGGCGCCGTGTACGCACGCACAGTGACGCACACATTGACATAGAATATGGGGGCACAAGGCGGCGGCAGTAAGGGCCGTGCCTTCGGTGCCATTCGCGCTCGCAGCCGCCGCTTTTGTGGTGCTTTACTAAAAAGGTGTGTTGATTATCAGAAAGACTGTGAGTTTTTAAAAGTCTACGTTGATGTTAATCAGCATTCTTGCAATTTAAGTGCAGAAACTAGGTATATTAATTACAGAAATTTTCGAGTTTCGTGTCTACCTTATGCGTAGTAGGCTAATAACTCGCCGCCAGGCCGGAGATAAACTACTGTTCTGGGTATACTGTGATAATACTTTACAGGTGAATAGTGGTTCAAGCAACCTACGAAGTTATGCAATATCAAAGTTTGAATTTTTTTCAATATTTACAAAACTTTGAAGTATACGGTAACTTATAAAGATTACGAAAAAATCATTTTAATGAAAGTTAACCATCATAAAGTTAAAAAAAAAACTCTGAAAAAATTCCATTTGGAATGTTTTCCAATTGGAATTGAGAGGTTTTCATCATTTTATTTGACTTGCAGTGAAGGGAATGAATTTTTCACATTAGATATAAGTTACTGTACCTAATGATAGTCCGACGTTTTGCAAAAAATATTAAGAAAAAATATGTAAATTTTGATGTCGCATATCTTCATAACTATTGATATTAGGTCAAGGTTGCTTGCACGTTTTCGACCCATAGCCTAGGCAGGAATCCAAACATTTGCAAATGCGGTGTCGAGTACTGAAATATTGCTTGCAATGGCTACGGCGGTCGGCGACAGAGTGATTGTACCTATCGGTGACCGGAACCTGGTTAGCTGCATCTAGCCCCCGATTGGTGGACATCGCTCGATGCGTGCGGCTATAGTCGCGACGGCTCTGGATCACCACATATCAATTACATTAAACGAGCACTTTTTTAAAGACTTATTTTTCACTCCATAAAAAAAACAATATTATTATTATATAGCCAAAAACAAACTTTATGTTTAATTATCTTATTGTACATACGATACTGTTTTTTATATTTTTTGTCATGGAATCGTGGCGGTGGAGACAAATCAAACGCTCGAATGAAATTAATTAAAGTTTTTATTTATCAGCAAATTCACGGGACGCAAATTTAATTGCAACACTATTGTTTAATTCACAATAATGTCATACGAATCACTCGTCAGTGGAATATTTTATAATAATCCTTAGGAGTAGAAATCGTCGCTTAGCATATTAGTTACTCCCTTAATTATTGTATCGGAATTTCGCTAGCCATCCCGAACCTCTTCCGGTTTCGTCACAACTAAACTGTTGTTTCCGATCGTCTTGTGCGCACATTTTTACTCTCGACGTTCGAGAAGTTTCTGATTTATTCCGGTGCATTCGAGACACTACCAGCAATTTATAATTTACTGTAAAATGTGCCATATGCTACAATCTTATGACGACATTAACATTACTTGAACCCTTCTGGGGAACCGGAAACAAAACTAACCTAAACAGACTCCAACGACAGCAAAACAAAATATTAAAAATGGTCTATGATCTGAAATACCGGACACCGACTGAAACTGTATACCGTATAACACAACAATTAAACATCGAAAGCATTACAAAAATCTAAACACTTAAAATCATTCACAAACTAGCAATTGGCGAAATACAAGACGAAGACATAAAATTAGACAAAATACACGAAAAACACCAACACAATACTAGAATGGCTCAAAACTATCACTCAACACACGCCAAAACAAAAACAGGACAATCCTGACTAATTTGCAACGGACTAAAACTGTACAATGACCTGCCAGAACAGACCAAACAACTGACCACTGACAAATTCAAAACAGATGTGACAAAAATATTAAAACTCGGCCAAATATAAAAAAATTCCTTTGTATCTAAATTATATTATTATATTTTCTTATATTGAACCACGTAAAAATGTTACCCATAAACCTCTTAGGTTTCCATTACTTTAAAAAAAAAAAATAGGTATGTAAATGACAAATCAAAAACAAGCTTCTGACAGCCATCGAGGCGGGAACGGGCGGCCATGTTGACGAGAACGGAGACTTTTGCGAGTTTCTGCAAATTGATGTTTCAAATTTGGGAGGTCGGCCGCCGGTGTTGCCAACCTGTCGCCGCGAAGTTTGCCGCCCCCCGATATCGGTCATTAGAGCGCCACTCGGGCGGCCATTAGCGCGCAAGTTCGGAAAACTGCCGCAGCCGCGTCTGGCTTCTCGTTAGTGAAGACATCACTCAAAATCAAAATGACTGCCGGCCCGGCGCGGCGCGGAGCGGCAGCGATTCCGTATTCCAATCGGGAGCGGCTGACGTCTGAGATGTTTGCAGGTGTGACTGCGCTGTAAATGGGACATTTCGGTCGCGGGGTCGGTGTTAGGGATGTTTTTAATATAATATAAATTTCAAAAAGCACATACATTAAACAATATCTGTATAGCACCAAAACATGAGTATACAAATTAAAATATAAAGTAAAGAGCAGCAATGTGTATAGGCTTTTACATAAAAAATATAACATAAAAATTAAAATGAATATACATTAAACAATATTAGTTATAAGTAGCAAAATATAAAAAGTATCAGGAATAGCACCAAAACATGAGTATAAAAATTAAAAATATAAAGTAAAGTAAAGAGCAGCAAAATATAAAAAGTATCAAATTATAAAGTACAGAGCAGCGATGTGTATGAAAAATATATATTACCCACCATTACATGTATATATTAACAGTTGAAGTTAGTAACGAAGCAGTATTGCCTCTTTAAGTGTAAACTTTACTTTCTCCAGACTCTCGTCGAAAATGTCAATAAATTGTTACTAGACACGAAATTAATTGGGGCATTATTGTTTTAATTCGCAATAATTTCCCACCAATCGTTCATCTTATGTGTGCGTATAAATATTCATTAAAACTTTGCGCCGCCGAGGACACAAAAAAGATTTTTTTGGCCGCGACCTGTCGATTAATGCTTATATTTTCTTAATTATTGTAAATATGTTCAGTTTATTACTTTTATGTAAGAACCAAGGTTCTATCTAACTTATTGTCCTAAAAAAAAAATGCAGTCTAGAGTATAAATTCTGATGTATAATAAACATAATAATAAAAACCCACATTTTCGTATAAAAACGCGAAATATGCATTTGCAGTGAATGTCCAGCCTTAATAAAATACTTTTGTATACCTCTTAAGAAAGACAATCGAATTAATATATGTAAGCCATGCGTACGAGGCACATCGTTTCGTTGTATTGATGTTTATACCCGTTAACACCAACACAACGAAACATTGTGCATCGTACGCACGGCATACACATACTAATTCGATTGTCTTTATTAAAAGAAAAGAGATCTACTTCATTATTGTCGCTGGTCGCACTGATTAGTCACACTGAATCGCTGCTTTTGCTTTATTTGTGTAATTGCTGAAACATCACAACAAATGTTTTGTTTCGATGGCGTCGATCCACTTATAGACATTTCAGGATTTCTAGATGTTTCGCGAATCTAGTAGGGTATTCGAGATCCTTGTAGTAGGTAATTACCAATTTAATGTAAAATGTACAGCTAATGTTGAGCTTATCCTATTATCCTTGGCTTTACCCAACCGAGTTCCTGCAGGGTATGCTTGGCTACAATAGTTTAGCGACTAGAAGTTGTGCTGAATTAGAATTAATCATTTTTATCGATTGTTGCGCAGTACGATCAATATTCTTGAAATTATGCGGAGCATTGGTTTGTATGTTCCTGATAATTAAATAATATAGAGTCACCATAGATTTTTTCTAGTGATGGTTCCGCTATGTAATATGTACTACAATGTAGTATTAACTACATTATACCGAAGTGTTTCACATGCTTGTAAGCGAACTGCACACTACAAACTACACATTTCAATTCGCACACTTCAAAAACTGTGAATTTTTATAGGTACCTATGTGAAATTTTTGACCGATATTTTTTTGAAGTTGATGTAAATAAAAATAAATAATTTATACAGGTCTTGATGTTTATAAAATGGTCGAAATATTATTCTTGGTGAATGAATGAAGAAAAGTTCGGAAAACGAAACAACCCCCCAAGGATTTAAAAATGTTGTAGTAGCACACTTTTCAAGAAGTAGGTACTTCTTGTAGGTCATTGTAGTAGATACAATTTTGTAGTACTATAATTACTTCACTTCATGTGGTTTATTGAAGTAGGTGAAGTTGTCGTAATGTTTCGGTACCTACTACAAATGTAGTGCACATTTTGTCGTCTTGAAACTGGTTAACCTGTGCGTGTAGTACTCTTCATTTTGAAATGTAGTTTTTTCCGTCGCTAATTGCTTCACATTAGAATATACAGGTCTCATGGGCATAACCATCAAGGGCTATAATCGCTTTGGATATTGATCTGTTCCATATTTCTGAAGGGATTTTCCGATGAATCCCTTCATCATTGATAAGAATTACTTTATATACATTCTTATTGTAATTGTGATGTACATAATAATCAAAATAAAAATGGATAATTTTCGAAAACATTCACCTCAAGGGTGCCTTACACAAACATTGTTTAGTTCTACATTAGTATTTAATTTAAAAAAAGTGTATTTTGAGTCATTTTTTAAACTCTGTTTCTGATGCACTGTTCGGTATAACGGAGGTAAGAGAGTTCCACGCCTTTGGGCCTGCCACCGCAAATGCCCGTTCACTAAACTTGGTTTTCTGGTAGTGGATTGTCGGTTCCACAACCCTTCCTGCAGCTGAAGTAGTGGATGACCTCAGAGTTTGGCGTCTACTACTTAATTCGTCTGGGATGCAGAGCTCTTGAAGATACAGAGGCGCCATTTGATGTGTTACCTTGTACATTAACCAACACAAGTAAAACTCTTTACATATTAAATAGATTGAAATCGAAATCGAAGAATCGAACGATATATTATAAGAGAATCGTACAAAAATATATATATAACTTAATAATAGACTCCCACGTCAACTACTGTGCAGCAGTATACTATTTCTGGCTAATAAAGAAGAATTGAAATAATTACCAATACTCATTACCAAAATACAGCATTAAGTATTATACTAAAAAGAAATCGATACACAAGAATAAAAAAGATGTTAAAAGGCTTACAAAAATTGATATTTAGACAAATAATTGAATTAAATGTACTTTTATTTATTTATTAAATTATTAATGGACAACAATACCTTTGAATTATTACGAAAAACAAAAAAAACATGAACATGACCACTGTACAAGATGAAATAAGATTACCAAGAAAATATGAAATAAGATTACCATTCCGAAAGAAAAAAAAATCCCAAATTTCCGTCATGTACAGTGGGATGAAATTATATACGAAACTAGGGGACAGGGGATATTATGGACGACAACAATATAACGATTTCAAAAATAAAATTAAAAAATACGTGATACTTACTTTTGAATAAAAATTTGATATACTCCTACTCTAATGTATATATAAGGAAATATAAAATTGTTCGTATTACCTACCTAATTCAAGAAGAAATAAAAAAATTGAAAAAATAAAATCTTCGATTACGTGTTATGCTATGTATTACTACGTACGTTTATACGATTATACTATGCAAAAACATAAAAGAGTGAAACCACCCAGAGACCACAAAAATTCATTTGAAATTTTTTTTAACGTAACTAAAATTGCAGATTTAGAATGCGTTTTAGTTTCATGTTTACATTGGCAATCGTTGGTTATTATTAACAAATTATTTAGAAAATTTCAAAATGGCGAATTCACGCGCTGCCCGCAAAGGTCCTGAGACCCGCGCAGCTAGTTAAGGTATTATGTCACCAGAGTTTGAATGAAATGAAAAGTTAATTATTTTTTATAAATTGTTATAATTAATATCTTTGACGAAGCATCAAACGTAATAATTTCGTTGTATTTCCGCAACTTTGTGTAACGTCCGTAATTTCGTTCTAATTCGCGACTAAAAAAACTAAATTAAACGGCCGGCTTGAACCCCGGGCCGGCAAATCCGAACCGGCCGCCCAACGCATGTTGCTACGGCCGCTTCTATGCATATATACTAGGGCTTAGTAACTAAATAAATAATCCTGCTCGTACGGGTTGTGAGCCCTGGCCCATCGTATAAAAAGTAGTTTCGTCTCTGTGAGACTTGTATAATTTATCTTAATTAGTCGTTCTTGCAGTATATTTTGGATCTCCCCGCCTCTCGTGTGTAGTGTGTGGATCACACGAACCCGACAGACAGACAGAGTGAAAGTATTGTCTATTAATTCCGCAGCGGTCCCTTATCTGCCATCATCCCCTGCGGGCCCTCCCCCTCCGCCGGCCATCTGGCCACCTGGTCCGGCCCGATAGCGGCTGATGACGGCGAGCACTGCGACAGCTCCAACCGAAGTCCATTTTATTTATATAATTAATAAAAATAAAGTAACCCATAAAAAACAACTTTTTATTATACTCCCTTCTTTGTAAAATATAACAACAATTAAAGACGAATTAAAACATTTAACATAACACTAAACTTACAGTGATTTAATATATTTCTAAAATGTCACATGTTTTGAGCTTTGATAAGACACTTCATGCTTTGAAGATTCAATTCTAAAAACATTTGTCAGTCAATTTAGATTTTCGACATTCGTAGTGAAGTTATGTATACCGACAGAGTAATTCAAATTTAGAAAATATTCCGCGACGTTATCGAGCCGCGGTTGCTAGTAATCAAACTTTGGTAATGATTCCAATTTTTAAAAACCATTAAAGTTTCTAAAAATCCGAAATTATACCATAATTATTAATTTTTTAACGAAAATTTGAAAGATATTCTTGATCGTCACCAAGAGTCTGCCTGCAAAGTTTCAGCTCGATTGGATCACGGGAAAAGGGTCAAAAATCGATCCAAAGTTTTTTCGACGGCAAGCCGGCAAGCGTGCAAGCGGACGCCACGAGTTAATATAAAGGGAGTAATAAACTTAGTTTCCATCACTTTTGTATTGAAAAATACCAACATGTTTCAGAGTCCATGGCCCCTTCGTCAGGATATAATTGTATACTAGCAAAATTAAATAAAAAAATCTAAATATTAAAAGAAAATTATATATGGAAAATGAATAATAATAAAGTACCTACTTGACATGGAAATAAATTTAAAAGACAACTATTGGTAAAAAAGACCAGGTTATTTATAATATTCAATTTACTGATAACACTTTTTCTTATTTCCAAAATATCTAATTTATCAAACTGTGATTCTGTATAATTAGATCCCAAAACCTAGTCTAACTCTTCCTGTCCCTATCCATCCCCTATTCTCGTTACCATGGATATAGTTTTATCAGTGTAACATCGCATATCGGATATATATTTTAATATTGTGGATGGTTTGAAGAAATAATCAACCAACCAACCAATCGCCACTGTAATAATATGTATATAAAAAGAGAAAAATAAATATATTTTTTCGGAAGTAATATGCCCCTGGGGTCTATATATATATCTAGAGAAAAAGGTCTCTTTAATCTCAGAAAATTGCTTCAAAAAGTAAAACGTCCATAATAGAATTAAACTACCCTTTTGACTACCACCTCCAACAAGCCTTAACAATATTTTCTTAATAATTTATAGTAAATTTTGTATCCTGATGAAAGTATTATTGGCCCCGAAACACGTTGATAATTCAATAAATTGTTAGTTTATACATAGTGTGCTCTTGTTAATTATATTTATAGATTATTATTAATTTGCTACTTACATGGCTTTTGAAAATTATTCTTATTCATTCTTCTTCTTAGTAGGTTTGCTGACAAATTAGAATGGTCTCATTTGGAGGTAGATAAAATAGATCAACAAATTAATTAAAAAATTAGTTTTAATCTATTTATATTCATTAATTACACCTACATGTTTCGGAAAAACCTTTGCATCGTCAGGTTGTTTTATAAATGTCAAAATGAATGATGTCTTTTGTCTTTTGGTTTTCTAAATTATTTAAAAAAATATTTTTAAATATTATTTGCCGAAGTTCTTGATTACACAAAATTTTTAGAAAAATTATTATGGGAAAAAAAAAAATACATCGTTCATGTTGATATTTTGATATTTATAAAACACCCTGACGATGAAAAGGTTTTTCCGAAACATGTAGGTGTAATTATTGAATATAAATAGATTAAAACAAATAATAAAATTAATTTTTTAAAATGTCATTCTATAAAGTTGCTCAACCAATTGAAAAAAAAACTCGTTAATTGATGCGCAGTACATTTAATTTAATTTTTTTAATGCTAATATCGGATACCATTACCGCGACTCGTTAGAACGTATACCTAATATTCTTTATTCGCTAAGCAATATTAGACTGCAAATCGAAATTCAAAAATAACATTTTATTGCAATTGACAATATGATCATTGATGCAACAGATAAAACAATTTCTTTGTGTGACTATACCTTTTGTAATATAATGATGTAGGTAATATATAACTTATATTATTTAGGTGACATTATATTATACCATCATGTACACAATTTATCGACATGTGATTGTGCTATCTAAATATAATCAGCCATTTCCTCGCAGGGCAGGCATAGAGGAAAGAACGCCTCATTATTTTATCTTGGCACACCAATTTTGCTTCAGCTACATTCAAACATCTTCTCATGCATGCTCTCTACGGTTGTTGAGGCTTTTGACCTGACCGTCCTCCAATATTTGTAACATCAGGTCTTTCGTAGGCCGCCTCTGTTCCTGCTACATACGCTTATTTAAAAAATCTTTCAGTATGCAAAATACTCAATAATATTTTGCGCTGCAAGTTTGTTCCTTTCTTATTATTCCCTTTATATTAACTCGTGGCGTCTGCTTGCTTGCCGGCTTGCCGTCAACAAAAACTTTGGATTGATTGATTTTCCCGTGATCCAATCGAGCTGAAACTTGGCAAGCAGACTCGTGGCGACGATCAAGAAGATCTAACAAATTTTCGTCAAAAAAATTATTAATTGTAGTATAATTTCGGATTTTTAGAAATTTTATTGGTTTTTTCAAATTGGAATCATTAGAAAACTTTGATTAGCAACGGCGGTCCGATAACGTCGCGGAATATTTTCTAAATTGAATTACTCCGTCGGTATAATAGGTGCATCACTACGAATTTCGAAAACTTACAAAACAATTGATTCACAGTGGGTTACAGCAAAATTGGGGTTTTTGGGAAAAAATCGAATAATAATTAATTTCTTTTAGATTTCTGCTTAGCTTTGAAGAATTCTACATTACTCAAATCTGATTCTGACTAAATCATTTGACGCTGCAAATTCATAAGGTACGATATTGATGGTAATTGAATCTATCAAAATGTTGACGTCTCAAAACATCTGACATTTTAGAAATATATTAAATTTCTCTAAGTTTAGTGTTATGTTATATGTTTTAATTCTTCTTTAATTATTGTTATATTTTACAAAGGGAGTATAGTTAATAACTAACTAACCATCACGCCGTTTCCCCGAAGGGGTAGGCAGAGAGGATTGAACGCCACACTCTTCTATCCTGGCACACCACTTTTGCTTCGGCCACATTCATACATCTTCTCATACACGTTCTACGGTTGTTGCGGCTTTTAACAGGGCCATCCTCAAATACTTGTAGTACCTGATCGTGCCAGGTCTTTCGCGGACGCCCTCTATTCCTGTTGCCTTCAATATTCGCCTCATATATTTTCTTAACCATCCTTTCCTCATTCATACGTTCCACATGACCAAACCATCTCAGCACTCCTTTTTTTATTCTATCTACCATACTAAGCCAGCACTGCATTCACTTCTAATTTGTTCATTACTCACTCTATCGACCAAAGATTTTCCATACAAGCGTGTTAGTGACCGTATTTCCACCGTATTCAGTCTACTTTCATTCCTCTTTTGCCAATTCTAGGCTTTACTTCCGTATAGTAAAAACTTGGTTTTTATGGGTTACTTTTTTTTTACTTTTAAGGAAGAACGCCCGCAAGTGCATCTCAAACGAATCGAGTGTAAGCATTGTGTTCGTAAATGAGCGTCAGTTTTCTGTTTTGAGCGATAGCGCCAGCGGGGATTATCTTGTCCACTGGGCCCAATGGACTGTGTTGTAGGTATAAATTATTTCGCTAGAATTGTGAATGGAAGCTTGAAAATTGAGATAATTGTTTTGTTCAATATTCCAAGACATGTATTGAAAAAACTCAGTGACGCTAATTTACCGAATTTATTATCAACGCTTCAATTTATATAAATTTTATTAATTAATAATTAAATTTTCACACGAAGCAAACACATTGTGCGAGATATAGTTTATATGTTTTTATTTATTTTCATAGATGGCGATAGTGTGCCGCCATACATATTGCGTGAAAACTTTGAATAAATATTTAAAAAAAACACATAAATTAAATAATATTTGAGAATGAAAATCATTAAGGGTAGTTATTGTTTACATTAATGTAAAAAAAAGTATTAATTGGATAGTTTCGACGATAAAAGACAAAATATATCAAAGTTAAAACATTCACACGCTCGACACCAGCCGTGTAGCATATATACAAAATCAGAAGCGTGGGCAGTTGGAAGTGTGCGTCTTCGCTGCGAAGGCCCTTGCTGGACATTGATTTTTTTAAACGAAATTGCGCGCGTCTTATTTCCTGATACGGATTTCCGTCCTTTTTCACGAAATCACCGCCACAGATTGCGGGAAAGCGAGAGGAAAGATGTTACACATCAAAAAAAAACCATCTAAATTTATTCTCACGTATCGAAATAATAAAATTAAAAAAGTAGCAAATGCGGCTTTGGTTAGTATCTTATGCAGGGCGCCTGCGGGTGCGTGCCTTCGGCGGTTTCGCCTGCCGCTGACGTCACACGTTCAGGTGGACGCCAGGGGGCGGAGGTTCTCTCAAAGGACCGGGGCTCTGCGCCGGACGCGCACCTGTGTGTGCAGCACAAAGTATCCGCGCTAACGACGTCTTTTAGAATGTTAACTTACCGGAGGAGCGACTTACCCGACCCCCAGCTTCTCCCCTCGCTCCCCCTTGTTACTTTACCAATTTGTACGCTGTTTTATTTGGAAAGTGCATTGATGTTTAGCTGCAGCGAGCGGTACTGGCTCGTACTCTCTTTACTTCGCGATGGTTGACTCGGTTATCAGTTATGGTGTAAGCAGTTATGGTCTAACCTATAAAACATATGTGGGAAGGCTGATGTGGAGGAAGCCGCGGTGTTTGAATAGTATTTATTGGAAAATAATAATGTTGACAAAAGTTACAAGTACAAGAATTATAGGTACGCAATAATGAATCGACGAATGACGAGAGCTTCCGCTCGATAGGTAGCTTCCCGAGAAGTGAGGCTTCGATCGGGAAGCGCTTCGCCGTAAGAACGATACTGGGCGAGTGAGCTACTCGGCTCTGTAGGTGCCGATTTATATAGTGATCCGGAACAAAGGCTCGGGGTTGTTACGATTAGTCTTTACTCGGTCGCGCGTGTAGATATTTAGTCTAGATCAGCGTGGTGAGTTTTCTCGCTCTCCGTGCCCCCTGCTATACATTGCCTTTTTACTCAGTCATTGGCCCGGCTTACATTGTCGCCTGTTCACTGTGCTCAGCGATCTTGCCTCAACCTCTGTATCGAGGGCGACGGCTTGCCGTATTTCGATGTCAGCATATGCGGTATAGACCCCGCCACTTTAGAATGCCAAAACTAACACATAAACAAAAAAAAAGTGTAATATGCAGTTCTGTAAATGTGTTAGTAGATATCCCTTCGGTGATTGGTTAATGTCATGTCGTGAGAACCCGCAATAAATCTTTTAGTATGTCTTCAACTGTCGAAGGGGAACGACGCGCGCTTGCTCGAAGAAAAATAGGGTGACCATGTCTGAGGCTACGAAATTAGGAAGAGGAAGCCTTACTTATGTATAAATCCCACCAAACGACTGGTGATTACCACGATGACATGAACTTTACTAATTATCAAAAATGGTTGACGGAAAAATTGATCCCCAATCTAGAACCCAGGTCTGTGGTGGTTATTGACAATGCATCATACCACAAGTTGGTAAATCCAGCACCGACATCGAATTCTAAGAAGGTCGATATGATAGAGTGGTTAACTCAAAAGGATATTTGTTTTACAAATGATATGCTTAAACCGGAATTATATCGGCTAATATGTTTAAATAAAGACATTTTCAAGGAATTCGCTGTCGACAAGCTGTTCATCGATAGTGGTCATGCCGTATTACGGCTTCCGCCATATCACCCAGACCTTAACGCGATAGAAAACATTTGGTCAATCGTAAAGGGACATGTAGGGTCTAGAAATGTTGACATGACATTGAATTCCGTCAAAAAATAAGTAAAAGAAAAGGTGTCGTTAATCACTAACATTGAGTGGGGTAATATCTGCAGTCATGTATGCAAAATAGAACGCCAATATTGGGAGCGGGATATTGCATTTGACGATTTCACCGATAATGATAATTTAATTTTTAATGTGTCTGATAACGAAAATGATGACATATCTGATTGTGATGCATACTTATAGTTTTTAAGATTCGCTTAAATATTTGTTTTATTTTTTGTCATTTTTCCTAGATAATATATTCAATTTTCAATACATTTTTTCATATAGAGTATTTTGATTTTTATATTATTTTTCTAATAAAATACATAAATCGAATTATTTTGTTTAAGTGGTCCTTTACCCTGAATCTAAATTTATGAACATGATTTTAAAATACCTATATAGATATGTGGTAATGTTAAAAATAAAATAAAATATTTTTGCATTTTTACACCATGGTCACCCTATATGCTTTGGCATCTCTATATGACGGAGACTTTACCTCATTACGCGGGTGTGTGTGTGTATGTGTCTTGGGCCACCACATCATCAAACATACATTGATAAAATTAATGTATGTTTACAATTAAGATTAATTACAATTAAGTTACAATTAAGATTCCTAAAACTTATAGTAGATTATAGAACTAAATGTATGTACAAGGATAATTATAATAAATTATTCAAAGTATGCAAAATATTACAACATTGTTTTATTCCACTATATTTATTTTGAATTGTTAGAACGTTTTCGGGATTTCTCCCATTGTCAATAACCACACGTTTACAACGTGTTAGTTTAGTTGTAAACGTGTGGTTATTGACAATGGGAGAAATCCCGAAAACGTTCTAACAATTCAAAATAAATATAGTGGAATAAAACAATGTTGTTTACCCTCATTTTTTAAAAATATTAAAAATGAATTTCCACAAGGTTACAAACAAAAAACTTGAACATTTAAAATATTACAAATTGACCAAAAAATAAAATATAATGTAATTCTAGAAGAAATGATAAATAATATTAATATACACACTGACACGCACCATAACTATGCAACCAGATCGACAGGATGAGCAATGAGAATACCAATCACTAACAACGTGTGCGGCGAAAGAAAAAGAGATTATATTGTACCAAGAATCTTTAATAAATTTGATATAAAATTCTTTGAGATGATGCAAGACAAAAAAACTCCATTGGCTTCAAAAAAGTACAAGCTAAAAGAATATATATTAACCCTTAACCACCTACCATACGTCTCACAGACCCCGTCGAATTGATAATCGTGAATATTTTTGTGCCCAAGTTTCGTACGAACTTGTTAGTTCCTGTACCTTTTCCCCGCGCCTCTAAGTGCCGCGCAAGCGCTCGTACGTGTGTGCGTTTGCTTCAGGTGAGTAAAAAACTATCGCAGGGGGTCTGAGAGACCTATGGTAGGTGGTTACGTAATTTTTTTTTAATCGTGTTTTTTATGGTTTTCGTTTAAAATGACTCTTAGTGACAATAATATCGAGCGGTGTTTGGAACAAGATCTGTCAAGATCATGTTGGGCTACATCATGTATCGGAAGAAAGTTGTGCATTTGATTGCGTATACGAAGAGCCAACTGTACTAGGTGTTAAAGAAAATTCTCCATCCCAACATCATTTTTCTTCAATTTTACGTGGAAACGAAGAGTTTTCATCTGAAGATGAGGATCTGAAATTCGATGGAGACCGTGGAAGAAGAATTATTTTGAAAGGAATTACTTTTGTTGGTCATCTGCCCCACCGTTTTTACGATTGAGAACTTTGCAGCATAATATAGTGCAGGGAAGAGAAGATAAAAAAACAGCATATCAGAGTGAGCTTAATTCTTTGTCTTGTTCACTGGATATTTAGCAGCATTTTTTAATGACGAATGCAATGTGAAATTGCAACGTGTGAAATTGCAATAATGTGAAATTCAATGTATCCTCCACAGAAACGTGACCACTTCATCAGCAGTTCCATGTAGCAGCAGTGCTGAAGAAAGGTTGGCGGTTCGTAAAAACTGTTCAACTTGCAAATACACAAAGAAACGCAATACACAATACCTGTATTTCGAATGTAAAGCACCAATTTGCCTTGAATGCTCAAACAAGCTGTGTTTTCGCTGACGTGAAAAACTATAAATTTAGGGCCTGCAATTTTATTTAATTTGTGATTTTATGGAGAATTTTTATTTTTTTCTACGTTTGTTAATTATTCAACACTAAAAAAAAAGTTGTAAGAAGTTCCTATTCTACATGATAATTTTTGTGGATCTCATTTTCCAAATATATTAGTTTGTAAGCCTGAAGTAAGAGGTATTGACAATTATTTATGATTAAAAGAAAAAAAAAGCTGATTTTCATGTGCCTTCTTTTCTAATTAAGAGTTTAATATGTTCCTCAATAGAATTTTAATTAAAAACAAAACCATTCTTTACTAAATTTTACCATTGTGAATTAATTTATTCGGGAGTCCCACAGACGTATGACAGGTGGTTGTGTAACAAAAATATATGCTAGGTGGTTAAGGGTTAAAACTATTTACCTAATCTTACATTAATTCATAATTACATTTCATGTATGATTGTAAAAAAAATTACAACACTCGATAATGACCTACAATCTTCATTATAAAATAAAAATTATTGTCAAATATTGAAGGCCACCATGCCGTAAAACTGCCGTGCAGTTTGGCATATGTTTAATGTTATAAATATCAAAAAAATTAATAAATATATATATATATATATTATATATATATATATATTATATAAAATACGTTAGCTAGGGGCGTGCGCATAGAAACGTATTGTCACTTGATTTTAAAATTCGAGGAGAGTGGCACGTAATCTCTCCTAAGTGACGGCGATTAGCGAGTGGCGAACAAGCAAACAAAATAAAATTCGTTACAACTATTGATGCAGACTGATACAAGACGGGCGTATCCGTAAACTTAACACAACGAAACAATGCGCGTATTACGCACGGTACCCACACTAACTCAATTGCAAGTTAACGCGAAAAGACCTACACATAGCATTAGCACAAGCTTAAAACATCATAATATTGTCACGTGTCTGCAGGAGGAATCAAAGAAAACGCTGGAATGCAGTAACGGATTTATTGATTACTGATTAATTAATTAAATAAACGTACAAAGTCTCTTAACATTAGAAGGCTAATAATGACCGAAGTGCCCAAATTTAGATTTTAACTTGCCAGACCTTACTTGGTAGTAAGCTTCCGATACGAACAGACGTGCTCGCACTGCCTCTCGTGACGTAAATGTATTAACAAGGCACCCTGAAGATGTCTGTTGTGATTCAGGCGAAACGTCGGTTGTCAAAATCTGGTCCTTCTAAGGACCAGATTTTGACGCAGGTTACTCCCAAAGAAATTAATAGTAACATTTCTAACACCCGTGAAAATCTTTATTATAACATATATACAGGTTTATTTGTAAAACATTAATAACCTCGCAGGACTATATTCCTGCCTTGATTATGAGTCGAAAGTGTTCAAGCTATTATGAACAATATCAATAGTTTAGGACATATGAGACATCAAAGTTTGCATTTTTTTTTCAATATTTCTGATTTATTTTTTGTAAAGCGTTGGACTATCATTACAGTAATTTATATCGAATATGAAAAATTCATTCTCTATAATACAAGTCAAATAAAAAAATAAAAACCTACGAATTCCAATTAGAATTTTTTCAGGGTTTTTATCATTTTATTTAACTTGTATTGAAACGAATGAATTTTTCGTAATCGATATGAGTTACTGTAATGATGGTCCAACGTTTTACAAAAAATAAGTCATAAATATTGCAAAAAAAATGCAATCTTTTGATGTGGCATATCTCCTTAACTATTGATATTAGGTCATAATAGCTTAAACATATTCGACTCATAATCAAGGCAGGAATATATTAGTTACTAGGAATATACTGCGAAGTTATTAATGTTTTACAAATAACCCTGTATATATGTATATTGATATATTAATTTACTCAACAATTAGTTATCTAACCCCATCAACAAGTTACACACACTCCACTTATTTAAGTCCAATCTGATGAATACTAGAAATCTATTTTGATCGTACGAATTCGTCCTTCGTGGAAATGAAAAATCCTTGACTTTCCTTCTAGAGTGATTTTGAAAGCCTTTTTTCTTTAGTTTCCCGCGCGTGGGGTATCATTATTTTAAGTATAATAATTCGTCCGATAGATAATCGGACTCACAAGTCGAATGGTGAGTGGATGTGTTGTTTGTTTTAGGCAAACGGATGAATATTTGATGTTTCCTAAAGGCTGAAGGGGCCGGCCGTCATGATGTAACCGACTATGAACGTACATTTTTCATTATGGGAACTACGCCACGTGGAGAACTAGGCGAAAACGGATCAGCGTGCAAGAAAAACCATCTTTTAAGAGATGGCTTGAAATTATTACATTTAAAATGATCGTCTAGTAGAAATCTGTTTGCATAAATAACTATGATTTAAATTCACCGCTAACACGCATGCATCGGCTTGGAAATATATTCTCAAAATTCGTTGACATTTTTGGTTGTAGGAGCATATCCGAACTAAATAATTACTTAGACTTAGCAAGTGCCAGTAGAATTAAGTATAGTTTAATGGAATAAATTTTTATTTATTTTTTGTTCTCCGTGAGTTGTTACCATTCTGAAGTTGCTCTTTACTAATTATTTTTTTATTTTTACTATGTTATTAATTTTTTGGAGGTTTTAATTATTACTGTTTACTAATGATTGTATAGTATATGTATAGTAGTACTAAATAATATATATAATAGATCTATATATATATATATAATATATATATATATATATATATTATATTGACTAATTTTTAAATGTTTTAATAATTTGTTCTTCCTTTTTTCCTATTGGTGTTATCTATCTATTATTTCTGTTAGTTGGATTTTTAAAACTATTCATGTTGTAATGTAAAAATTCTGTGTAACTAGATATATTTATATATATATAGTATAATAATAATATATATGTTTAACAAAGGCTTTCACGGGTACAATATGTGTTAGTTCTAACTACTTTGGGGGTAACCCGCGTCAAATTCTGGTCATCAGGACCAGTCGCCTGCCGACGTTTCGAACAGATCTCACTGTTCATCTTCAGGGCGCCTTGTCGATGAGCTGCTTCTCCAAAAAGCGTACAACCGTTTGGGTCCGGAGCTCACCGTCAAGTGAAAGTTTGAAAAATTCTGCGTCAGGTGTTTGTGGAGGAGCGGGTTTCTCCAGCGACGCCGTTAATGAGTTTTGCTCGGCTTCTAGTAATCCGTATATTTACCTCCAAAAACACCTGACGCAGAATTTTTCAAACTTTCACCTGACGGTGAGCTTCGGACCCAAACGGTTGTACGCTTTTTGGAGAAGCAGCTCATCGACAAGGCGCCCTGAAGATGAACAGTGAGATCTGTTCGAAACGTCGGCAGACGACTGGTCCTGACGACCAGAATTTGATGCGGGTTACCCCCAAAGTAGTTAGAACTAACATATACATATTGTAAAATCCCACTAGGGCGTTAATGAATAAAAATATTAAATAAATAAATATGTTATTAACTAATAAGTAATCTCAAAAAACTTACAAACTCCGTGTAAAACACATTACTTTGATTGCTGTTGTATTTCGATATCACTCTATCCTCATCAGGACAAATTTTAATCGTGATAGAGGTACCGCGATCGATACTCCGCGCCTCCGAAATCTTTGTGATTTCAAAAGGATTTTGTTGATACTTTGCGTCTATCCAAAACCAATAATTTAGGCATAATCCCAGAAAATGATCAGACCCGTTTGAAATTATGCACAATCGATGTAATGAAGTGTCATGATTTCAAAATAAAACAGAATCGACGCGCAAATGAGTATTAAAGAAATTATTATACTTTTAAGTTTCGAAAATTGCAACATACATTTTTACATTTGATAGGCGATATCTGTTCAAGATTCTCATGATGACAATTTTATTTACCAAATGTTTACGTGAATCATACGTGGCGCCATCTCTGTGATCAGATCCACTCACACTTGTGGTGGTCCTGTCGATTCGACGCGGCTTCTAAAGCAAACTCTCTCTTTCTCTTAAAGAATTCTAATACAGCTGACTCGATTTCGCCAGGAACAAAGGGTGTTTCGTAATATTCGAAAGGCGATGACCATAAACAAAGGAGACTAAAGGTACGGATACACATGCTTATTTAGTGGCATGCTAATAAGCATGCCCTAACAACTGTACACACTTGCTCATTACTGGCATGCTTATTAGTGGCATGCTCATAAATAAGCATGCCCAAAGCTAACAATCAAACACACATGCTTATTAGTGGCATGCTCTTGTCATAGAATAGAGACGCTCTTGTTCAAAATGGAAACTTTGCAAACTGAAATAGAAAATTCAAGTGAACCAATAAACCAAAAAAGTTCCCGAGTTTCCGCCCGCACATTTTTGATTTTAATTTTTATAATTTTTATTGTAAGATTTGAATCATTCATGCCTATGAATAAAGTTTCATAAACATTATTTCCCACTATATTATTTTTAAACAACGGTGACCGAGTATTCCACAGACATTCGTGATTCTTATAATAAGTCACGCAAAGTAATGTTTTATCATCTCCCCAACGCGCCATATTTGTTTCATCTGTCGAAGATCGCATTGATAATACTAGCCGCGAAGCCCGCGAATGACATAAGCACGCTCATAATAAGCAAGCCTGTTCATACATACTCCAAAGATACCCCTTCTCTATGGTGAATGACAGTGGCATGCTCATTACTAGCAATGTGCGTACACACATGCCACTAATAAGCAGGGCCTAGAGAAGGTCGATACTGCGCATGCTCGCGTGCCACTAAATCTGTATTTGTAGCTTGAAAGAGACAACCAGCGGTGACGCGGTGGCGCGAGTCCTGTCTCGGATACATTGCGTCTTTCACAATACATTCCGCGGATAAGTTGACACCACGTTTTTGCGGCAGTTTGCCTCTGAGCCGCAAGACGCCGGATTACGTCCGCTCGTTACCGACCAGACATGCAATTCTCCGCCGATTTATTGTCGCTCGTTTGACATTTATTTGTTTTCCGTGTCTAATGTAATTGGACAGTTTCAAATCGATTTGGTTCGGTTTCTCGGCTCGGCGGCCCGTTGCATCGGGTCAGGGAAAATGTCTTTTGATTTGTCCCATTTCCCCAAATGGTTTATAGTCATGTTTAAGGGCGTATTGACATGTTCTTTATAGCCGTTCATTTGTATACGTTAGATGGGTGCTTTAGTTGTTATTTATGTATTCACTTTTGTTTATATGTTGTCACGGGATCGCGGTAGTGGGAGACAAATAAAACAATAAAAATTAGTTAAACAAGTTTCAATTGATACAAAAAGTCACTGAACACGATTTTGACTGGGACATTATTATCTATGTAATTTGGACTAATTTCGCATTGCACTTGCACTTGCATTTTGCACTTTTTTTAGGCTTCAACAGGCCCAATTACAGAAACGAAACACATCAGAAGAAATCCAGGCTTGTGTAAATCACGTAGATTAATTGTGACCTCACCGGTAATCGAACCCAGAACCTCCGAGAAGCCGGTGTTATGCCCGCTGGACTGCGGGGGCCGTCTGTGTGGGAGATCACTGGTCTGTGGAATACTGTATATTCGTCTTTCCACAACATTCGCACGCACGTGATCGCACTTATTCTTACTCCATATTAATTTATCGCTGATCGTTTATTTCTGGTTTCGCTTCTGTCGTTCTGCCTTGCGCGTGTATTTATACTCTCTATTTTTTTAAATTTTAAAATCGATTTTCTAAAAGTTTCATATATATTCCCGTGTATTCCGGTTACCAACGTACTGGGAAATCTTGAACTATGTGCAGTTCTTTCTGTTTCTGCAGTCTCGTGACGATATTATAACAATGGCGCGTTTATTGCCGGTTGGCAATCTCTTCCAACCAATCACACAATTACCGGCCGATTGCATTATCTTGGTTTACATCTTTGGTGAAAACCATAGATTAAACCATAGATCTTCATGTAAAGTCTCTTTGAGTAAGGCCCAAATATACACGAGTGTACCCTGCCATGCCTCGAAATTGTTTTAATATCAAAACATTTCTTACAATATCTACCTTCTTCTGTAAAAAATAATATTTTTAACACCTTTTTTTAATTCGTGTATTATACACCACATTATAACATTTACCGTATATTTCGGCCGCGAAATAAGGCTGTAAGAACAGCACCGTCTAACGTAGTGTAGCGTTTTGGTAGCGTTAAAGACGGACATTGTTACATAGAGAAATATGCTTTTTCATACTTCATTATTTTATATATCACACCATTATTTGCGCCATCTAGTAGCGTTAGTGACCGACATTCTTACATAGAGAATGACGTATTTTGATTGATTTGTCAGTTACCGAGCGGCGCAACTAGTGATGCCCAAACCGCTATTTTAACCGGTTATTTTCGATACAGTTATTTGAGATTTCTATCTGATACAATAAGACACATTGTCTATGAACGGTATTGTCTATGGTCGCCTGTCGCATTGCGAAAAATTAGCTGCCAATCATCGACGCAATCAGATACAAATCTGAAATAACGGTTAGTGTGTCACCGGTCAAAATACCATCACTAGATGCAACATGATCATTTCTTATTGCCGTAATCGTCTATTCCGTGGTAGTTATTCATTTCAAATTTAATTTGACAAAAATTCACTCCGTTTAAGCCCCAATTTTTTTTTGTTACACCTACCGGTTTCGAAACCACTAGTTCCTTCTTCGGGGTAAACTATAAACTATACATAAAAAATACGGGAAATTATATTTTAATGATTATTAATTTTTTAAAGATTATTTTAACTTATACCCTGTAACGCTATTTCTACATCCGTTACTGACAATTTCAAAACTCGCTAGACAAGAAGCATCATTATGGATAAGTGGAGGTGACAGTTTATCCTGTCAAATAAAAATGTAAATTTGACAGGTTAAGCGCGTTCCGCTGCTGTTGACAGTTGATTTTTATGGGGAGTGGAGGGGTACCCGTGGGAAAATCATTAAATATTAACCGGTGCTGAGACCGGTCCGATGCGTGGGTATAAACAACTATTAGTCATCTCCGCAAACACTTTTCTTGAATATTGTTTTACTTAAAATGTACTCAAAAAAACCTAAGTGTCAAAAAAGTGTCGATTTTCAGACGTTCATCATAAGTTTACCCTGCACGCATACATCGGACATCCTGAAAACTAGGCATGAAGCTTACCCTGAAGATTAGCTTCACTGTAAGCCACTAATACTGCATCGTCTGCGTATAGTAGACAGGATATGGTGAGTCCGTCCATTTTCGCTCCTACTTCTAGTTACTTCAGTTATTTCATACAATTGTCCATATACAGATTGAAAAATCATCCCTGTTTGACACCTTTTATAATATCAAACCATGTTGTGAATGCCCCATTAATTCTCACGCAAGCACAACTTCCCTCGTTTAGGGATGCAGTTGCTTGTAGGAGCTTATTCTTCACCCCGTATTCAGACAAAGCCTTCCATAACTTTTATCTTATCACTCTATCATACGCCCTTTGAAGATCCACAAAGGAACAAAAAAGTTTTTGGTTCTTTTTCAAAAACTTTTCCGTCATCTGGCGCAGTGAGAAAATCCGGTCCATACATCCACTTACACTCATGAACGCTCCTTGTACATCCCACATTTTTCTTTCGTTGTCATCCTTACTCTTTGTATCAAAATTTTCGCATACAATTTGCCAGCGGAGCTCAATAGGTTAATTAATGGACCGATAGCTCGCGCAGTCCATTCGCGAACCTTTTCCTATGTATAGAGGCATAATAACAGCTCTTTTCCAATTCATTGGAGTGTGGCTGTCCTTTCAACATTGGTTGAAGAGTCTATTTCGTGGTGTTTTTCGTTCTGTTTATATAGCGTGGTGATAAAGAAATCCGAATAAAATTCTCTATAATATAATACTAACTGTAACATGTGAAAAATGATGTACTTTTATTGCATATTCCGGCCGCCTGTTAAGGCTGTGGGAATAGCGGTATCTAGAATAGCATAGCGTTTTGATAACTTTAGTGATGGACATTATTAAATGGAAAATTATGTATTTTGATTTATTATTAATACCATAAACATACGCAATATAGTAATGGACGCACTTATTAGTTTTAATTTTCATTAAACTGAAATATTAAAAAAATCTAATTTAAATTATTTTATAAAATAGCATTAAATCAATGTTTTCATTTTATTTAATAACAATTTCAATTATGCTTATTATGATTATGTTTTAATTTTGTTTATTAATAAGGAGATCAGCCTGCAGAATTTAATTAGCGATTTATTAATTATTAAATGGAAAAAGTCACTGAACATAAATTAAACTTAACGCTATTCTTTAAATTACACTATTTCGCAATATTGCGAGTAGAAGGGGTATCTTTTGAGTATGTGTGAACAGGCTTGCATGCATAATGTCATTCGTCATGCACGGCTAGATCGATGTGCATTTGCGATCTTCTCAGTCCACGACAGGTGAAACAAATATGGCGCCTTGGGGAGATGACAAAACATTACTTTTCGTGACTTATTATAAAAATCACGAATGTCTGTGGAATACTCTGTCACCGCTATATTAAAATAATATATCAATAAATGATGCTCATGAAACTTAAAAAACATGAATGATTCAAATCTTAAAGAATTTATTTTTATTTTTTTTTATTTTAGGAATCTCAACAGTATACAATTTATTATAATAATACATTAAGTATTGGGTAATTCGTAGACCAGTTATAGAGATCCACGGCATAGAATATTAAGTCAAGCAATAAAGAAAACATATATTAAATAGAGGGATAGGAGTGGGAGTTAGAGGGGGAAGTGGAGTGAGGTGTATGGAATTGTGGCTGAGTGGAGTGCGTGTGTATTCTGTGCGTGACATGTATATAGATATGGGGGTATGTGCAAAGAGTGATGAGAGTTTGGCTGTGGTGTGTGTATGATGATGGTCGGTCTCAGTTAATCCGGTGAAGATATAGAAACAAGTAATATAAGCGGTTTAAGTACAATTTTTAAGAGCTGAGATGTTGGTATTAAATATATCAATGTCATTGAAGTGGTCATTGTATGCTTTGCATACTCGCTGGATGAATGAGTTCTGTGCATAAGAGGTTCTGCTTATGGGTACATGGAGGAGCACAGACTGTCGGGTTCGCCTTGATGGAGCGCGGAGAGAAACCAGCTCCAATTGGCTGGGACAGTCCATATGTCTATACCTGAAATAACTTGAAAAGTAGTATTTGATCAGCTCGTGCTCTTCTATGTTCCAGGGTTCTCATGCTATAGAAATCCATTGCTTCCATATATGAGTCGATATTATAAAAACTAAAATCAAACATTTGCGGACGGAAACTCGGGAACTGTTTTGATTTATTGGTTCACTTGAATTTCCTATTTCAGTTTGCAAAGTTGCCATTTTGAATAAGAGCGTCTCTATTCCATGACAAAATCATGCCAGTAATAAGGACGTGTGTGTTAATATTTGCTTTGAGCACGCTCATTAATAAGCTAGTAATGAGTGTATAAAGCTATTAGAGCATGCTCAAAATTAAGCGTGTGTGTATCAGTAAATTTATCCTAGTGAGGGGGTACTATTATCATGCATAAATATGAAATAAATAAACTAATACATGAAATCATAAAAAAAATAATCGTATGTGTGTAGTCCTTCTTCATCCTTTTAAAAGCCCTATGCGGTCTGTTCTTTAGAGGATAGCGCCTCCTGTGAGGTGGATTCCCAGCTATCCTTCCATCCTGGCAGGTCTTACGCGAGGGCGGATTCCGCGAGGCTGGTTGTGTAGTGCTACATGAGGGAGTCTGATGCTGTCGATTCTCTGGACCTGACCATACCAGTTCCTCCTTCGCTGTCTAATCCATCACATATCCCTCTTATTCTGGTGTTTCTCACGCGATCCTTCAGCGTCTTGCCTGCTATCGTCCTCAGTGTCTTCTTCTCGGAAGTCCTCAATAATCATTTTGTCCTGGTTGTGTCTGTCCTCGCTTCAACGCCGTATATCTTTATCGGTCTTACGCATGCTTTATTACTCCCTTTATATTAACTCGTGGCGTCTGCTTGCTTGCTAGCAGGCTTGCCGTCAAAAAAAACTTTGGATCGATTTTTGACCCTTTTCCCGTGATCCAATCGAGCTGAAACTTGGCATGTAGACTCGTGGCTACGATCAAGAAGATATATCAAATTTTAGTTAAAGAAATTGATAATTATAGTATAATTTCGGATTTTATAAAAATTTTATTGTTTTTATCAAATTGGAATCATTAGAAAAGTTTGATTAGCAACGGCGGCCCGATACCGTCGCGGAATATTTTCTAAATTTGAATTACTCCGACGGTATACACAAAAAGTACTTCACTACGAATGTCGAAAATCTAAATTGACTGACAAATGTTTTTAGAATTTAATCTTCAAAGCATGAAGTGTCTTATCAAAGCTCAAAACGTCTGACATTTTAGAAATATATTAAATGACTGTAAGTTTAGTGTTCTGTTATATGTTTTAATTCGTCTTTAATTGTTGTTATATATTACAAAGAAAGGGAGTATAATAAAAACTTGTTTTTTATGGGTTAGTTTTAGATTATCGTCTTGCTCTTGATGGCCGTATTTTTATTCTTCCAAATTGTGGATTTTAGAATACCAGAGATTGCCGCTCCAACCGGGTCCGTGACTAGATATCTGAAGGTGCTGACCTGTTCTATGGTTTGTTCTCTGCAGACAGGTTACAAACGTACAGTCTAGTCAACGATAATTTCATGGAGGATAAAAAAGGCCTTCAGTCCTTAAAATAAATAATAGCTAAGCTGATATTTTGTTTCAGGTGGCAAGGACAGGTGCAGAAGTCCGTCTCCTTCGGCGGGGGAGGGCAGGTCCCCCGAGGGGGGCTCCCCGTCCAGTAACAGCGCCCCGAGAGTGAGTCCTCACCATAACGGAAGCGCAGGTACCAAACGAGCTATATATCATATATATATATATTTATATATATATATATTTATAACAGCATTTTCATTCATTCATATATATATATATAATATAATGATGAAAATGGAATGAATGAATGAATGTCGAGAATGGAATGCGGGAACTACAGGGCAATCAGCCTTTTAAGCTCGGTTGGCAAACTTTATGGAAGAATTTTGATAGAAAGAGTAAGGTCGATGACGAAAGAAAAGGTATGGGACGTGCAAGGGGCTTTTGTGGGTGGAAGAGGATGCATGGATCAGATATTCTCTGTACGAGTGTTGACGGAAAAGTTTTTAGAGAAAAACCAAAAACTTTTCTGTGCATTTATAGATCTGCAAAAGGCTTATGATAGAGTTATAAGAGAAAGGTTATGGAAGGTACTCTCTGATTACGAGGTGAACAGTAAACTTATACACGCAGTTGCATCCCTTTACGATGGGAGTACTGCGTATGTTAGAATCAATGGATCATTCACACCATGGTTTGATATAACAAAAGGTGTCAAACAGGGTTGCATAATGTCTCCATGGCTGTTCAACTTCTATTTGGATAATTGTGTCAAAGAACTGGAATGTATGAATGTAGGAGTGAAAATGAGTGATTTGATTGTATGCTGTTTACTGTACGCGGATGATGCGGTATTAATGGAAAATAGCGAAGAAGACCTACAAAGTCTAGTTAGCAGAATGTTTGATGTATGCAAGGAAAGTGACTTTATTATTAATGTAAAGAAGTCAAAAGTAATGGTATTCGAGAAGGAGGAAAGTAAGACAACGTGTGAAATACTAGTAGGCAATGAATGTTTGGAACAATTAGATGAGATTGTGTACTTGGGAAGTATGTTCGATAGAAGAGGGAATGTTGGGAAAGATATAGAGAGGAGAGTGACTGCCGGGAATAGGGTGAACGGTGTTTTGAATGCAATAATCTCTAATAGAAATATGTCTACCGAGGCAAAACTAGCGGTACATAATGGAGTTCTGGTACCGACACTAATGTATGGAAGTGAAGCCTGGAGCTGGCAGAAGAGGAACGAAAGTAGATTGAATGCAGTGGAGATGAGGTTCCTTCGACGTATGTGTGGCAAATCCATGTATGATAGAGTAAAGAATGAAGATATTAGGAATGAACGTAAAACTGATCGTAGCATAATAGATAGAATAAAAATAGGGTCGCTCAGGTGGTTTGGGCATATTGAGCGAATGAATGAGGAAAGAATGGTAAGAAAGATATATGACGGCGCCAGAAAGAGAGGGCGACCACGGAAGACGTGGCATGACCAGATTAACCAGATACTGGAAGATGGTCCTGTTAGAAGCCTGAACAACCGTCGAGTTTGCATGCGAAGATGTATGAATGTAGACGAAGCGAAAGTTGTATGTCAGGACAGAAGATTATGGCGCTCTATCCTCTCTGCCTACCCCCACCCTAGTTATATATATATATATATATATTTACTTTCTGAGAACGCAATTACTGGATTTCGCCCACAGAGGGATAAATATAATTAAAATAAATTATAAAAGTCTCACATAGATAAATCTTTTTATATATTTATGAAAAACATGTATGGAAGTCTTTGTTGGGTGACCCAGAGCTAATGATTTGTATGATCTGGCTTAATTTGCAACGTTCACCAATTCCTTTTTAAGAATTCTGTCGCAGAGTATTAATTTTTAAAGAGTTGAACAAAACTCGTTTTTATGAAAGAGGATGGGATCGTTGCCGAAGAATGTCCCCCTTGTGTTTATTTAAGACACATTTTACATACGCACTATTTTTGCATAATCAAATCCCCTAGTAAACAAAAAAACAACAATTATTATAAAAGATACTGTTTTATAAATTTCATATGTATGTATGTAAACGATAATGCATGGAGATATTATTTACATATATAATGTACACTGTATAAATGATCCCATAATTAATATTTTTGAACAACTACGTGTAAATATATAAATATTCAAGAGCTATTGTACATTTTTAAGACACTGTAAATGATTTTTTTGGTTGCAACCTGTCGATCGATTCTTATATTTTCTTAATTATTGTAAAAAATGTTCAAGTTATTACTTTTACGTGAGAAAAAAAATCTATCTAAATTATAGTCCTAAAAAAATTTGTTTAGCATATCAATTCTGATATAAATGAATAATAAAAAATTCAATTTTCACAGTGTTAGTTAAATTAGTATAAACCACTTCCAGATTTTAAGTCTACCGGTTTCGAGACGTACCCGTCTTTTCGTCAGGACCAACCCTACACTACTATGTTCAAAACACTATACACCACAACCAAAGTATTGTACCAATATTTATCACATGCGCGTTAATCTTGTCAAAGACTAGCTAACTTGAACCTACAGAACGATCAGGAATCTACAAGAATCTACGATCCAAATCTTTGGTGACTGTATGGAAAATTGATTTGGTTATTTATCAGAGGTGCTTCATTAATGTAAAAAAATTCTAGATTGTTTAATTTTAAACCAATATTCCGAAAGTCCACTGAATTTAATTTGAAATGAGTACCCACAAAGTGGTAGTATACGACACACCAATGAGCTCGTGTTCCTCTGCCCAGGGTCCGGATCCCCCGGCGCGTGCGGCAGCAGCGGCGGCGGCGCGGGCGGCGGGGCCGAGGGCCGCCCCCCTCCCGCGCGGCTGAAGCGGTTCCTCTCCACGCTGGTCCAGTTCGCGGCCGACCTGGGCGCGGAGCCTGGGGACAGGGTCCGCTCCCTGGTGCACAGCCTGGTCGTGAGTGAAGCTCCCCTCCTATTTATTGCCCGCATTTTTGTGTATTTTTCATTTTTTCTATGATCACAATTTTGTATAATGTGTAGGCAAGCCGACGAGCATTTTTGATGTTAAAATTAAAAAAATAAAACCCCTTAGTCATTGTAACTTCTCGGAATTCGCGAACCATTTTTTAGAAACAAACACAACATTATGAAAATAAAAAATTCCATTGAAATTTTACTCGGAAACAATAAACATCTCAGGTTAGATAATGAAGTAGTTAATTTTTTTTTATTAATTAGAAAAATTTAAGTAAAATTATAAAAATGTGAAAGAGTGTTTAGAATGTTTAAACATCTCTACAAATGAAAAAGTTGTGAGACATTAAAGCTGCGCTGCAAAAATAATTTTGTTTCATGACGTTCCAGCGCGTGACGTCACTTGATCTAAACTACGAGCAACGATCGCGACTAGGTCAAGTGACGTCACAGGCGTCATAGGCCCTATTCGTTCTGCGCTAAAATACGCCAACTTAAATAATCTATTTCTCAGTCGTTTAGTGATACATTTCCAAACAAATTTCACCGGTTTATTAGTTTTGATTTATATTTTAATTTACCAGCTGTTCTATAAGTAAATAATAATTTGCTAACTGTTCGTACCCGGCGTTGCACGTAAACTTATAACGATAAGTTTGTGGGAAAACAAGTGTTCCATTGTTTTGCAAAGCCTCTAATAAAAACTATGTTAATCTAAGATGGACTGGACGGGATGTCCAGGGGGAAATGTAGCTTACGTTTCTTGCCAGGTCCTAAATAATATGTATGCAAAATTTGGGTCAGATTTGTCAAACGGTATAGATTTGTATGGAAGATATATCAGGAGAGGAGGTGGGGTAAAAGAGGAGGGAAGATGTGTATTTTACGTTTTCCGCAAGGTCCTAAAGATTAGGTATGCACAATTTTTGTCAGATCGGTCAAACGGTGTAGATTTGAAAAAAATTACCAGGGGGAGGCGGAAAGCATCACATATTTTACCCGCTGGGTCCTAAAGAATAAGTACTCAAAATTTGGTTCAGATCGGTCGAACGATGTAGATTTGTATAGAGAAGATGAGATTTATGGGCATTGATTGCGAGAAAGAAAAAAAGTAACCCATAAAAAACAAGTTTTTATTATACTCCCTTTCTTTGTAAAATATAACAACAATTAAAGATGAATTAAAACACTAAACTTACAGGAATTTAATATATTTCTAAAATTTCAGATGTTTTGAGCTTTGATAAGACACTTCATGCTTTGAAGATTAAATTCTAAAAACATTTGTCAGTCAATTTAGATTTTCGACATTCGTAGTGAAGTACCTATTACGAGTATGTATACCGACGGAGTAATTCAAATTTAGAAAATATTCCGCGACGCCGCCGTTGCTAGTAATCAAACTTTTCTAATGATTCCAATTTGAAAAAAACCAATAAAATTTCTAAAAATCAGAAATTATACTATAATTATTAATTTTTTTTAACGAAAATTTGATAGATCTTCTTGATCGTCGCCACGAGTCTACTTGCCAAGTTTCAGTTCGATTGGATCACGGGAAAAGGGTTAAAAATCGATCCAAAGTTTTTTCGACGGCAAGCCGGCAAGCAAGCAATCAGACGCCACGAGTTTATATAAAGGGAGTAAAAAAGCAGAAACAATACATTTATTCGAATCGAGTTTCGACACTTCTGTTAAATATGATTTCGCTCTTTCACTTGTGCCGGTTTATTGTTTTTATTTGTAACGTTTTTTTTATTGTAGAGTTCCACAATCAGCGTTGAGGAGTTCCAGCAGGCCCTGCAGGAAGCCACCAACTTCCCCCTGAGGCCGTTCGTCCTCCCCTTCCTGAGGGCGGCCCTCCCGCCGCTGCAGAGGGAGGTGCAGGCCCTCGCGAGGGTAGCGAAGCAGGTAAAGAAGAAGTTTCATAATATTTATTTTTTCACTTTTACGGCTAAGGGAGGAAAGATACCCCTAATCCCAACCACCTTCCTCTTTTTTCCTCACACGCCTTAAGTTGATTCCTTTTTTCTTATTTTGTATTGTTGATCTTTATAATTGGTTTATGTATTGCTAAATACTTTTTGCCATTATAAAATACCAAACTGTTGTCTTAACCCTAGAAGGCTACTGTTAGTTGATTATTACCTAATCTTACATTCATCGTTATCATGTATCATTTTGTAAAAAAACATTCAACACTCGATAATGACCTACTATTTTCATCGTAAAAGAAAAATTATTGTCAAATATTGAAGGGAACTATACCGTAAAACTGTTGTGCAGTTTGGCATATCTACAATGTAATAAATATCAAAAAAATAATAAATATATATATATAAAAAAATAAAAAAACTAACACTGCGAAAATGTTTTTCTCTTTCTTTTGAACTATTGAGTGTATAGCGTTTTTAGAAACACTTTTTTACTTTTAGAAACCATTTTGATAATATCACAAACAAGGCATACACTGTGAATATTTATCACCAGAATTATTAAGACTTTAAAAATCCTCAAAGTCTAAAAATTCTCTATACATCACTAGTACGAAGTATATTGGAATATTCGTCAGTTATGTGGTCACCTTATTACAGAACACATGTTACGAGAATCGAGAGAGTGCAGAAAAAGTTTCTACATATTTTGTCGTACAAAGCTGGTCAACACAATAACCTTCACAGCTACGAAGATCGATTTGCCTTTTTCAAGATGCACAAACTTGAGTCCCGACGGAAAATATCCGATCTCGTTGTGCTACACAAGATTCTCAGCGGAGCTATTGATTCTCTCTTTCTATCTGATATAAATTTGCATGTTAAACCCCGTATAAGAAACCCGGATTTCTTTAGAATAAGCCAGCACACTAATAATGTCGGTTACTTTTCTCCCATCACAAGGTTGTGTCGCACATATAACATGTATTGTGCTGACCCTAACATTGATGCTGATATTCTTGCAGATACCTTATCATCGCTCAAAAACTCACTCATACACAACATCCACCTATAGATACATTAAATCAATTATTTATTAAATACTAATCGCAGTACATTCAAACACTAAATATACAATACACATAAATGTACATGTAAAATATATTTAAATGCAAAAATACATGTTACCTACTAGAGCGTGCCGAAGACACTTGTAATTGGGATAATGGGCATACTCTTCACTTATAATGTTTTATTATCAGAGTATCATGTACCTATTATCCTGTTAGTGTCTCTAAAAAAGAAAATAGCGTTGATTCTCCATATCGACTCAGTTACCGACAGGACGTCTCAAGACGCCTCACGCTGGTTAAAACTACCATTTCTGATACACGAATTACTCGTTAGTGGAATCGACTATTAAAAAGTGACTAGGTAACTTTTTTGTTAAGTGATGAATATCGATTTTGTTTTCTTTAGTGGTATTTACCTAGTTTTAAGGTTTAAAAGGGCTTCGAGACCGTCACGCAGTGTAAGATGTTAAACAAATAAATAATTTAATTTTAATATTAAGTCAGTAACACACGTCAAAATCCCTGTGGCCACTGCATAAAGGCTTCGATACATGTTTCCCATGTAAATAGTTTCGTCTCTGTGAGACTTTTATGTTTTATCGCGATGAATAATTATCCCTGTTCGATATACGTGACGTCACGTTGGCACAGAAATCGATTTTACGGAATATTTTTTCCCCACGTGGCAACACTGATTTGTCAGTATCGATATTTAATCCTACCTCCAAAATACCTGTTGCGTTTTCATTTCGACCAATACTCGCCATTTCCTCGTTGAACCGACTGGTCAGCGTCACTCGCTTTCTGACTTGTAAGTTGTCATTTCTCGTCTATAGATTCTCTCTTCTCGTCATTTAAGTGTTCGGTGGAGTGACAGCTGGAAGTAGCGCCATGAGACAATAAGGTTAGTCGAAACGTTCCTTCTTCTCGCAACACACTGTCCACTCTCATCCCATCATTCCCTCTTAACCTTCCCTTTTCCTAATCCCACTCCCTCCATATATTACCCCTTCGTCCGCACGTGTGCGGCGAATCGGTCGCGCACAATCCCTCTGTAGAAAAAATCCCGTAATTGTGTTCTCGGAACATACACATAAATGTATCGTTTTTATGGAATAGTCTAAAATAAAATAAAGAATTTGACGGAGAGGTAGAATAATTAAAGAGTTAAGGTTGTTATTACGGTCGTTAGACATATTTAACTGTAATTTCGGATATTTTATCGCACCGTATGTATTACCGAGAAGCGAATCTCAACGTTTCGTTGGATACTTATCCAACGTCATCAGGAGGACGACCTTTACCCGCGGAGGTGGAGGTCGGACTGATTAGTGCTGCTTTCTAGGGCGTAAATTGTCTGCACTTTATTGTGGAGTGTTCTCTTCTTCTACAATAGAGGTCGCCAGTGTGCAATATGTAATAGTTACGTCGGCGGATTTTACTGCAACTTCTCTCAAGGGTTGAATCAGTGTCGTTAGAACAGGGCGCCAAATACTTGATAGTTTGTAACGCCAAATACTTGATAGTTTCTATCGTCGAAATTCGCTTCTCGGTAATAAATACGGTGCGTATAAAATATCCGAAATTACAGTTAAATAGGTAGAATAATATATTAATACAATATATTAATATACATATATATTAATTATACGTATACAAATATATTAATTACCAGTTTAATCAACATATATATATATATATATATATATATATAAATAAACCCGTGTTTCCCTATCCGCCAAGTTTTCTTTACAACCAGATACTACCACCCCCTGGTGGTTATGGTGGTTTATAGCCCTTGGTGTCCCATTGAAAATGTGCGAGTTTGGTGGAGGTGGCGGAGCGTGGGTGGGAGTGTGTGACGAAAATGTGCATTCTAGCACATTGTTTTGCTATGGGAAGGCCGCAAATGCTTCAGATTGTTTCAAAATAGGCGCGCCGACTGTGTCGGTGAGTCAAGAAGGTTCCGGAAAAACCTGCTCTAGAAAGTTCTGGAAGGAGAAGGTTCTAGAAAATTCCCGAAAGTTCTATAAGGTTCAAAACGAGTGGCGGAATGTGTCGGTGTGTCTGGAAGGTTCCGGTACATTCGAATTTCTTGAAATTTCTGGAAGGAGAATGTTCTAATAATAGAGTTCTGGTACCGACACTAATGTATGGAAGTGAAGCCTGGAGTTGGCAGAAGAGGAACGAAAGTAGATTGAATGCAGTGGAGATGAGGTCCCTTAAGGCCGGTTGTTTCAAGTTGGATCAAAGTAAGCGGTCGATCAAAGCATAGATTTTTACGAAAACGGATCGTCTGATTGGTGGAGAACGTAAAAATCTATGCTTTAAAAGAACGCTTACTTTAATCCAACTTGAAACAACCGGCCCTTAGACGTATGTGTGATAAATCCATGTATGATAGAGTAAAGAATGAAGACATTAGGAATGAATGTAAAGCTGATCGTAGCATAATACAGAGAATAAAAATAGGGTCGCTCAGGTGGTTTGGGCATGTTGAGCGAATGAATGAGGAAAGAATGGTAAGAAAGATATATGATGCAAGTGTTGACGGCGCCAGAAAGAGAGGGCGACCACGAAAGACGTGGCATGACCAGATTAACCATACACTGGAAGATGGCCCTGTTAGAAGCCTGAACAACCGTCGAGCTTGCATGCGAAGATGTATGAATGTAGACGAAGCGAAAGTTGTATGTCAGGACAGAAGAGTACGGCGCTCTATCCTCTCTGCCTACCCCCTCGGGGAAAAGGCGTGATGGTAAGTAAGTAAGTAAGTAAGTAAGAGAATGTTCTAGAAGGTTCGCGAAAATTCCACGACGATCCAAACAGTGTACTAAAGATCTACGCGTGCGAAGCCGCGCGGGCACAGCTAGTGAGCTATCGGCAGTGAGCCCTGAGCAAATCCGCCGCCTACAGATATCGGCCGCAGTACGTGCTCGAGGCGTAACGCGTCACCCACATCGGGGATTACCCCGTTTTATTTGCGCAGCCGAAGACAGACAGGCGGGGGTGGGATGCTGTATCAAATCGTCTGCGAATAGGGGTGGATTATCCCGCGGGTCGGACACTCTGTTCCCGGGGGGAATTTCAGATTTTCGCAAATGTCTCGCGTGCGCGGATACTTCGTACACGTGTGGACGAATCCGGGATAATGATCTGCACGGGGCCTAGAAAAGTACACGGGAATTTTCGTCACTTTTTTTAACAAACAGACCGCGTCAAGGGGTCATTATTGACCCTCATGGATGATCCTAGAGTGACATTAGAGTACAAAATTACGTCTATAGATTCTCTCGTCTCGTCATTTAAGTGTTCGGTGGAGTGACAGCTGGAAGTAGCGCCATGAGACAATAAGGTTAGTCGAAACGTTCCTTCTTCTCGCAACACACAGTCCACTCTCATCCCGTCATTCCCTCTTAACCTCCCCTTTTCCTAATCTCACTCCCTCCACATATTACCCCTTCGTCCGCACGTGTGCGGCGAATCGGTCGCACACAATCCCTCTGTAGAAAAAAACCCGTAATTGTGTTCTCGGAACATACACATAAATGTATCGTTTTTATGGAATACTCTAAAATAAAATAAAGAATTTTACCGGAGAGGTAGAATAATTAAAGAGTTAAGGTTATTATTACGGTTGTTAGACATATTTAACTGCAATTTCGGATATTTTATACGAACCGTATGTATTTCCGAGAAGCGAATCTAGACGTTTCGTTGGATACTTCTCCAACGTCATCAGGAGGACGACCTTTACCTGCGGAGGTGGAGGTCGGACTGATTAGGTGCTGCTTTGTAGGACGTAAATTGTATGCACTTAATATGCATACTCGCCATTTCCTCGTTGAACCGACTGGTCAGCGTCACTCGCTTTCTGACTTGTAAGTTGTCATTTCTCGTCTATAGATTCTCTCTTCTCGTCATTTAAGTGTTCGGTGGAGTGACAGCTGGAAGTAGCGCCATGAGACAATAAGGTTAGTCAAAACGTTCCTTCTTCTCGCAACACACAGTCCACTCTCATCCCGTCATTCCCTCTTAACCTTCCCTTTTCCTAATCCCACTCCCTCCATATATTACCCCTTCGTCCGCACGTGTGCGGCGAATCGGTCGCACACAATCCCTCTGTAGAAACAATCCCGTAATTGTGTTCTCGGAACATACACATAAATGTATCGTTTTTATGGAATAGTCTAAAATAAAATAAAGAATTTTACCGGAGAGGTAGAATAATTAAAGAGTTAAGGTTATTATTACGGTCGTTAGACATATTTAACTGCAATTTCGGATATTTTATACGAACCGTATGTATTTCCGAGAAGCGAATCTAGACGTTTCGTTGGATACTTCTCCAACGTCATCAGGAGGACGACCTTTACCTGCGGAGGTGGAGGTCGGACTGATTAGGTGCTGCTTTGTAGGACGTAAATTGTATGCACTTTGTTACTGCGACTTCTCTCAAGGGTTGAATCAGTGTCGTTAGAACAGGGCGCCAAATACTTGATAGTTTGTAACTGTCATCTCTATTGAAATTGGGATATTTTTATATTTCAATGGACTCCCTCACTAATCTGGGTATAAGGTACGGTTCTGTTGATAAGATTTTTGCCTTGTCAAATCTGATGAAGTGACAGAGGTTCCCTTTGGATGGATGGATACAGTTAGAGTACAAAATATAAATATTTTATGAATATTTTGAATACGATATAATTACACAGTATACTTTTATGATAAATTAATAATAAATAATGTCTTAATGATAAAATATATTGAAAATAATATTCAGAATAAAATAAATAATTTCATATTTATATTAGTTTTATTTTTCTACATTATCAGCGTAGGCATATACCACCAGAATATATAATAAACATGAACTCACATAAATTTCTTGGTACAACAGATTCGGATACGCTTAATTACAACGAGCTTGTAAATTTTAAACGATTTTGAAAAGGTCAAAGTAAATAAAAGGTGATCTACAATCCTCGGGAAATGTCTATAAAGATCTAGAAACGCCTGGTTCAACCGAGAAGCAAAGAGAGCTTTCTAGAAATTAAAAAAATATCAACATTTTTGCATTTCGCAGTAGTTGTAGTGTTTACAGTTCATCTAGTGCGAAATCGGCCGCGAAGTACACGCAAGAGGATGCTCAGTGTGGCCAGTCATGAGGTAATCGAAGCGATAAATAAAGCGGATAATCGAGTGAAGAACCTAATCGGCGCAAAAAATAAGCGATAAATACTGCGAGCGAGAACTGGATGAATGTTAAGTACGTGTTACCCAGCGATAACAGTATTCATTTACGAGTGTGCAATTTAATGAAGAGCTTTAAGTTTAATTCGTTTTATGCGACTATGTACATTTTGAATAGTTAGTTAATTATTAATTAATAAATCTACAATTATTTTCCAGTGTTTAAATTCATTTTTGAGTCGACATCCGCCACTCCGGTTGGCACAACCTTGTCTGAACTCGGCGCGGTCTCCTCGGATGCCCTCCGCCGCGGGAACCCTTTTATCTCGTCTTTCTAACAATATCCCCCGCCCCGCTGGATACGTGAACATTTAAAGCGGCGCGGCGCCACTGACCACAGCTGGGCGGCCTCCCCCGGGGAGGGAATTAGTGGAAGAGTGTCGCCAGAAGGCTCGCACGGCGACAGATTGCAGGGGCGGGCCGGATCGGAAACAGGGTTGCCGCGAGGGACCGTCTTAAAAATGCAAATCGTCATAGATCTCGCTTTAGATGGATGTGTGTAGATAGCGTCCCGCTGATGCGCACAAAGAGGGAAATGTGCAAGCAGCGATGAACGCAGCCTTCTGTGCAACGTTGTATGCGTGTGAACTCTGGACAAATTACGAAAAGAGCAGCATAGAAAGACTATATAACAACGCCTTCCGTACGATGTTTGGCCTTCCCAGATATTGCAGCGCTTCCGGTGTGTTCACTGAGGGGCGTGTTCCCAACTTTGCAGCCCTCGTAAGATCCAGGGTGGCAGGGATGAGGGAAAGGATACACAGCTCCGGAAATATCCTTATCCTGGAAGCCCGCCTCACTCCAGCATCCAGCATCGATGCGCACTGGAGAAAGATACTGGCCCCTCATAATCGACTTGCCATCGCTCGCTAAAGCCGCTTATATACAATATATTTCTATGAATTTTCTTCGTGTTAATACTAATACTATACTTGTTTTCTTGTTTTTTTTTTCTTCTCTTTTAATACTGATACTTGTTTTCTCCTTTATTTTATATGATTTTCTTACTTCTCTTTTATTTTATATAATATTTTAATGTATGTACCTACTTTTATATGGAATGTGTGGGATTGCACGAACCTCCCCACATTCTGGAATAAAGTTATAATAATGTCACCACATAGTTCAAGCCTTCATACAGAAGAAGAAAACATATTCTTCGAACAGTTAAGTTATATTTATTTATTTAATAATTATTTATTTATTTAACGCTCCTGTAGGGTTTTACAAATATACGGAATATAAATTTTAAAAAATAACATAAGACAGATATACAGCTAAAAGGTACAAGTACATATAATAGAATTGTGACAATTTAGATTGCTGTTAAATATTCAAGTGCATTGTGATTTGTGTAAAATTTAGATTTGTGTAAATTGCAGTTAAAAAAATTCACGCAAGCAACATTTGAATGAAAAAAATAAACAACTCGGAAACTGGGTGATCGTAATTTACTTTCAAACTAAAAATTATTTTATCAATGTTTTAGAAAAACAGCACAGAATCCACGTGACCTTTTTTTAAATTTCAAATAATATGAAAATAATAAATTGTAGGTAGGTACGTACTCAAATGTGCTGATTTTTCTTATATATTATAACATTATAAATTTGGTCATTATCTTATAGATATAAGATATATACAGAAGGTAAGACATCATATTTCGGCTGCTAGGCATGTTTATAAATATTTTTGTTCTTATGATGTTTTATAAATGTGATTTCGACCGTAACATCTACGATGAATGTATAATCAGAAAAATTAAGATGTTAAGTGTATTTATATTATCGAATAGAGATGGCGAGAAGTGCGTTTTTCAGAATGAGATCATTATTTTCTAACTGTGACCTTGCCTACAACTTATGACGCGTATGGTTCAGTATTATATTTTTGCCATTCTCTTATATGGGGTGGAGGACTAAACCATAATGCAAAGTCGAGGTTTTTGAAATGATGAAGTTCTCCGGCGTGTGGAAAAAGATTGAGAAGTTCTGCGGACTCTCAAGATAAGAAAGCTTGAATATCTCGGACGTATTACAAGAGGACCAAAATAAAGTCTAAACCAACTCATCATCCAGGGGGAAATTAGTTGTAAAAGAAGCGTAGCAAGACCCCGCATTTCATGGCTGCGTAACTTGAGAGACTGGTATAAGTGTAACTCGACTGAGTTGTTCCTTGCGGTGGTAAACTAACTTGCCGGTGTCCTGGAATGGGGCCCGAACCACCGACCACCAGATTACTAGGCGAGCGTCATGACCACTACACCAAGAAACTACTCACGTTTCTTATAAAATTTCTATACGGAAAGGTATCAATTTGGAATGTATTCATTAAGTTACGTGTATTTTATCTAAATACATGTATTTGGTTTAAAAAATACTAAATTAATTATCAAACCTTCGATGATTCAGATCTGAAGAAAATTGCTGAACTTCGTGAGGTGTATATAGCTGTACGTACCTACGTGTGAAATGATTTTTTCTTCAATAATATTATAAAGAAAATGATTATTTCATCTTTAATAATTATTTTTAAATTTTCTTACAATTGATGTTTTAATAAATACTGCTTTACTTTGGTTTTTTCGGATCCCTTGTTTTGGATCCACTGTTTTATTTTGTATTTTATGTTAGAGTTGTAAATTGTGGTTAGCCCGGATTGTTTTAATTCGTCAAGCGTGCAATTAAGTAATTTGGGTCCAAAATAGTTATAGCTCCTTTGTCCATACGTGGTGTGTAACCTCGGGATTTGTAGGTTGAGTTTGTTTGACCGTGTGGTAATTATTGTTTGAGTTTGTTTAAACTGTGTATTTTTGCGTTTGTCTGTGTATTTAAGAGTAGTATTCGCATAAATTTGTTTTATTTCGAATACGTCGAATTTGTTGAATATTTCATCTGTCCTTGGTAAAATTGAGGTTTTGAGGATTACTGGTTAGGCGACATAATAAAGAAATGTATGCCCGTCAGAATGACGATTGATTAATGTCTATTACCATATTTAATATCTTTCCTGAGGACATATTTGGGTCTCCCATGTTATTTCGTAAATGCCGCTGCTTCTGTGAAATTATACAAAATCAACGATAGATGGCGTTGGTCGCGCACAGGCAATCTGTCGCGCGCCGGCGCGTTAAAATTATAATCCTTTTTGAAACTCTGTTACAATAACTTTTGCACTGGTTTGAACGCGAACTAACATACATATAATATAATAGATTCGTAATTTTTTTGGAATCATATTGTTTGTGTATTATCCGCTAGAGTTTTCACCAGTCCAGATTTATCTCCGCGTGTTTTTTTGGCGTGGAGAATAAGAAAGCCTTCGAGATACCTGCAAAAAAACAAGGACCGACCAACTGCCTCGAGGATAAAAACTGGCACAGGTTAGGTTAGGTTAGGTTAGGTTAGGTTAGGTTAGGTTAGGTTATTAGGTTAGGTTATATCTGTTCTTCAGGGAGAAAACGTAATCTGATATTTTGCATTGTCATCTTGACAGGCATTACTACTATAAGTGAATATTAAATTCACGCCAGTGGCGAAATAGCTATTTACACGCTGTGCTATTACTTTACGGCAATTTTTTGAGTTGCAATATGTCTAACGACCGTAATAATGACCTCAACTCTTTGTGTTCGTATATTTTAAAATGTACGTGCCAGTGCGTGCGCGATGTAGTTTCGGTTGGGACTATAGCGGTATAAACGGTACAAATTTAAAAATAATGTGTATCCGTAAATGCAGCACTGCCCCAGAAGGGCCGCCCCTGGCCTCCTCCGCCCCGCGGTTTAGGTAACAGCTGTTGAGCCCGGGGCGACACAAATAATTTTAATCTGCCCCCCCCCCCTGAACCAACCTCCTCCACCCACCCACCCCACCCCACGCCCGTGGGAACGATTGGGGCGCATTGGGACTGCGTTTGGGCCATTTGAGTTGGTTTAAAAAACCAACCCATAAAAACCAAGTAAAATGTAACAACAATTAAAGACGAATTAAAACATATAACATAACACTAATCTTACAGTAATTTCATATATTTCTAAAATGACAGATGTTTTGAGCTTTGATAAGACACTTCACGCTTTGAAGATTAAATTCTAAAAACGTTTGTCAGTCAATTTAGATTTTCGACATTCGTAGTGAAGTACCCATTATGTATACCGACGGAGTAATTAAAATTTAGAAAATGTTCCGCGACGTTATCGTGCCGCCGTAGCTAGTAATCAAACTTTTGTAATGATTACAATTTGAAAAAACTATTAAAAATTTGAAAAATCCAAAATTATTCTATAATTATTATTTTTTTAACGAAAATTTGATAGATCTTCTTGTTCGTCGCCACGAGTCTACTTGCGAGGTTTCAGCTCGATTGGATCACAGGAAAAGGGTCAAAAGTCGATCCAAAGTTTTTTCGACGGCAAGCCGGCGAGCAAACAAGCAGACGCCACGAGTTAATATAAAGGGAATAAAAAATAGAACAAAGCACATTTTTGTAGAATCTTCAATTTCTTAAAGATTTAAGGTTGTTATTACGATCGTTAGACATATTTAACTGTAAATAGTTTCGGGTGTTTTATATGAACCGTATGTATTTCCGAGAAGCGAATCTCGACGTTTCGTTGAATACTTATTCGACGTCATCAGGAGGACGACCTTTACCCGCGGAGGTGGAGGTCGGACCGATTAGGTGCTGCTTTCTAGGGCGTAAATTGTATGCTTTTTGTTGTGGAGTGTACTCTTCTTTTTTTAAAGAAAATTTTAAGTGTTATTTTATTTTTATCGTATCAAAACCAGCAGACGTTTAAAAATAATCAACGGTCCAATACACAAGTTTTATTACTTCTTTTTGTTTTCAAATTAATAAACTCTTTTGCTCACGGAAGTGCCACAGGGCTAGTCGAACGGCATTATTCAACCTTAAAAAAAATATATATTAGTCATGATCGTAATGAATCTAATCAATATGCACAAAAAGGATTTTTATAATATTGTGTTACTAATACTTAAATGTAGAAAGTGGATAGATTGAATAAATATTAGGTCCTTACATATGAAATTGGCGTTTAGTGTGGGAGGAACATAAAGCCGATTTTTTTTATTATAATATATTTATTTAATCAAAGTATGTACCATTGCTATCTATGCACTTTTGCCATCTCATACGTAGTTCATCGATTCCTTTACTAAAAAAACCATTCGGACGGGAATCAATAAAATCTTTGAAGGCAGTTTGGACTGCCCCATCGGAGTTGAATTTTTTCCTTTGCAAGAAGTTATCCAAATTTCGAAAAAATTGGTAATCTATTGGGGCAAGGTCCGGAGAGTACGATGGATATCTTAGACATTCAGTGGACATGTGACATTTGGTGGACATTCAGCACTAGTCCACCAAACGCTCACAAGTAACTTTTTTGGAGTCAATTTTCGCTTGGGGCATGGTTTGGCTGGTTCAGCAGGGTTCAGCCATTGCGATGAGCGCTTCCGATTATCGTACAGGATCCACTTTTCATCACAGGTAATGATTCGATTTAAAATCCCTTCATTATTGTGCCGGTTGAGTAATGCAACGCAGCAGTCAACGCGCGTTTGTTGATTTGCTTCACTCAATTCGTGAAGTACCCACCTTTCAAGCTTTTTCACCTTACCAATTTGCTTCAAGTGGATTAAAACAGTTTTATCACTAACACCGCAGCCTGCAGCTAACTGGGATGTGGTTTGCGATGGATCCGCTCCACATATAGCCTTCAAATTCTTCCATTATCAACTTTGGTCTCCGGCCGTCCACGGGGCTTGTTCTGCAGGTCGAAATTTCCAGAACGAAAACGTTGGAACCAAAAACGCACTGTGTTTTCTTTTGCGGCACCGTCGCCATACACATCATTAATCCTTCGAGCCGTTTCTGCAGCACTGGTGCCACGGTGGAAGTCGTACTCGTAAATAACGCGATATTTCAAGTTTTTCATTTTGTAAACTGAGTGACGCAAAGAAAAAATTGGATTTGGAATTCCTAACCAAAGAGAAGATATTTGAGATCAAATTTGCCAGTACGGCAAAACGCCAATTTCATATGTAAGGACCTAATATAAAAAATAGTATCAACGTGGTGCCACGTCTCCCACTCGACTAGCCCAAGGGCACGTTCCTGAATGTCAGTGTAGTTTTGTAGCTACGTCACAGTTATCAAACATATTAATTTCGCTGTCTGTCGTCCGTACGTCTGTCTACCTGTCTGTCCCCGTAACTTCATGTAACGTTGTAATCTCGTTCGAAATCACGACTAAAAAAACGAAATTAAACGAAACGAAACCCTGGGCCAGAAAATCAAAAACGGCCGCTCTGCACACGTTGCTACTGCGTTGCTCTATGCATGATGGGTTGCCAAAGACGCGAACCAATGTTTCGTCATTTTTTACGGGTCGCCGCTAGTTTAAAATAATATCGTTCCTTTAACTACTAACCTAACCTAACCTAACCGCAATATTGGCCAAAATGAGTTATGAATACCAACATTAATATTTCTTCCGTCTCTATTCCAGGTAAAAATAAATAAGAGAATATTCCGTGTTTATTTATAGTTATTTAGTGTTGAAACTAGTAATTTTAACATTTTAAATAATTTGAATATCACACTTTGACTGTTTAAACCTCATTATTTCAAAACTACTCCAATGTCAGTTTTACCTCTAAAGGAGTGATATGTCAAACATAAAAAAAGTAACCCATAAAAACCAAGTTTTTACAATACTCTCTTTCTCATTTTCGGGTTTCGTGTCTACCATATGCGTCGGAATCTCCATACAACTTACTGAGTTGTATGAAAAAACTATTAAAAATTTGAAAATTCCAAAATTATACTATAATTATTATTTTTTTTAACGAAAATTTGATAGATCTTCTCGATCGTCGCTACGAGTCTACTTGCAAAGTTTCAGCTCGATTGGATCACGGGAAAAGGGTTGAAAATCGATTTTTCGTCAGACAAGCAGCCAAGCAGACGCCACGAATTAATGAAAGAAATTAAAAAGCATAAAAACAGAAAAAAATATTTTCACAACGTCATGTTCTTTACGCTTCCGAAAATGTTTTATTTCGGTCCGACCAATCCGCGCCCTTTGCCCCCCCTCCACCGGCCGCGTCGCAGGTGCTAACTACCCACACCCACCCCTAAACCCGTCAACTCACACAAAATCCACGACCAATATATATATATATATATATGTACACTACGTATAGTATGTTTGCAGAGCCTGTCGAACGTGCGAAAAGTTTAAAGATTGATTTGTCCCGAATAGCTGGTGATGAGCTTAATGGGAGTAGACTGTTTTACATAGTGGTTGGATTATATAAACATACATGGAGAACAGAGTGTTAGTTAACTTAGTAAAAACCACTACCAGATTTAAGGTCTGCCGGTTTCGAGACGTACCCGTCTCTTCGTCAGAACCAACACTACACTACTATGTTCTCAACACTATACACCACAACCTTAGTATTGTTAAATATTGCTTTTATTACTGTTTTAATACTTTGTTTATTGCTGTTGTCGTACTTCGTTTATTTCACTTTTCTCTTGTTTTATTTCTTATGTAACTGGTTAGATTAGCGTTAAGAACTGAAATTACATTGATATATTTATTAATAAACAATATTGAATCGTTCTTAATTGAGCTCCAGTAGGATATTTCAAGATGTTTCTTTATTTATTGTACTGTGAACTTGTGAATACCCAAAATAAATAAATAAATAAATATTCACTAATATTTATCACATGCGTGTTAATCTTGTCAGAGACAGCATGCACTAACTTGCTCACAGAACGATCAGGAATCTACCGGTCCTGACGAAGTAGACCTTAAATCTGGTAGTGGTTTTTACTCAGTTAACTAACACTGTTATAATGTCTAACCACAAAGTTAATGCTTTAAATATTAATAATATAAATAATATATGGAGAAGCTAATTTGAGTATAAAACGGTAGCATAGTTATTTTTTATTTTTATTTTATGAAAACAATAAATATTTAAACATCAATTATATATTTACATCTGTGAAATAACAGAAAAATAGGAATCTTGTGTGATCCGAAAATGCCTATAAAACTTAAAGAAAAGATGTACCAGACTATTTATTTATTTATTTATTTAACGCCCTTATGGGCTTTTACAAATATACAGAATAATTTTTTAAAAAAATACTGTTACAGTACGTCTGACAGACAAGTTTAAAAGTTGTAAATAGAAACAGACTGTTAGGATAGAAATTGTTAGGTCCGCGATAATGTATGGCTCCGAATGCTGGACTGTGTACAACTCCTACTCTAGGAAACTTGAAACAGCAGAAATGCGAATGCTTAGATGGTCGGCAGGAGTAACACTAAAATATAGGATTAAAAGTTCACGCAAGTTTGCGTCTTGTATTAGGACTTTTCAGTAACTTTATTTAAGGACATAGCGCGACCTGTAGACAGGAGAGTAACATAATCAAATTGTAGCTTCTGATATACATATTTATGGAATTCATACCACAACACATGAACCACCAATCTAAGCCACACACACACACACACACACACACACTGTGGCAAGAATGCCACATAAGCAAATCAAGGCACGAGCAAGGCACACGCGCGGCCTACAGTTCATTGCACCGTCAGCATTTCCGATGATTTCTCCACACACATACACAGCCGCACTTCAGGAAACTCCTTTGTTCGAAAATCATACAAAAACATGCCCACACCCTATGTGGGCATGTCAGTCTTTCATCGACCTCCGGCGGGTGGCCGGAGGCTATCGCCCTTCAAGTATCTATCATTGTCTTTGTTATCGTACTCATGTGTAATTTGTACTTGTTTTATCGAGAGAATAAAATCATCAAACATTCTACGCTTTTGGAGCTTTCCCGTCACATGATGGGTAGTGACCTAAAAGCAATTGCCCCAAATCACCTCCAACTCTCAAATTTTTGAAAAATGATTGAATTGAATAGTTACCCTTTTTTTAAAAAAATAATTTTAATTATGCTACAATAATTTTGATTCTGTTTAGTTTAAATTGGCAAATACGAGTTATTCAGCACATTTTTTTGTAAATGTCATTAATTCTGTTGTTGAGTTACTTATGTTATATTACTAAAGTTTTTCAGTTCTTTCGTAATCTCCAATAATGCCCAGATATTGAATGTTGGTGGTGAGTTTATCAGATTTTTTCCCTTAAATGGGTAAATATTTTTTATTCATACATACGACGTGAAGTTCTGTTGCTCCCAACAGAACTCCTCGTCGCCACCAGCTTCGCTCAGTCGGAGAAGAATCGGACTCACCTTACTTCCACAATTTAAACTCAGGGTACTTCCGGTGTCGTGTACATCGCAATTCAGCTGTCTCTCCCTTTAACTTATTTTAAGTTGCAACAGTTCAATGACTAGGGTAATACAACGAAACATTATTTAGATGAAGGGGAATTTATTCAAATAAATTTTAAACAGAACTTAATAATGCCACAGAAGGTGACAATTTTTTTTATGAAGTGTTTTTGGGAATTTTGCACATTGAAACCCTTTTCTTTACAATAAATTGAGGCGAAGATTTAATTTACCACGCCTCGACATCAGCGCTAGCGACCGCTTCATACATGGAGGGAAAAGACAGTGGAACTAAATACTTTTATACTACTTGCGGTGACGCAGCGCAGGTGTCGGGGCGTGGTATTCACATTCTGCAAATTAATGAACATCTGGGCAAAATTACTATATCACATTTAAAACAATGAAGCTACAATAGTCTGGCACAAACACCGCTTCCACACGTGCTTAGCAATGTTCCTTTTTTTTTAAAACAGCTCGACCTGATGCACATGTTCTTGTATTTACGGAGTCAGATAACACGCAGCTCGCTCCAGGCGTGATGTGAAATTGATTATTAGAGAGAATTTGAATACCAGGCAAGTCGTGGTCTTTATTTTGCTGGCCTCGCATCTGAGGAGGATTGCTCCCTTAAGGGTCCAGAGAACAACCCCACCCCGAGGCTTTGGGCGGCCGATGCAGATGATTACCGGAACATCACCTCTGCAGCTGCCCCCCAGGCGTTGCAATGGATTCACCTTTCACTCCATGCTGCGTCACCTGGCCATGGCGCGAAGCGCTCCCGTGGAAAAACCCTCTATTAACACGAGGGTTCACAGAAAAAGTTCACATCTTGCATGCTGAAGTGTCAGATTCCGAATGCGCCATTTTGTAATCTCGTCCCCGCCGTTCGCGACCGCTGTGAAACTATCTGCAGTAGACCAAAGACATTATTCTGTTCCATAGAGTGCTTGCGGTACCTACGCGGTTAGAAATCAATTTTTGGTGCAGATCGTTGGTGCGGGGATCGATAAATTCATTTCTTCAGAGGTTTCGCGAAGAGGTGTGACGAACAAAGGTTGCTACGTCACAATGCATTGCAAAAACTTCTTCTTTTAATTGTTTGCGTCTTTTCCATAGATAATATGTTTCAATCATCACAATGTATGGTGACAATTTTTAGGATAAAAATATAAAACTTTCCCAATTTTTTTAAATTAGGGCACTCTATAACACTCAAAATATCGGATGATCTACCATATTTTTCATTATGATGAATATATTGTAATATAGTTTTTTTTTAAATAAATGATTAATTCAGAATATTTTGAGTTTGTTTAAATCTTTCAGAACAGTACTAGATTATTTGAGTAATAATGTCACAGAGATTTATTAATCAATTAACGTATATTATGAATTTCATTACACAGAAAAAGTATATTGCTTTCGAAAATTCCGTAAAATCAATTGTAGATTTCCTCATTTAGTGACATTAACGACATCTGTAGGGATTTAGGGGAATGAAAATGGCTTTTTACAGGCCGCATGGAAAGGTTGTTACAATGCGTATATAAAGTGTGGCATGTAATTCAAATATATACAACTTCCAAAAATTAGTAGGCATGGTATATTCTATCATGGGTGGAAATGGCGAATGTTACATTGTGTAAAGTGATCACTTAAGCCAACCATAAGATAGGTCGTAAGTCTTATGTACACCCAAAATACTTCTACCTACTTTTCCATAAAAAAAAACTGTAGTTTCGTCTCTTTGTGATATCTATAATATACATTAATTAAATGATTAATTTTGCCGTATAAATAAATACTCATAATAATTATAATTATAATGGTCACAAATAGATGTAAATGTATTCAGTGGGCTGGGATTACTCTCGAATGTGGAAGGATCAGAAGGACGAAGGACCAACGCCTGCGTCGGGGTCTCTAAATAAGGCTTCGTGGAATAATTAGGGGAGGTTTTTTATTAAATATTGATTAGATTAGTAAATGCTCAATACGATTCATTTAGATGTAAATTCAGTTCACTAACCAAACTATCTTACTACGTGGGGTGAGGCAGAGAGGGTATAACACCACATCCGATTATCCTCAAACATAATTCTCTTCTCGTCCACATTCATACATCTTCACATGAGTTGAATATTTCTAAAATGAACGTTTTATATCGGGTGTTTTTTTTAGCTATATCTACAGTAATATATAAAAAGGTAAAATTTTTTAAGTAAGGATGAAAGGGGTTTTCTCAGAAAATACTCATCTGATTTTAAAAATTCTTTCACCAATATTTAGAATGAGATTTCAGAGTGGACACAGGTTATATTATTTTCCTTTAAAGTAAAAGAGCTTTTCGTGGTGACCTATTTTACAACTAAAGTCGTCGAAAAAATGGTCGAGCAATGCGTTTTTACGAACGCTGCCTTAACAATAAGAGATCTTTAAATACTTTCTATAGAGAAGTTGTAGAACTCAAAAAGTACTACAAAAACGTCCACGACAGTATTTGTATGTTTATATTTTAAGGTTAATACACAAATTGATAAAATATGACTTAAAGTTATTAAAAATCTACGCGTGCTAAGCTGCGGGCACAGCCCATCTCATTAAAAATGAATTAAATGCATAAAAATCGTGGTAAGATATTTTTATTCTTCTTCTTATGGTGCCATCTTCTATTGAAGGTCGGCGATCATTCTGGCGATTTCGAGTTTATTTACCGCCGCACGGAACAACTCAGTCGAGTTACACTTATACCAGTCCCTCAAGTTACCCAGCCAGGAGATGCGGCGTCTTTTTACGCTAATTTTACAACTTATTCTCCCCTGAATGATGAGTTGGTTTACATTATACATTGGTCCTCTATTAATGCGTCCGGGATACTCCAACATTCTTATCTTGATAGTTCGATGCACTTCTCGGTATTTTTCCATACGCCGGAGGACTTTTTTTATATTATAACTAATTATTCAAATTCTAATAATTTCGTTGTCTCTCTGTTCGTCCGTCCGTCATATCTTTTTATGATTTTTATAGACAAGGAGATCTGGAGCCTAGCTATGTGGAATCAGCTGCCTCCAGTGCTGCGATCTATGGAGAACCAAGAACTCTTCAAGAAGAGCCTAAAAACTCATTTTTTTGGGATGCCGCACCTGTAAAGCGCCCTTGAAGCGTCTCTTACGCAAAAATGACGCTACATGAAGTAACATAAACACAAACACAAACACAAACACAAACACAAACACAAACACAAACACAAACACAAACACAAACACAAACACAAACACAAACACAAACACAAACACAAACACAAACACAAACACAAACACAAACACAAACACAAACACAAACACAAACACAAACACAAACACAAACACAAACACAAACACAAACACAAACACAAACACAAACACAAACACAAACACAAACACAAACACAAACACAAACACAAACACAAACACAAACACAAACACAAACACACACAACACAAACACAAACACAAACACAAACACAAACACAAACACAAACACAAACACAAACATAAACATAAAAACTACTTATTCCTTACATAAAACCGGAATGATAAGTACCGTCCCTTTTGACGGGTTACAGCTAGTTATTTCTAATAATTTCTTAATTTCCGGCAGCAGATGAGGTAATCCGGTACATTGAAGTACAAATTATTTACTTTGTTCCAGCCCCCGTTGCAGTACGTGCGGAACCACGAGGCCGTGGCTCTGGAGCCAGGAGTCGCGGAGCCGGCCGACATGTTCCTCAGCGCCCCGTCGTCTCCGGGGACGGTCAAGAGAAGTGCAGCCGATGCGTGAGTACTGAAGCTTTTCTTGTATATGATCCGGATACTTATATTATATGTTCGTGGATTCGTTTTTATGTTACCTTCATTTCATGTAAGCTGTGTGGTTTTAGCAGGGACGCAAGCGGGATTAAACGATTTGTACTAGGGCGTAATTTTAATAATACTAACCTCAAAATATACAAGAAAATAATATATTGTTCGGGAATCGAATCCCTGTATGGACAGGATAGGAATCAGGTTAAACAGGAATTGAATAGGGATCTGGATGGCCCAAATATCCTCGTACCGGACACAAGGAATAGAGTTTTTTGCACTTCGGCGGCTTCTTAGTTGTTTTCATCAATACGCACGGCGTTAAAGAGAATTTAATATATTCACCCGCATGAGAAAGTTTCAGAACAATAGGTAAATTTGTGTGTGATGACGGTCTCTGGTCAAAGTTTGTAATCTTCCGCGTCACTTTTCTTAATATGCCACTCCAAATTTTTTCTTAATATCTGGCCGGCCGCTCAAGTCGCTGCCTTCTTTACCGACTCGTCCTAAATGCTCAAGTCTGGTTCGGGTGGTAACATCACTACGAGGACGTGCTCGCCCGAGTCTCTTGGATACGTCGAAATTAGCATTCGAGATATTCTGCTCCAATCGCTGGCCAGGATTTTAACTTGCGAAATCAAAACTAGTTTGAAATTAGAAGCGCGGAGTTCCGTTGTCTTTTCCCTGTTGGAAGATTGACACTGTTCGTGCGATTCCTACAATACGAAGTATCCGAGGTTCAAAACTTTAAGCCTTTCGGAAATAAACGTGTCGATCTGTTTCCGAATTTGACGAAGTCGTGAGAGTTAAGATAAGTCAAAAGGAGGAGTTTGCCGGTGACCACAGCGTACACTCGATTTACTATAAGCGGAGCTCTGCAAATTCCAGAACCAGGCCGGACTCCGTAAGTACAATTTGTGTAAGTAGCTAGTGGTTGTAGTAGAGATATTTTGAGTGTCAAGAGCAGGCGCTTTATCGGCGGAGATTGAGGAGGAAAATCTTTCTTTCCTTACTCATGTTCGATGGTGGCGATTTCGCCCATCATCGGAACAAAATCATATATTGATTAAGTTGCGCCAACATATTTTTTATTTCTAATATGTGCAGAAGAGAAGGCTGTCTCTGATTCTATAGTTTTTTCTGTCATATCGAACCATAATTTTTGCGGAAAATTTTATCATGTAACATGATTGTTGGTATTAATGGTTTAGTATTAACGGTAGCTTTTGAGAACAAGCAGAGAAAAGTGGACGAAAGACGTAATGGAATGGTATCCCAGAAATGGAAAAAGACAAAAAGGACGTCAAATTAAGAGATGGGAAGATGACCTACCAAAAGGATGGAGAAGAATAGCTCACGACAGAGACGAGTGGAAAAAACTAGGGGAGGCCTATGTCAGAGAGACAACCTGACCAACAAACTGGCTGCTTAAATGACATTTACTACGATATTTATATATATATATATATGTGTGTGTGCATGGATGTGTGTATATCTTACTATTTCAGTGTATCATTTTCTATTTACTTATGTTAAAAATGTTAAAATGGTCAGTGAATAAAGGCTTTATTATTATTATTATTATATTAACGGTAGCTTAACTTGTAGTTGTATCCTGGATCCTCCGATGCTTAATATCCCTATATTTTCTAGAATCAGGTCTGAGAGAATTGGAAGAATCATTCTAGGTTAATGAACTTTCAAATAAACACTCTCCGATCCTACCTACCCGCAGTAAACACCGTAACATAATGAATGTACGAGAGGGAGAGGGTAGGGTAAAGGGGGAGGGAAAAAATGTCATATATATGACTCGCCGGGTCCTTAAGAATAAGTATGCAAAATTTGGGTCAGATCGGTCGAACGGTACAATTTTGCATGGAAAATATTTCCAGGGAAGGGGGAGGGTAAAAGGCAAGGGGAAAATATCACTTGTGTTACCCGTCAGTTCTAAAAAATAAATATGCAAAGTTTGTGTCAAACCGGTTAAACGGTGTAGACTAGTATAGAGATCAGATAGACATACAGATATTGAGTTATATAGGTATAGATTTAAACGCAAAAAACGCAATTTTTTCATTTGCAAGAATACAGCGTCAGAAATAAATTAAGCATAATTCATCATTGGAATTTACCAATGTTTACTATCAAACCGGATTACCAAAACCGATAATGCTTGCCCATATCAGTTTTCTTCTTCTTCTTTATTTTTTTTGTCCTGTCTTCGACTTGAAGCCTTCCACTGCCGCCGCCGTGGGATTTCGTATTTTATTTTATAGAATTAATTTAAAGTATTATTATTATTTGTTCTTTTTATCACTATATGTACTTACTTTATTGTATTTCTTTGATTTTATTATTCACACTTCAATTATTTGTTATTTTGGGTTCCTTTTACTTTTTATGTTATTTTCCTTGTACTATAATTATGTATTTTTTTTTTAATAAAGACATATCTTGAGGCGGGGACAGTGAATGATTTTGTTCGAGCGGCCGTTCCATTTCGCAACGGTTTATACGACCGGTGCGGAGCAGCACGGTCCTGCTTGTTAGTTGAAAAAAATGTCAACCTGGAGACGATTGAGTAGAACCGATATGGAAGCTTTTGCTCTTAGAACGGTCCTGGGTAAGCGGTGGGTACAATTCACCATTCACTGCCCATATCAGTACTAAAATGATTACTTTACTACGCCTGTAGAATTTACACAGTTAATACAGAGCTTGGAGGGTGCGTTCAGGAATGCGCTTTGCTGGCATTCTTGAGGCGACCAAGACCCACCAGGGGTTGTAGCTAATAGTGATGAGGATTGTAATGTATCCGGATGAACGTCTGACGTATGAAAGAGACGGGAGATAGAGAGGGTAATGAGACAAAAGGAACACGCTGTGCGGGACGCGCCATTACGAAAGCACGCACTTGGAGAGCTAATTAGAACCGCTAATTGCACCTTGTCGCCATATTGTTAAACGTTGTATGGAACAATTCAAAACTCAGAAGTACATTTGGACTTTCACTAAGGATCCCAGATTTTCAAAAAATATCCTTTCACGGCTAAAGGAAAGGACATCACGACATGAAATATTAAATCAACGAATTTTGCGATACTCTTTTCGTGATTAGGATCACGCGTGCGTCTTGACCAGTCAAGCAGTTACTCTAGACTCGATATTACTCAAAGTCCTGCTAGTTGTGAAATGACCATGGTCAAACATAGTCTACGGTAGCAGGCGAAACATATATATTGTCAGACCTCCGACACCTGTCACGGCCTTGGCAGGTGGCGATTTTGGTACAGACGACAGATTTTCTTTCTGTATTGTAACGTTCTTCGTCATGTTCGATTGTGCTGACAAAATATCCCATTTCGGATTCCTCCGGCAGTTCGAGAACACGTAATTATCTCGCTGTCAGATTATGATATGTCTGAAAAAAAATTTAATAATAATAATAATTGGATAACTTATATGGCGCCGTTTTCGCGAATACTCACCTCAAGGGCGCTTTACACAGAAAAATTATTATCTTAAAAAACAACTTACTGCTAGAAAAGAAAAAACTTATTTACTATTACTTATTCACTTGGTGGCATACAAGAAATGGAATTAAAATTGAGTACTATAATAGTTGGGAGTGCCTGAAAGAATAAGGTGTTTTCGAGGAGTGCACAATAGGAGTGGAAAACATTAGCTAGCGTTTTTGTGGTCAGATTCTGTAGATTTTTATAGGATTGTCTAAATAAATGCGTCTTAAGTTGTTTTTTGAATTGTGGTAAGGTTTATTACGATAACTGGTGTGAAAGTTAAATTACGATAACTCAAAAACTAACAAAGTTATAGAATTTTATGTTTGCGTTTTGTATGAACAATTTAGTTCCTTCCGGTGGAGTCGCGTGACGTCATCTCTCGTACCTGGTGTACATCGCGGCTCGTCCTCCGGCGCCCGGATATGCGGACGCGTGACGTCATAGGCGTTTGTCCCGTGCTAAAATACACTAATTTTAATATTATTTTTCTCTATTATTTATTGACAGATTGCATTATTTTTTTCACTGGTTTATAAGTCATGATCTATATTTTAATTCCATCAACCCTAAAAGGCAAATGTCAGCCGTTTCGACCGACACGTCGAAAATTTGTTGCTTTCTCTTTCGAACTATTGAGTGTGTCGCGTTGATAATGTCAACTTAGTCGCCGACGGGACGTCTTAAGAGGCGGTTGCGTTACGCCGGTAAGTGCCGCCAATTTCAACATATGAATTACTTGTTAGTCGAATCAGTCGCATTACTAATAAAGAGCCGCAATATATAGCATTGTCGACATCGTGAAACTTCTCCATTATGCCACGCGTTCAAAAAGTATCGGTTTATGCGCTTGATCTTCTCGCGGTAAATTGTAAGGCCGTATTAAAAACATTTTAACGTACTAACTAAGAGGAATGAGCGAGCACTGGACGCTTTTGAAAGGAAAATTTTGAGGCGTACCTTCGGACCGGTTCTAGAAAATGGACTTTGGCGCAGACGTTACAAAAATGAGCTCTATACTCTATTTAAGGAGCCAAACGTCACAAAATTTATAAAACTCGGAATATTTCAGTGGCTGGGTCATGTGGAGAGAATGTCCGAGCATCAAGCACCAAAGTCCCTGCTGAACTCAAGGCCAATAGGGCGAAGGAGCTTAGGAAGGCCAAAATTAAGATGGAGTGACAACGTCCTTAAAGATATCTCTGCCTTAGAGCTTCACTAGAGAGAGAGAGCTGGCACTAGACCGAGATGAGTGGAGGAAAATTATTGAGGAGGCCAAGACCCACCGAGGGTTGTAGTGCCAAGAATGACGATGATGATGATTAAAAACATTTATTTAATTGTTCATGGTATTGTTCGAGCTCTCGGTCATGTTGACTTTCCCGAGGAAACACTCCATCTCCGAGGAGCCGACAGGAGCAGCCATCTCACTCTGAGGCCTCGCCACAATGCAAACTACCCCAGCGGGCGCCGGGGGGCGGCGGGCGGTGAGGGGTGGGGGGCGGATTTCGGAAAATGGATTTGTCGGGCGAAATGTTTGAACACACTTCCAACTATGCGAATTTCCCGCGTTTAGGTTTTGGAATTTAAGAATATTTTGCCGTTGACAGCTTAATTAATGGCGCTCGTGTGTTTGACAGGTTAATTACACAAAAACTATGTTTCGCGCCGCGCCTGTACGTCAGGAGCGCGGTTCGCGGGCGGGAACGTGATTTCTGCGAAGTTTTGAATTTAGAAAAGGTGTCGGTTTGTGTTCCCTTTTTGAATCCGCGCTTCCTTTTTTTTTCCGGTTTAACTCGATTTTGTTTTCGTTTGGTGACCCGAGATTTATTTCCCTTCATTTTTCGTTACCCACTGCACCTATTTATTTATTTACCAACGATAACAGCATTTATCAATTAATTAACGGTACTATCCAATTTAATAACAGACTGTCTCGCAAAATATACCAAGACAAACGAGACATCACAAAGTGTTCTTTGTAGGGACCTAAAAGAATAATTATGCATTAAATTCACCGTTAACATGCATGCATCACCTTGGAAACAAATTCTCGAAATTCGTAGACACTTTTCATCGTAGGAGCATGCCCGAATCAAAGAATTACTTGGACTTAGAATATGCCAGTAGAACTAATTACAGTTTAAAAATAAAATATTTAATTAATTGACAGATATAATAATTTATTAATTTTTCTAATTATCGGAATATTCCGTGTATTTATAGATTATTAGTCTATTTATTTTGTGCATAGTAATATATTAATTATAACACATTATTTATAACATCTTAAAAAATGTGAAATATTAGATCAATTAAAAAAAAAACATCCAGGCGGGCGATGGACCGGATGGAATGGTGAAAAATTTTGGAGGAGGCCAAGGCTCACAGTGGGCTGTAGCGCCAATGATGATGATGAAAAAAAATATGTTAGTTTTTTTTGAAAATATGCGCAAACGGCTTCCTCGCCGCGGAGATTCCGTCTCTCCCCAGGCCGAAGGGCGGCTGTCCGGCCGTCTCCAGGCAGAACCTCCCCTCGACGGCAGGGTCGGCTCCGTAGCCCATCAGGTCCAGGTCGCTGCCGGCGCAGGCCCCGGGGACCACCCGGGCCCAGCACTCGCAGCGGACGGCCGGGAAGCCCTCGGGGCGCAGGACGGACTCCGCCATCAGCTCCCAGGAGCGGCTGTGGCTGCAGGACGGCTCCAGGCAGCCGGGCTGCTCCCGACCCCTGTTGGGGTAGAAGTCCACGTCACCTGATGAAGGAGCATGCATTTTACAGCGTATAGATAGGACTTGTCCAAAGAACGTTTGGCAGGTCGGTTGTGAGGAGAAGAGAATTCTTTCGTGTTCAGTGTGTGTCGCGTACAATAGGACTAACTTGCTCGTCTGGAGTAAGGTTCGAGCCCGTGATCACAAGGCGAGAGTCCTAACCACAAGGTCAACTAGATACTCTGACATCACGGAGGAGTGGGTCAACACATGGTGCCAGTAATCAATACATATATATAAAAAGAAACCCGTGTTTCCCTATCCGCCAAGTTTTCTTCACAACCAGATACTACCACCTGGTAGTATCTGGTTGTGAAGTTGGTGGTCATAGTAGTGGATAGCCCTTGATGTCCCATTAAAAATGTGCGAGTTTGGTTGGGGTGGCTGTGCGTGGGTGGGAGTGGGAGACGAAAATGTGCTTTCTAGCACATTGTTTTGTTATGGGAAGGCCGCAATTGCTTCAGATTGTATCAAAATAGGCGCGCCGACTGTGTCGGTGAGTCTAGAAGGTTCCGGAAAAACCTGCTCTTGAAAGTTCTGGAAGGAGAAGGTTCTAGAAAATTCCCGAAAATTCTATAAGGTTCTAAGTTGAGTGGCGGAATGTGTCGGTGTGACTAGAAGGTTCCTGTACATTCAATAAATTTCTTGAAAGTTCTGGAAGGAGAATTTCTAAAAGGCTCGCGAAAGTTCTATGACGATCCAAACAGTGTACTAAAAATCTACGCGTGTAGACACAGCTAGTACTCACTATTTGATGTTGTGGTTTATTTGAACAATTCTTACTTGTGGATTGCAAAGAGAAATATTTCTCATCTGCTCAACCGGCTCAGCCGTCTGATTTTAGTTCTGTTATCATCTATCCTCTGTGTGGAGCCAATCGTAAGGCATATTGAGAGATAAATCTGAATTTTTGCATCATTCATACAAAACCTCTCGGCGGTTGACCTGTACGTACGGATCGCCTCATTACTCATAACTCGATTAAAAAAAGACACAAAAAGACAGACACACTTTTCGTCAAGTAGTAAGCAGTAGAAAGGTTTAAATATTTGAGAAGAAGTGTGACAAAAATAATGATACAATAATTATAACCAACGATATTATATTAAATTATTATAATAACAGGATAAAATTAGGAAGAGCATAATATTTAGCTTTTTGAATTGCTGTCGTCGAGTTTTTTGTTTCAGAATTTAAAAATTAGCTTGTATACAATATTGATGTTAACTTATCGCTCTAAGGTATCCCACATTTAGGTTTAGGTAATCAATATAACTCTGTTGTCATATTTAATGCTCGTACACTCTACACATGTAAAAAACAAATCTAGTTATCTTCTATTTCATAGCTTGCCTATATACTTTACATTATATTTAACTTGTTGATATTCTTTCATATTTTGTCATTTTCTTTTTATATATTTAACATAGTACTAATTGTATTTATTTATCATAAATTGTTGATGATCTTTTAATTTTCTTCTTTTGTTTTTAGATAGCTGTGCTATTAGAATACTTTTTATTTTATATTATCTAAAAGTCTAATTAAAGTCGTGTATTATTAATAAATACATAAATATGGCGTAAACTACTATCTACCTTCCGTCTTTCATATCATCTCTACACCTGTCTTTATTTTTTCTACGATTACCTCGCGTTTGTATTACTTTTGTACCAATTAAGATAAATTAGATAAGTCTCACAGAGACGAAGCTATTTGTATGAGAAACGGGTATAGAAGTCTTTCGATACGATGACCTAGGGTTTACTACTTGTATGAGCTGGTTTACTCTAAATAATCCAATTTTCACCAATTTCATCTTAAGAACATCCACACATTATCTAATTTTTTAAAGTTCTATATATGTTCCTAATCTGAGAATCTTTCGATTATTTAAATGGAATATTCTGGACACATCTCCAGTTTTTCTCCTGAACCATAGTAGGTATACATAGATTTTTGCAGCTGATAACGTAACTGTGTTCTCAGAACATACATATAAAAAACTTCTTTACAACTTCATCATTCAGACACGGCTACGTCTTCACTGCTGCTCTGTGCATTCTGCATCCTTTTATTCAAATTTAGATATGAATACATTAATCATTAAATACATTCAATAGTATCGTACCCACTGGAGTAGTCAGTCCATAAACTCCTGCAGACGTGTGAATCACATCCACAAACTCGGCATCAGCTCTGTTCAGCTTCAACGCTTCCTGCTCCAGGAAGAAGCAGGGGCCGGCGGGATCGAGTCCGGTGATCCTCCCCACACTGGATCCCGTCAGGTTCCTGAACGTTTTGCCAGCGTATCCTGCGATGTGGCTTCCGAGGCTGTGGCCCATCAGGTGGATGGAGCCAGGTGCCAGGCCACCTGCAGACCAGGTCCGAATTGTACGTTTGAAAATCTACGAGACTTCAAATAGAAAATAAGAACAAAAGGCATGATGACAGTATTTAAGAGTCAAAGAATAAGTGATTTTAGAGAAGAAAATATTTTGCAAGGCTTCTAAAAAATTATCCAGTTTTAATATACACATTGAGATTAATAAGATTTTCAATAAAATAAAAGTATATAATTTTGCAATCCGCCATTTTAACTGAAACACCTGTCAGAGCGAATGACGTCACGCCTACTGAGGCCCACCACCGTATCTTTGAACCGTTGCCATAGACACAATGCAATGTTTACTGGGGCTTGACGTCACGTAGGCGAAGTGACAGCTGCGGGCGTTTTTGCGCGAAATTAAAAATAGGTAGATGAAAATGCAATTATTTGCGTAAAAACTTAGTTTATTAATGAAATTATGTTATTTTCGGAAATAATAGACGTGTATCTACAAAATAGAATGTTATTTCAAAATCTGTCATCATGCCTCCACCATATTATTGTTGGATTTTGCGTGAAAAACATAAACTTTATTATTTTTGCATGAGTTTGATTACAATTTTAACACTGGTTTAACTTGTTTTAACTTAATAGTAATCAATAAAAACTTATATGCGTTACTCCTAATTAGAAACAAGGCAGTTTACGAAATTTGGGAGATTGTAATTATTATTTCTAATGGCCTTTAAGACTTTTACATAAATCGTGGTAAGGTAATACATGTCAAGCCACATATTTAAATTGACTGACGATGACACTTGCTCATACGACAATACAACCCCATAAGACACAAAATACTTACCATTGACTTGCTCATTTTTCAACCGACAGAGACATAATATGGAGGCAGAGGTAATCAGTCATAAGGACTTATCGAGTCCTTGTGACTTATCACTTTAAAAAAATAAAGGTATATCACAAATCTTGTAAAAAAAATTAAACTTGGTGAAATTTAGATCGGAAACAGGAATCATACGTGACCCAAAAATGCCTATAAAACTAAAAGAAAGGCATAACAGACCATTGTTAAACCCGCGATTATATACAGGGTTATTTGTAAAACATTAATAACCTCGCGGGGCTATATTCCTGCCTTGATTATGGAGTCGAAAATGTTCAAGCTATTATGACCTAACATCAATAGTTAAGGAGATGTGCGACATCAAAGTTTGCATTTTTTTTTCAATATTTCTGACTTTCTTTTTGTAAAACGATGGAATATCATTACAGTGACTCATATTGATTACGAAAAATTCATTCGTTTCAATACAATACAAATAAAATGACAAAAACCCTGAAAAAATTCCAATTGGAATGTTTTCCAATTGGAAATCGAAGGTTTTTATTTTTTATTTGACTTGTATTAAAGGGAATAAATTTTTCATATTAGATATAAGTTACTGTAATGATACTCCAATGTTTTACAATAAATAAGTCAGAAATTTTGAAAAAAAAATGCAAACTTTCATGTCGCATATCTCCTTAACGATTGATATTAGGTCATAATAGCTTGAACATTTTCGACTCATAATCAAGGCAGGA